>OZ030020.1:63971347-64353847 GCA_964023405.1 Apodemus agrarius
CCGTCTTTTCCCGCATGTTTATTATTCATATTAAGTCTTACCAGCACTTCAGGAAACTTAGCACTGAGCTACTGTAGAAGGTTCACATCTTACAAGTTCTCTTCTGGCAGGAAGCACATAGTGGTGACCACACAGACATGAGAAAAGTTCTGTCAGACCCCCTCCTGGCATGCGTATGTCACAGAACGTGAGGCCAGTTCTGTCCCTGTCCTCACACGGTTGCCAAATAGGAAAGCAAAACTAGAAGACTTGAGAGGAGAGGGGGAAAATGAACCTAGAAAGTGTCATTTGGGCAAAGCCTTAAAATATGTCGTTTTCTTTGGCCACACTGCAACACACTAGTTGGTTGGCTCGCTGGAGTCGTGGTGGCTCTGGCTTGGCCCTTCTGGACGGCTGAAGAGGCACCTAAGGAGACACTTCAGGTGACTTACCACAAGTCACACAGATCAACAGCATCAGACTTAAATATGTGCGCGGGCTTCCCCTTTCTGGTTCTTGATATAAATGTGTGTGTGTGTGTGTGTGTGTGTGTGTGTGTGTGTGTGCGCGCGCGCGCGCGCGCGCGCTATGCCTGTTCCTGTGTCTATGTATACGTGCACACACCACAGCATGGGTCCTGAGGACTGAACTCAGGTTGTCAGCTTGGCAGCCTGAGCCTTTACCAGCTGAGCCGTCTGGTGGCTCCATTTTATTTTTTAGGTACAAGTAATGGACATTTCATGTAGAAAGCTTAGGCACTGAAGATGAGCAAAAAGGAGAAAATGCTCATTAGACACTCGGAAATTATTCAACTAGGTTTGACAATTTCCTCTACAATGCACATATAGCATTGTGTATGTGTGTATATATATGTGTGTGTGTATATATGTGTGTGTGTATCATGTGCATATATGCATGTCCACATATACACATTTTCCGAATGAAGTTACTCTTACCACTTTTTGGTTTTCATTGGATAAAATACCAAGATTTTTTTTTCTATTCTTTGTAAACGAAACCATTTTATTTTCTAAAAAGATTTATTTTTATTTTTTTTGTGTGTGTTTATCTGCATGTGAGTACTATTTGCATGCCTAGTGACCACAAAGTCAAGAAAAGGGCATTGAATCCCTGAACTAGAGTTACAGAGAGTTGTGAATTGTCATGTGGGTGCTGGGAACCGGAACTGGATGCTCCTAACAGCTGGGCCGCCTGTCTCTCCCTGGGTCGATTCCACGAGGACTCGTCTTGTGATTTACTTGTACTTGAGGAGCCCAACTTTTTCTAGACACACACGCTGTGCAGAGTGTTCACTGACAAAGACATCTCTAAATGAACATTCCGTCGCTTTTACCGCACTTCATCGTGTGTCACGTGTCGTACATGCAGATCAGCTGTGCTTATCAAAACCAGAAAATAATTTCAACAGCTGGTTCTCGTCTTTGACCTCGTGGGTCATTAGTTTCGGCAACAAGAGTGCACACCCTATGTTGTGGCTGTGTAGCTCTGTGGTTTTGTGGGAGTCCTAACGATGGGAGCAGGAGCTCTTTCTGATGCTTTTGTCTGCTTTGGGGACCCCCTTTTCTCCTACTGGGTTGCCTCATGCAGCCTTAGTATGAAGGGATGTGCCTGGTCTTACTGCAACTTCATACGTCATGCTTGGTTGCTATCCACGGGGTGCCTGCCCTTTTCTGACAGGAAATCGATGAGGAGTGGTTGGGGGGTTAGGAAGGTAAAGAGGAGAGGATTGGGAGGAAAGAATGGAGGGGAAATTGCCGTCAGGATGTAATATATGAGAGAATAAATTAATAATGAAAAAGAATGTATATCTGCAGAGCCACTCTGCCCTGAAATGCACATTCTTTAAAAAAAAAAAAAAGTTTCACTTTAATTTTAGCTCCCTCTGTATGTTTCTCTCTCTCTCTCTCTCTCTCTCTCT
The DNA here is from genome assembly GCA_964023405.1 of Apodemus agrarius. Taxonomy (NCBI): domain Eukaryota; kingdom Metazoa; phylum Chordata; class Mammalia; order Rodentia; family Muridae; genus Apodemus; species Apodemus agrarius. Next base: position 63,973,266 of record OZ030020.1, read on the forward strand.
CTCTCTCTCTCTCTGTCTTAGAGTTTTACTGCTGGGAACAGACACCATGACCAAGGCAACTCTTATAAAGGACAATCTTTAATCAGGTCTGGCTTACAGGTTCAGATCATAATCATCAAGGTGGGAGCATGGCAGCGTCCAGGCAGAGGTGGGGATGGAGGAGCTGAGAGTTCCGCCTCTTGTTGTGAGGACAGCTAGGAGAGGACTGGTTTCCAAGGAGCTAGGACGGAGGGTCTTAAAGCCCACACTCCCACAGTGGCAAACCCACTCCAACAAGGCCACATCTTTTAATAGTGCCACTCCTCAGGTCAAGCATATACAAATCTCTCTCTCTCTCTCTCTCTCTCTCTCTCTCTCTCTCTCTCTCTCTCTCTCTCTGTGTGTGTGTGTGTGTGTGTGTGTGTGTGTGTGTGTGTGTGTGTGTGTCTTGGCAGGTTCATCAAAACCTTGGAAACAAATCATTTTAGTCTTTCTAGCAAAACTCAACCATAGGGTTCCACCCACAAAATGTCGCCTTTCAGGAGCAGGTTGTACCTCAGGTCCTGATATACTTAGGACAGTGATGGGGTGAAAAGGCGAGGCTGAGCCCCATGAGTCTTTAGTTGGCACATAGAATAAGAAAGAGGGCTTTGCATTTGGGAACAGACAGTAAGGTCCTGCTCATAGTCTGTTTACTAGACTGCTGGAGATGGGTTGCTGGAGGACGACGCCACATCTGAAACACGGTGTGAAATGTGCTTACAAAGACCTAGCCATGCCCTGGGACTCAGCACACTGAGCCTGTGATTCCAGCCCTGCCCTCGTGATGGCCTCAGCGAGCTCTTTGACTGCGTTTCACTCGCTGCCTATTCCAGTGCCATAGGGCTGGCCTATAAAATTAAAGCAACTGAGAACAGCACTCATCGTCCTGAAGTCCTCAGAGGTACTTGTGCTTGGTGAGTTAGTGACTCTATGCCTTCAGCAATGTACATGAACTTTACCTGACTTTCTGATGGGGAAGACTCTCTTTAGTCATTAGAGTGTACCGTGTATTTTTGGATTTGCTAGCTTTCTGTGTTTTTCCATTCTCACAAAATGTCCTCAGGGCATGCCGGGCGGCGGTGGTGCACGCCTGTAATCCCAGCACTTGGGAGGCAGAGGCAGGCGGATTTCTGAGTTCGAGGCCAGCCTGGTCTACAGAGTGAGTTCCAGGACAGCCAGGGCTACACAGAGAAACCCTGTCTCAAAAAACAAAACAACACAAAACAAAAAATGTCCTTAGGGCAAAGATAGGTCACCTGATAGTGCTGCATCATGCCAAGGACCTGGCACACAAAAATTGGTAAATCAGTATTTGAGGTCACAAACTACATTCTTGCCAGTGGCCCAGCCCTGTGAGCTGACAGTCTCCTTGCCCAGGACCGCGTCCCTTCCTCTCACTGTGTCTTGTCTTTGCACTTGGCTGCAGCCATCCTCCGGTACCTGAAGAATGATGGGAAGATCCACCTGGTGGTCTTCAACAACTTGCAGCTGGCCGACGGGCGGCGCCACAGGGTTCTCCTGAGACTGAGCAGTTTGCACAGAGGGGCGGGCTCCATCGAGCTCTACCTGGACTGTGCTCAGGTGGATTCCGTGCACAACCTGCCCAGAGCCTTTTCCGGCCTCACCCAGAACCCGGGGTCCATTGAACTGAGGACATTCCAGAGGAAGCCCCAGGTAGGAACCCACGAACAATTCTGCAAGGTGGAAAATGAGCTTCTGTGGCCCAAAGTTCTAAGGACTGTTCTGGGGAAAGTCTGTCAGCCCATCCCTGTTGGTCCTGTGCTGCGTATTAGAGTCATTTGGAAAACTGCAAAACGTGTTATATAGCTCCCCCCAAGACCAATGAAATCGGAATCTCAGGATCTGGTACATAGGCATCAATTTATTTTTTTAAAATTCACACTTAATATGAAGTCAAACTTGAGGACTTCTGTTTCAGGTGAAATACGTAGACTCTTTGGAGGTGACTTTTCAAACAGTTGCTCAGTTTATAAGGAGTAGCTAAGATTAAGCAAATTATCTCTGTCTGGTAGGATCATGTACGTCCTCTCTTTTTATAATATTATTAGTTATTATTTTCATGCAAATTACCAAGAATGTCAAGGAACGTGGAACTGCCATTGGCTGAGAAGCAAGAGAAACAATATCTTTCTTCACAGATATTGGCAAACCACTCACTAACAAAGATGAGCTTAATAATAGCTTTGTTCAATGCAGCCTCAAAAAAGGGGGGGAGGGGGGAATCGCATCAACTCTCATCTTCTGGTTCATGCCACGTTGGTGAGATTTTTAATTGTCCTATCAGCAAACGTATGCATGCTTTTTTTTTTTTTTTCCTCTCAGGACTTCTTGGAAGAGCTGAAGCTGGTGGCGCGTGGCTCGCTGTTCCAGGTGGCCAGCCTACAGGACTGCTTCCTGCAGCAGAGTGAGCCACTGGCCACCACAGGCACAGGTGTGAGCTCCTGGGGGTGTGAACACTCATCAAATGGACGCACGCCAAGGCTCCTACAGGCTCGTCCCCTAACCCAGACACATCCTGGGAGCACAGCAGCCCCTGAGAATGTGTCTGTGCAAATCAGGCTCGCGGACAAAGTCCAGGCCAAGGAATCTTTTCATTGCCCTTTTATTTTTATAACTCACAAATATGGACCAACTAACCAATAGCATTAGTAGCATTATTTTGTTAGATGAATTCAATAAATTACCCTAATTGAATTCAGATACCCTAGGTTTTGAATAATCTTGTCATAGTGATTATCTGGGGAGTCCTTTGATTTTTAAGTCACTTAGAAATCACTGTCATCAACCAGACACAGAGGTGCATGTTTCTATTCCCTGGACACAGGAGGCTGAGGCAGGAGGATTGCCAGTTTGATACCAGCTGGGGTATATAAAACCCACAGGCTAAAGATGTAACTTAATGGTAGAGTACTTTGCAGAGTCTGCACAGGGCCCTTGATCGCAGGCAAGGGACACTGCCTGAACATTTCTTACCTTTGGCTGTTCCTCCAGGAGACTTTAATCGACAGTTCCTAGGTCAAATGACACAATTAAACCAGCTCCTTGGAGAGGTGAAAGATCTTCTGAGGCAGCAGGTGAGGAACAGAAGCGTTTCTGGGTCAAGCCCGAGCGTTATGTTGGCAGCTTTCTGTCCTGGTGGGTGGAGTGGCCAGCCCACACAGGCAGGGAAGGACTTCACCCCGAGCCGCACTCTACCTTATTCCGCACAGCCCACCTGCCCCAGGGCTCCATCAGAAGAGAAAGGGATCGCCCTTGTAGTGAACCTCCATGGCCTAGGTAGCGGGGTGGGGGGGGGGGAGCTGTCATGGCTCCCTGAGTACTGTAGAAACCTTTCTACCGCCTTTCAGGGATGCTGTCTTTCTGGGTTGTAGCGAGTATTCCTTTGCAATGTCTTCCTTCCATTTCTAAAGGTCAAGGAAACATCGTTTCTGCGTAACACTATTGCTGAATGCCAGGCTTGTGGTAAGTGCATCTCTGGTGACTGGCGCATCCTGGGTGGCGCAGTGCAGGCTAACTGACGAGCTGGAGTGAGGTCACGGGACCGCAGCCTCTGATAGTCCTGCACAAGACTTGATGGGAAGGGGGGGAAATCATGGGGAGGCTACATTTCATTTTGTACCCCTCATACTCCACAACGAGCTAGTAACCTGTGAGTTGAACTGGTCTTGTTTCCTAGGTCCTCTCAGCTTTCAGTCCCCAACCCCAAACACGCTGGTGCCCGTGGCTCCTCCAGCGCCCCCGACTCGCCCGCCGCGCCGCTGTGACTCCAGCCCTTGTTTCCGAGGTGTCCGATGCACCGACACCAGGGATGGCTTCCAATGCGGGCCCTGCCCAGACGGTTACACCGGAAACGGGATCACGTGTTCTGATGTCGATGAGGTAAAGATTGGCTGGACAGAGTGGGGGCCCTCTAGATCTCTTCCTTGTCACTGTGGACCAAGAAGCCCTACTGTGTGTTAGGGGCCCCCTGAGTTGTTCTCCAGGCTCCAGAGAACAGCTTCCTTCATGATGTGTAAGAGTCCCCGAGACACACTGAGTAGCAGCCGGCAGGCTTAGCACACAGCTGCGGCCACGATTGCCACTCATCTGTGTTCCCGGCTTTTCCACGGGACTCTACCAATACGTTGCTGTGCATTCTACTTTCCACTCCAGAACCTGTGTTGGTTATTTCTCTGACGCAACATATTCTAGAAACCTGCACATATGGGAAGTAAGGGTTAGGGTCCTTGTTCGAGAAGTTGTGTTAGCTTTCTTTGGCCTTTGTAAAACAAAGGAGCAGAGGGACTCTCACACCAAGCAGGTCTGTTGGGGAGGCCTGAGGGTCGCCAAAGCACCCAAGGAGGAAGGCATGCCGGCTGGACAGCCAGCAGGCAGAGCTTCAGACGAAAACCCGCAGGACCACCATCTGTTCCCAGTCTGGTCATGCAACAATGCCCATAGCTGGTAGCAAAGCTGCCCCCAAAATGCGCCTTTCCCTGTACCAACAAGAAGGCAGCTAGCTGAGAGGAGAGAGGAGAGACGATGCCCCTCACGGTGCCCTGAGGGCTAATGGGCTGCTCTGCTGACCCCTCGGCTCCTGCCAATGCAAAGCCAGGCTGGGTCTCTAGGAAGTTTTCAGTTGAAGAATAGACCCTGTTCACGGTCCACAGACCCGTATCTGGTTTTTATCTGTGAGCTGGAATTTTCCTCCTCTCTGAAAGGGCAGGAAATACTCATGTTTTTTACATTAGTTAAAGTTTATTTAAAAAAAAAAATAGATAACAGAACCAGCTTGTAGGCTCTTTTAGGCGTCCTCTCATAGACTGGACAGGGCAGAGAGGCAGGCTCTCCCTGAAGGAGCCTGTCCAACTGCAGAAACTGCTGCCCTGCCTCAGTTTCCATGCAAGTTCACAGGTGCTCTGGGTGTCATCTAAAAGCCCTCTGATGCCTGCTACAGTAACACAGGCCTTTCCCGGGAATGTCATCATATTGGGGGACTTGCCATCCCGGACAGAGACTGGTTTATGTTAAAGATCAATGTAATGTTGACACAGCATCGTCTGTACCATAGTGAACAACTACGGGGCAACCCGAACTGAATCGCAGGGTCAACAGGTAACTATGAAATTGGACATTTTAATTCCCCTGTCAGTTTTACTCAGAATAGAAAGGAATACGTGTGTGCAAATAGATTACGGAAAGTTCCAAGTTTATTTTCCCCAAAGAGCTAAAGACTGACCATTTTCTCTCACAGTGCAAATACCATCCCTGCTATCCAGGTGTGCGCTGCGTGAATCTGGCTCCGGGTTTCAGATGTGACGCCTGTCCAGTCGGCTTCACGGGGCCCATGGTGCAGGGCGTCGGGATCAACTTTGCTAAAACAAATAAGCAGGTGGGCAGAAATGGTCGTTTTTTATTCATTTTTCATTATCAGACGATTCCCCAGATTCTCAGCATAACCTTCCACCACCGCGAGCAGCTGGTGCCTTGTGCAATGTTGTGGTGTACGGTGAACCAACAGGGAAGGGATGTTTTGTTGCTTTGCTTTTGTTTTGTTTTCTTTTGTTGTTTTGTTTTGTTTTTTGACTCCTTTCTGAGGGCATATGCCCATAAAGTCTAGAAAGAAGAAGTTGTTAAAGTCTGGGTAATGGAGTATTTCTGGGAAAGCAGTAAATGCAGACTAGAGCGTGCGCAGAGTGATTTCAGACCTGCTCGGCTGATAGCCTTTGGACATCTTGTCCTGCAGAATAAATTGAGAATCTGAGAGGCAAATACAAGCCTGGGGAAATTAGATCACTTTATAGAGCCGTTGTTGCCAATCAGAAGCCTCTTTAAGATGAGAGGGTTTGAAGGGGTGAGATAATCCCCCCCAAGGAGGCCTCCCTTTCTCTTATATAAGCTATAAATTGCCAGAAAGCATCTCAGTACAGCATGACAGTCTCCATTTATCTCCAAATGCTCTACAATATCTGGTCATTATTTAACTGACTGGCTGTGAAATGCCTTTTGATGTTTTCGGCCCTTAAAAATGGTTGGTCTATAAATATATTTTAGTACCTCAGGGAAATGATTAGCTTTGAAGAAGGGCAAGAGGTCATTATTTCCTTGCTGCTTATCAAAGGATTCTGGAGGGCATCACTTTTCAGAGGAGACAAGGAAAGCAAATTGGATGCAGGATTCAAGGAGCCACTAGGATAATGAGCTAGCTTTTCCTTCTCTCGTGAGGACAAAATCTCTCAGACTAAACCAAGGAAAATAGACAAGATGCCACATAAAATGCTTGATATAAGGGAGTAAGGGGCACTTCCTGGTGGATATGAATCCATATATGTTACATATACACACATATATGAATTCCAAACCCTAGTTGTGTGTTATATATGTGTGTATGAAGGAGTCACTTCGCTAAAACTTTATGATACATTTTAGCAAATTGCTGAGTTCAGTAGAAACCAAGGAAAGTATTATTTCCAGGGCTATGAGGGATGTCAGTGCCTTGCCAGCTCGTGGATATCGGGAGTGAGGGTTTTCAGTGTGTACAAGAGGGCAGCAGCCGCCAGGATCCTCAGAGAACCTCCCTCTCCACAACACAGAGAAGTTTCACAGGAACAAGAGAGTTTGACTTTGGCTTTGAGACGTGGTTAACAAAGGTGAACACGTCTACAACGCAGCACAGCACCAAGTGTACGATGTTTAGTTATAAACTCCAACTCTCTGTTATCGGTAAAACATACCTATTTGCATAAAAACCTTTCTGAAAGAGTTACATTGCGGAGCCATAGCCGATCAGATATACCAGTGTGGGCGGATACCCACAACCAGGCCCCTCAATGCCCACAGGCAAGGCCAGGGCTACTGTGAAGAAACTGTGATAAGAAAACGTCAAGAGCCATGAAAGGGTCAGTGCTGTGGATAAAGAAAAGGGTCGGTGCTGTGGTTAAAGAAAAGGGTGCTGTTGGGAAAAACAGGCAAGTGCGAAAAGTATCTCAATAAAACTAGGATGGGTGTGTGCATATGGTTTCAGGGCGACCGCTTAGCACAACCAACAAGAGGCTCACACCTGGGAGAAGCCAAGTCCCCTCCTCCTAGCGCTTGTCTAGGGGTGTGTCGCCGTGAAATCTTCCCCCTCCCACGTTAATATGTCCCTCAGTGTTGCTGTTGTTCTGGTCTTGTTTCTGCAGCTATTTCTAGAGGACTGTCTCCACAGAGGACTTCCTAGGATGCGGGCTCTTGTAGCAGCCCCATGCCCTCCTCTCACATGTCCTCTGAGCCATAGGCTGGAGTCACTTATGTATGTTTGTGCACATACATACATATATGTGCGTGTAACAAACATCATCGAAGAAAAAGAGGCTATTACCTTGAGAGCAGTGGGGCACGGAAAGGGTCCAAGGAGCATGCTTAGAGGGGCTAAAGGGGGGAAGTGTTGTAATTCTATTTAAATTAAAAACATTTAAAAATAAACCAAAAGCTCAATAAAACCCTTATTTTAAAGAAAGGGAAAGGGGCATTAGTAATTAAAAGTACAAGCACTGAATTTAATAGCTCAGTATGAGAATATTGCAAGGGATCACATCATTATGTATAATTAATATTTGATAATAAAAACCGTTTTTAAAAACGGTCAGTGGGTGAAAGATGAGACACAGATAGCTGAGAAGGATTAGGAGACCACTTCTTGGAAGTTAGCAAAGATACACAAACAGACAGGAGGGCACAGACCAAGACAAACTCCTGTAAGAACATTGATGATTTATCTGACGGTGGATGCAAAGGACTAGAAATAACAAAACCGGGGAGAGGCTGAGAGTTTTCTAGAACTAAAGAAAGACAGAAATCCTCAGAGGTGAGGGGGAATCCTCAGAGGTAAGAGGGAATCCTCAGAGGTGAGGGGGGAATCCTCAGAGGTGAGAGGGAATCCTCAGAGGTGAGGGAGGAATCCTCAGAGGTGAGGGAGGAATCCTCAGAGGTGAGGGGGGAATCCTCAGAGGTGAGGGGGGAATCCTCAGAGGTGAGGGGGGAATCCTCAGAGGTGAGGGAGGAATCCTCAGAGGTGAGAGAGGAATCCTCAGAGGTGAGAGAGGAATCCTCAGAGGTGAGAGGGAATCCTCAGAGGTGAGGGAGGAACCCTCAGAGGTGAGAGGGGAATCCTCAGAGGTGAGGGAGGAATCCTCAGAGGTGAGATGGAAATAATAATTGTTAGGTAAGTTATACATGTCATCTTCTCTGAACATCTTTAACCTTGGTGGAGACAATTAGTGTCTGCAGTTACATTAAGTGCACCAATGCCCAGAGACCTGAAACAACCCTCACTCACCCGCCATCCTACCTGAAACTCTGTGTGTCTTCCCCCAAACGTGTCAAGACAGGACGGTTCATTTGCCTCTCGGCTTAAGCGGCAGAGATCTGAGATGACTCTGAACTTTTATGCCTAGGTGTGCACTGATGTTGACGAGTGTCGGAATGGAGCGTGTGTTCTGAATTCTGTCTGCATTAACACTCTGGTAAGTATTCCTCATAGCTTTTCTGTCAAAGCAGGGCCAGGCTCAGAAGCAGGTGGGTGTGTGCAGACGGCAACTCCAAACACACAGACTCTGCACACATGTAACTCTGGATTGGCAGAACGAGGGGGCAGCAGTCTGTGCTGGAAGCATGCTTACTGCTAGAGTCACTTTATAATTAATTTTTATATTAGAAAGCCAGGTTCTTCTAATAATTATGTCGCCATCCCATCATTGTGAAAAAAGTTACTGGTCAAAACCAACTGAAGGAAGGAGAAGCTCCCTTTGGCTCACAGGCCACCAAGCCAGGAAGGAGGGTCTGTGAGTGTGGAGCGGCTGGTGGCTACCCGCCCACAGGCAGGAGGCAGACAGATGTGTGCTGGTCCTGCTGCGGCTCTCTCCCCTTGCCGCCTCTTGGGTGGGACCACTGAGGCTCACACTGGGTGTTCCCTCCTTAGTTAAACCCTTCTGGAAATACCTCACACTGTGGCACACCAAGAGCTGGCTCTCTTAGGGGATTCCAAATCCAGTCAAATTGACAGTGAAGATCAACATTGTCCTCAACAGGAGGAGCCTGTCAGGTTAGAATCATGGCTCTGTAGTTTACTGCTGACAACAGGATCATCAAACAGTAGTTTTTGTTTTTTACAAAAGAGAATTTGTCAAACTCATTTGCATTAAATTTGAATGCTTAGCGCTTAGGGAATCCTGTAACTTAAATATTCTAGTGTAGGCTTTATTTCTGGACACGGCTATTAACTTTGTGAAGATGAGAGATGGAATCGAGCTGAAATCAACAAAAGAAGTTCTGATCTATCTCAACCATTGTAACGTTTACAAAAAGACTTGTTTCTAACTCACCACAGTTCTCTGGGAACAAGGTTTAATTCCAAGCATCCTCACTTCCCTGCAAGTGAAAGTCCTTTATAGGTATCAGCATATCCTTTCATTCCCAGAAGGACCCTCTGAGCAGGCAGTAGTTGTGGTGCCAGTCTGTGGGCTGCTGGGCTACAGCACAAGGATGCGGTGTAGTTACACGCAGCTCCATGCTGTATCGTTACATCGAGGCCACGCAGCTCCGTGCTGTATAGTTACACCGAGGCCACGCAGCTCCGTGGGTTTCCAGTCTTGCTCCAGCACCTGAGACACCGCCATGATGCCATGACTGCGTTGGAACATGGCGGTACTTACACTTTTAGCCTTTTCCCAGGCCAGAGCTTGTCTTCCCAAATGGACATGGGAAGCATAGCACTTATAGCAGAAGCCACGCACAGAGCAGTGGACAGTGGATAGAACTCCCGAGAACCCCAGGATGAAGGCGTGGGCACGAGAAAAAGCAGAAGCTGTGGAGAAGGATGAGTTGAAGCTGAGAGATTATTTTAAAATATCTGTGAACAATACTCGGCCTTGCCAGTGGACAGATCCAAAGTTACTAAGATCATCCTATTGTGAATTATGACAGTCAATGGAAATTATCCCACCAGCTAAGCTTTGTGGGTGAATACATTCTGAGGTGCTGCCATGAGAGCGTGACACATGTATAGTGCTGTGTTAAATATGAGTCAAAGGGGGGAAGGTCACGCCTATGTCACCAGCCCCCAGGGGACTGAGGCCGCGGGCCACCCTACGCGCAAGACCAGTGCGTGCTACCTAGGCACACAGCTGGATAGTCTAGACTGTAGAGTGACACTTGATCTAAAAACAAAATAAACAAAAAGAATGTCATTACAGGGAGGGGACAGCTGTGCTGTGTGAATTAACTGCAGTAATTCCTTCACCATGCGGACACATATCATACCATCACACTGGATAGTTTAAGTGTGTTCAATTCCTGAGACCTGCCTGGTGAACAGAGAACTGACTCCCACAGGCTGTCCTCTGACCTCCACACACACACACACTTTGTGGCACCCATGCCCACCATATATATATGCCCACCAATAATATATGTTATTGAATACATATTTGTATGTATTATATATAATATAATATATATCATTTTATTTGCTAATTGAATATCAATAAAGCTGAAACACTTTGAGGTGCTACTAATGGCTCCGAGGGTTAGAGCCCTTGCTGCTCCTGCAGAGGACCATGGTTCTGTTTCCCACATCCACATGGGGCCTCCTGACTCCAGCTTCAGAGAATCTGACACCCTCTTCTGGTCTCCGGAGGCACCAGGCATGCATATGGCGCACATACCAAGATGCAGGCAGTATATTCATACACGTGAAAGAAATGAATGTATATTTAAAACAAATCTAAAAACTATCTGCATTGATATATTTTAACTTTGAAAAAAATAGAGGTGTCCCCCCCAACACCCTGTCCCCTCCCCCACCCCCCGCCCCGGCCTGTGAAGTGCTCTGTGGAGCCAGGAGCCTCTTTGCCTTTTCCTAGGTAACATACCTCATCAGGGCGTGTCAGTACGAGCCATCACCATGTCTCTGTGTGTATAAAAACAGAAGGAACTGTCATTTTCAAATTAACTTGTTAATCAAGCCAGTTCCCTATCCCCAGTGTAAACTGTCATTCCGCCTCCCAGGACCTCCGTGGACCCCTCAGTCTTTCCCGCTTCCCTCCAGGGTAGAGCTGCTGAGTCAGAGCACCGCCGGTCACTATCCAGCCTTCTCCACCTTCAGTCCTGGCTGTCTAATGGCCGTGTAGCCAATTACAGCTTCCGGCAGCCTGGTGGTGGCTCGCCAGCACGCCCAGGAGGCTGAGACACGGAGAGCCCAGAGCTATGGGTCATCACGCTCAGTTCCGGTACCACCGAGCGAAGACCCAGTGATCTTTGCTCGATTCCGCCTTATAATCTCATCTCTGTCTCGGTAGGGATCTTATCGCTGTGGGCCTTGCAAACCAGGGTACACTGGTGACCAGACGAGGGGATGCAGGGCTGAAAAGAGCTGCCGGAACCCGGAGCAGAACCCGTGCAGTGTGCATGCGCAGTGCATTGAGGAGCGGCAAGGGGACGTGACGTGTGTGGTAAGCTCCCGGTTTGCTCGATGCCTTTCCCTCCTGCTTTCTAAGCACACCCCACACCCACACACACACCTCGGTTTCTTCTAGCTCCAGAGTGTAGACCACCTCGACACTCAGGTCTGATTAACACTGGGCATCTGACAGGTGAGGACAGTTAGGAATAACCATAATGTGTCAGAAAGTATAGAAGCAGGGGACAGGGCCAGAGGAGAGGACAGGACGCTGTCCCACCCCTCTGCTGCTGGCATTTTAGGCAAAATTTCCACAGAAGGTCATAGAGAGTTGGTGCCCCATTAGGGATCCACCATTCAGGTGCCAAAGTGGCTGGTTACTCCTCAGCCAAGAGATGAGAAAGGGGAGAACAGGTCCGCTGGGCCTCAGAAACCCAGCTGAGCCGATTAATCATCGTGCATTCTGTGCCTGACTTGGTTGTACCTTTGACCCTGACGTAGGCACCGCTCAATGAGTGGTCAGCCTTCCTACCCATTCCCATCCCCGGTGCCTGGGCTCCTAGCCGAGCCCTTCCGTCTCTGAGCCGTCTTCCCACGCACGACCCATTCCCGAACCCCAGGATGCAGGTTCTCAGGGGGTCTTAGGCACTAACATCTCAGCTGGCTTCAGCTGCTTGCTTCTTTCTGTTATGGGCTCCAGGAGCACAGGAGGAGAGCCTCAGCCTATGCTCCCATGACCATGGGGAGTCCCTCTGAGCAGTGTAAAAAAAATCTCCCCTCTTCTGGGCAAGGTGTGGTGGCGAGCACCTGTAATCCCATCCCTGTGAGTTTAAGGTCAGCCTGTTCTATTTGAAGAGTTAGCTCCAGGCTGGCTAGAAACCTTACTCTGGTCATCCTTGTCAAATCAGAAAATGAGACTGAAAACACACACACACACACACACACACACACACACACACACACACAGAGAGAGAGAGAGAGAGAGAGAGAGAGAGAGAGAGAGAGAGAGAGAAATAAAGCCAGCCCTCCTCAAGTGTTAGTAATCTAGAGCAAGCCTCAGAGGAAGGAATGTGGTATGTCAGAAGAAGAAAAAGATCCAAGTTTTTCCCCAATCCTGATGATGATTGGGCATGTTATTATATGTGTGTGTGTGTGTGTGTGTGTGTGTACATATATGTATATACATATATATATATATTTTTTTTTAAAAAAAGGACATTGAAAAGCAAGTATGCATCTGTGCTCAAATTCTCATTTTCTGTGTACAAATCTATGGCTCCTCTGGGACTGTGGGTGATGGGGTTCTTAATATGTTTTTGAATTTGTAATAAGGCACAACGACAGATGGTAAAGGATTAATAAACTCGGTGTGACTACTAAAATAATTTAATCTGCCAGAAAATGGCTCATTAAAAACGTACTTGTTCCTAAAGGAATTTTTTTTTCCTCATTAAAATGAGGAGCAAATCGGACCCACAGCTGAACTTTCCAGGCCTTGCGAGGGTGAGCTGTGGCAGCCCCTGAGTGGGACGGGGTTTTGGGGAGGAGCCTCTGGCCTGGGGAGGATGAGTAGTGGGGTTGACTCAGGCTGAACAGGGAGAGCAGAGGAGGGGGAGCAGGTAGGGAGCACCAGGATGTTCGCAGAGCTTCGTTCCCTGCCGCTGGTCCTGAGTCTCCTCATCTTCCTCAGGAAGGAAGGAAGGAAGGAAGGAAGGAAGGAAGGAAGGAAGGAAGGAAGGAAGGAAGGAAGGATTAGTGCAAGCATCCTTCTCTCCTTTCAGCTCTAGTCGAAAATCAGGTCTGAGTTTCCTCTCCTGCAATTGGAGGAAAGCTCCTCCCTGGCTTTCTGCGTGGTCTCCATCTCCCCTCTTTCTTGTTCTGTCCTTCCCTCCCAACCTCTACAACCATCCTCCCACCTCCCCACCCCTAGTCCCCAACTCTCACTCCTTGCACCTGAGCTGGGGCTCAAGCCCACCTCACACCCAACAGCTTTTAGGAAGGGTTTCCTCTTTCCCCGGTGAATCATATATCCTGGCTGACGGGCACCTTTGGATATGGGTTTTATGCAAAGGAGAACAGAAGTGCACATTAGCTAAATGCATGGGGTAAAAGTCTGAAGAGGACAGAGGAGGTTAATGCTCCCAATTCTGAGAGCGTGAGCAAGGTGCTGACCCAGGCTGAGCTCAAGTGACTCTTGCATAAAAGGGACAACGATGACCTTGTAGTGTCTTTTTAAGGACTGAAGAAAAAGGCTGGGAAAATCCACTTTAGAAAAACCATTGGCAGATAGACCAGGGAAATGACTCAGGTAAAGGTACCAGTCACCACACCAACTTCACACACACACACACACACACACACACACACACACACACACACTTTCAACCTTCTGTCCTTTCATGCAATGCTATAAACGTTTTTGTAAAACTGAAACAAAATTGTAACTTCCCACCTGACCTGCTGTTAGTGATACCTACTGTTGGTCTTCTGGGCATGCTCAAGGGGACATATCAAAGTGGGAGAAGGTATACAGGCCCAGTACTGACAACACCAGTGGGAGCCACCTCTGTTCAACAAAAAGGGTTTGAATAAGCCACCACCGGGCGTGGTGGCGCACGCCTGTAATCCCAGCACTTGGGAGGCAGAGGCAGGTGGATCTCATGAGTTCAAGGTCAGCCTGGTCTACAGAGTGAGTTCCAGGACAGTCAGGGCTACACAGAGAAACCCTGTCTCAAAAAAAAAGGGGGGGGGGTTTGAATAGAGATAACACACCTTAAAGTTTCCCTCTTTCGGTGGAAATTGACCCCCAAAATATCTTTGGAGCCTGAGTGATGGCTCAGCAGTTAAGGGTACTTGCTGTTCTTGCAGAAGACCTGAGTTAAAATTTCAACACCCTTGGGTGGGTCACAAGGCCCTATAGCTACATGAGACCCAATGCCTTCTTCATCCTCTAAGGGCTCATGTACATACATGGTACATGTACTCTTGGGCACACATCTATACACATTAAACTGATAAATAGGGCCGGGCGGTGGTGGCGCATGCCTGTAATCCCAGCACTTGGGAGGCAGAGACAGGCGGATTTCTGAGTTCGAGGCCAGCCTGGTCTACAGAGTGAGTGCCAGGACAGCCAGGGCTATACAGGGAAACCCTGTCTCAAAAAAACAAAAACAAAACAAAACAAAAACTGATAAATAAACCTACGAACCCAATATCCCATGAGCTAAACTAGTACTCGCTCAGGGCAAACGCACTGAAATGATTGGAGGCAACGCTGTCAGCCATGACAAAGCTGTTAGAGCCCTGACATCCCAGTAGAAGACCCATCGAGCTGTCAAGGCACATCCTGTGCTGGTCTGAGCCATGGGAACAGGATCCAGAGGGGGTGTTATCTATTCATCTCCCTTTGAGCCTTTGGACTTTAGACTCATTAATCCATTCCCATGCACCAATGTCGTGTGTCCGGTTTTTCTTGCTTTGTTTGTTAGTTTGTTTTGGGGTGTGGAGGGTTTGCAGAGTAGAACGTGGAGCTGTCTGGCTTTCTGGCTATCTGGCCAGCAGGGCCCAGGGAGACTCCGGTCGCCACCTCTACAGCATTGGAACTATGGACGTGAGCTGCTGTGCCTCGTCTTTTCTGTAGGTGCTGGGAACTCAAACCAGGTCCTCATGCGTGTGCAGCAAGTGCCGTATGAAGACCGAGGCATTGTTCCAGCCCTTGTTTTGTTCTGAGGCAGAACAGAACCTCATATAGCCCAGGCTGGCTTTTAACTCACTATGTAGCTAAGGATAACTGAACAGATTTGAATCCTCCTGCCTGGACCTCTTGGGTCTCCTGACATTGTAGGCATGGTCCTCCGTGCTTTGCACAACTGAGTTGTTAAATCCCATCCACGCAGGATGTGAGGCTCCTGCACCTTCCCCTGGGGACTCTCATGGTGGGGGGGGGGGACAGAGACGGAGTCGGACTCTGCCTCCTTAGGTAGTGTTTTCTTCAGAGCTGTAACGGGCTCTCCCTTCGCAGTGCGGTGTTGGCTGGGCCGGTGATGGCTATGTCTGTGGAAAGGATGTGGACATTGACAGTTACCCCGACGAAGAACTGCCATGCTCTGCCAGGAACTGCAAGAAGGTAAGGAAGGGACGCTGTGGGAAGAAATGGCCCCTGGGTCTCCAAAGCCATGTCCTAAACGGCTTTGGGAAGGTCGTTCTTGTTTTATGTAAAAAAATTTAAAGTGGCTGCCTCTCAAACGGAGCGAACCAAACAGCCACTAGCCAAGCCGGGCAGCCAAACTCAGCCTTGAGGTCAGAAATACTTATTGACAGATGGATTGAGTATGACTCTGAGCTGTTTCCCCATCAGGATAACTGCAAGTACGTGCCCAACTCTGGCCAGGAAGATGCAGACAGAGACGGCATTGGAGATGCGTGTGATGAGGATGCAGATGGAGATGGGATCCCGAATGAGCAGGTAAAGCTAAATGCTTTGTCGGGGCAGCATGTACACCGAAACACCCCGGGGATGGTGCAAGCGAGCCTTTGAAGCCAGTTGCTGGTGCTAAACCTTCCAAACCGCAGTCTCCATGCCAATTGCAGCTCTGTCCTTTCCTGTCCTGTCCCGTCCTGTCCTAAACAGGCCTGCCAGGAGTGTTTAAAATATAAAACAGGCAGACCTGGCCGCCCGCAACAGTGAGACAGGTATCAGTAAGTCTGAGGAAGTCTCCCACCTTCTCGCCATTAGGACAACTGTGTCCTGACTCCCAATGTAGACCAAAGGAACAGTGATAAGGATATCTTTGGGGATGCCTGTGACAACTGCCGGATCGTCCTGAATAATGACCAGAAGGATACTGATGGGGATGGGAGAGGAGATGCCTGTGATGACGACATGGATGGAGACGGTAGGGTTGTTTTGCTCGGTCTTTTATTTGGAATTCCTTTGTCCTCTGACCTCCCCATGAGTAGGAATAGACACACTGATTCATGACCTCCCTCTGCTCTGACCTATTCCTGGTGGTCCAGTAACCTAGATGTTTCTGGTACTTTATAGCATAACAAGAACTCTGTGAGAGTCCTCTCTACTAGTGTCTTGTCAGAGCTGTGTCTGTAGGGCATCCGCCTTCCTGGCTCCTCCCACATCCCCACCCCTCCATATGGGAATAGAGAACTGAGTTTCCAGTAGAGTCAAACACTATACCCTGGTCCCTTCTAAAAGCAGGACAAGAAGATGTGGCCAGCCCCTGCCTGCTCTGGGAAGAGCTGGGATGTCACGGTGGCTGTACTGCCCATCTCTGGGTCTCTACCACAGGGACTTTCTGGGAGGTCCCTGCCAGGAGCAGCTCTGAAAGCCTCTGGAGCTTGGGGAAGTACATTTTATTCAAGATGGTGTCCATAGCGTATGACAACTATCCTAAAAAGGCAGCTGAGAATCTGAGTTTCTGAAAACATACCACACCGCCAGAACCCCCTTTTAAAAATGCTATCCCCTCAAACACACACGTTCACTCCTCCATTTTATACACACCTCCCCTAAAGCACTGGCTTACCTTGGGTGAGCCAAAATAACAACCCCATTCCAATTGTACGCTGATAAACCAGTTCGATTAAATACCATAACTTGCAGCATTTGTCCATTTCCACAATATTACTCCTCTCACTGTTGTTAACTTCAAATACCATTGAACATGGAATTGGAAAACAGGAATTCAATAGCCCCAAGCCCAACTCCTGCACACCACTGCCCAAAGTTCTTGTGTCTCTATTAAAATTTAGACAGCCACAAGGTCCTCTGGGTCAGCCCACCCAATCATCGTGACTTCCTCTGGATGCTGCCACAACATCTTAGACAACCAAGTTCATTGGACAGCTGCTTTAGAGACTTGTTTATGTATGAGGCTCCCAAAATCCCTATTTTGAGGTCACCTCCAGGTACTACTAGAGATGGTGCTGTAGCAGTGGGGCGGTCAGAATAAGACGCCACAGCCTGACCTCTCAGCAGCTACAAGTCTCTGTTTTCCACCTTTCCCTATGGCATTCTCCTGACCCAAGGCAGCATTCTTTTCTTGCAGGACTAAAAAACATGTTGGACAACTGTCCCAGAGTTCCCAACCGTGACCAGCAGGATCGGGATGGTGACGGTGTTGGAGATGCTTGTGACAGCTGTCCTGATGTCAGTAACCCTAACCAGGTTAGTAAGACAGGCGTCACACTGCAGACTCAACCCCGATAGAAAGATTCACCAAGGATCACATCTAGAGAAACCCAGCCCTGCTACTGGCCAGTTCCTTGCTACTGTATCAAGGCTCACGTGGAGAAATGACATGCATTCGGCCTTAGGATGATGGGAATAAACTGATCCAGTCGAGATGGTTATTGACAACCACACCGATGAGTCAGGATGGGGGCTCCCGAGACCCTTGGGAAATACCCTCGTGCGCACAACATTGAGGGCATTTGGAGTATGAGCTTATGATGCCCAAACAAGTTACCGCTGTCAAAGGAAACAGAGACATGGGCCTGGGCCTGGTCACATGACCCCTTAAGTTTCTCCGTCTAAGCATGGACATTGCAGGTTGAGTTCAGTCAATGGGATGTTGTTCCCCCTTCCCATACACCACACCCTGGGTGTGGCGAGCAGTCTGTTTCTGAAGCCCTGAAACAGATGAGAGTCCCCACTGTCCACTCTGTCTCACTCCCCATCCCGTCTGAACTCCAGAGTACAGAAGCAGCCTAGCGCCAATGTGCTGTGACCCAGGCCCATGGTTGGCACTCTTCCGACCCCGCCGGGGCACCCAGTCTCTGCCTGCCATTGTGCCACCCAGAACCCTTCCCAATCAGCTCAGCTGGTGTGTGGGCAGCCCCTCCACGACGCTTGATATTTTAAAGAGATTTTTTTTTTTTGAAAATTCAGCACTGTGCCTACACCAATATGGTGTTGTCCTTTTGCAGTTTTATGCCAGCCTGGTTCCAAAGAAACGATTCCTGAAACGCGGGGACACTACGCCAGGCTTGCCTTCTTGGGAGCAGTGCATATACATGCAGGCCCGGTGATGAATAACACGCTCTGTTCTCTTTGCAGTCGGATGTGGATAATGACCTGGTTGGGGACTCCTGTGACACCAACCAAGACAGGTATGACATGCCTCCCGGCCACATGGAAACAGGTGGGAGTCTGGGGACAGTGGGAATTGTCAGAGCTTTTGGCGGGCAGTGTGCTCCAGGATCTGTGGATGGATCAGGTTCCAGGGAGAGAGAGTCTGTCGACCTTTGCTCCAGGCCGCTGTTCCTTCCTGAAAGTGCTACGTAAGGAGGAGCATCGTCAGCTCCACCCAGCGCGTACTCCGTTTTTCACAAGAGAAGTCAGATCATGGAGCCTTGCAGGAAGGCTTTGGAATGACACAGCCAGAAGCCATTCATAACCTAATCTCTATGTACCTCAGTTTCCTTACCTGTAAAATGGGAGTGCCGATAGATAGATAGATAGATAGATAGATAGATAGATAGATAGATAATGGGCTGTTATGAAATTGAGTTAAAGGGAAATGTGCCTTGTGTGGTTTATGCACTCATTAGATGTCAGCTCTTTTACTATCATATCAGGAAAGTCCATCACACCCTAACAGATCCCTACTGGGGGATCACTGGTCTTTCATTGTCCTTAGTACTTTTTCTGTCTCATTGAGAGGAATTATTCTACGTGAGAGCATTCCAATGGTCTTCCTAGCCCATCATGGACTCCTCCATGAGGACCAGGGAGGGCTGGGGACCCAGCTCAACAATAAAGCATATACCAGGTGCATGCTAGGTCAGGAGTGCAGTCGCCAGCACCATCAGGACAGAAACAGAACAGGATGGAGAGTGGAGCGGGTGTGTGCCCCCAGCACCGGCGCCCCCAGCACCAGGCGTCTGCGCTCTCATGCCTCCTAGCTCCAGTCTTCCCCATCCCTCCTCAGGTGCTCTGTGGAGAAGGTGGTCAGGGCAGGTCTGAAAGGTTACAGGTCCCCAGCAGCAGAGCAGGACAGTTCTTCTTCCAGTAACGGCAGCCGAGTCAGTTCATGCCGGGTCCCATCTTCCCAGCCAAGGGAACCAAACACTGCCTCCATCTCTTCGAAGCTCACTGCTTCACCAGGACAATAGAGACGGTTACCACACCTCATAGGTTAGGCGGAAACTCACAATAACATAGGGCAAGCCCCAGCACAGGGCCTTCCCTTGGGTGGGAGATGGTGGCTGTTGGTACCACAGCACAGCAGAGACAGTCGGCGATGCAGTCTGATATCGCTTGTCTATCTCCCAGAGCGTAAGGTAGGACTGGCGCTCTGACAACCCTGGTGACGTGTGGTGTGCAGCATGAATGGTCCCAGTGGCCGGTCAGCGTGTACTCTGATTACCATCTATAGAAATGTCTAAAATAGCCTATCCCGCCAGCCTCTAGGTATTTGCCTAAAACAAATGACTCATTCTGCCACATTTTAATTCCCGTGAACTTGAGCCTCACCAGGAGCGGGCTAAGAACTGCGTGTTTCTCCACAGAGGTGGCAGGGCTCTCTCTGCAAATGGTGCCGATCTAACGAGCTCACTCTTGTGCTAGAAGTACAGAAAATAGGCTTCGACGGTATTCCAATGTCCGTGTTGAACTCATTTTCTCTCTCTCTCTCTCTCTGGGGCTCTTCTGCCTCCTGTATGAAATGGAGGGCTTCCTCGTGTGTCCCTCCTAGAGGGTATACACAGCTTCTAGGCCAGGAAAGATCTTGTGTGAGGCAGAGAAGAGAATCCACTCCATCCCTAGTAGCCATGGAATGTTCCAAAAGACTCAGATGGTCCTCTGAGAGACAGAGCAGTTGTACCCCAAGGTTGGCCCTTCATCCTGGGAAGAAGAAAGGCAGTGGACAAAGAGTAAGCTTCCTGAGAGGCCCCTCGGGTCGGCTCTGGGGCGCAACCGCCGTACTCACTTCTGGAGTGGCCGTCTTCAGGTCCGAGTCCTCACAGGGTCACGAGATGGGAACCGTGAAAAAACGATGTAACAGGAAACATCCTGGTATTTAACTACTAGAAGCAGGTGCTTAGAAGATGCTTTTTACAGGCATTAAAGTTGACTCCGTCTCCAGGCTGCCCTTTGAGGTGGGCCATGTTTGTATCACTATCTTATAGATGAGGAATGTGTACCTCTCTGGTCCGACCTCTTGCCTGAGGCTGCTGCTGGCCAGTGCCTGAGCCAGGACCCACACATGTCTCCACACCTCTTGCCCTACACATTCACACCTCCCTGGAGTGAGCTATCCTCTAGCAGTCCTTAGAGATGACAGCCACCCCGGGTCAGAGATTATAGAAATAGACTCTTATCTCCCAAACTAGAGCGACTGGCTCCTTTCAGGACACAGAGGACGTGAGGGGGTTGTTTCTGAAGCTGCTTTATCAGAGAAGGGTCTGAGAGGGTCTGCTGAAGCCCAGCCTGCTGACAGTCCACCCAGACTCCCGCCAGGGAGCGGAAGCTTCAGTCTCCCACTAAACTAATCTTTGCTCTACAGTGACGGAGATGGCCACCAGGACAGCACAGACAACTGCCCCACCGTCATTAACAGTGCCCAGCTGGACACCGACAAGGACGGGATCGGCGACGAATGTGACGACGATGATGATAACGACGGCATCCCAGACCTGGTGCCCCCTGGCCCGGACAACTGCAGGCTCGTCCCCAATCCAGGCCAGGAAGACAGCAACAGTGAGCATGCTTGGCCCAGGGTCGCCTGGGAACAAAGAGCATGCTCGGCCCAGGGCCACCTGGGAGCAATGAGCATGCTCGGCCCAGGGCCGTCTGGGAACAGTGAGCATGAGTAGCCCAGGGCCGCCTGAGACACAGGCAGCCATCCACTTTCCGTAGCCACATGAAGGGACGCATACTTCCCTAGGGGATCCTCAGTTTCCCTGCTCCCCACCAGCTTCTACTTCAAATCCAACTTGCATAGACAGTAGATGTCTCTAGACAGCAGCCCACAACTGGGCTGCTTCCTGGGCTGGCCTGGAATGAGATCACATAGAACATGACCCAGTCACACGCTACAGCTGAGTCCCCAAAGGCCCTCAGCACAGCCCTGGTCTTCCTTGCCCCTGCCACTGGGAATGGGGAAGGGAGCCGTGGAGAAACACACAAACTCACACGCCCGAGGGGACGGGGCTGATAAAGCACCGTGCACACCCAGTCAGATGCAAACTGACGTGGGTGGGTAGAGAGGGCTCATCACAGCAAAGCAGATGCAGTGCAGTTGTCTGGGGTCAGCTCCACCCAGCAGAATATACCTGTAGCTACCTGTAGGGGACAATAAGTTAGTCCTAGCAATATTCTGGTGACAATAATTCTGGTTTTATGCACACTAGACATTTGTCTCAGGCTTAAGATCTATCCAGTGGTGAACTTAACTGTGTGTAAGAAGTTTCTGGGTACGAGTCAGGGACTGTAGCATAAAAAATTATTTAAAATCCCAGCCCAGGGCTTCTACCCCACCTTGGGTTATTGAGTTCCTAGAAGAAAGACACACTCACAGACTTGATGATTACAATGTGCCCTAAGCAGCACAAGAGCTGGGCAGCTGCCTACCCTCCGTGCTGAATCTACTGTCCTAATGATAACCCCGAGTTCTCACTTACTGTCTCATCTGGGCTGCTCTTAGCTCTGACGGGGCAGCATCAGAACCAGGTTCTTCTCTCTTATCCCATGGCCACGCTCCTTTCTCCTCCTGCATGGTCTTTGAATGCAGCTTCCTCCTCCTCCTCCTCCTCCTCCTCTTCCTCCTCCCCTCTGGTCCTCTCTTCCCAAGCCCTCAAAAACTCATCCCCACCTGTGTCTCTTCTGACCAACTATTGGCTGTTGGCATCTTTATTTATCAATCACAACTAGCCAAGGGGAAGGTCACTCAGTGTCCTGTGGACTCCCTCTGCTGTAACCAGTCTTAGGGGCCCCGAATTAGCATCAGAATATAAGCAGCATTAGGCTCAACCACTACAAGGGGGCAACCTTTTAGACTGGTGTTGCAAGAAAATCCAGGTGGTTTCTGGGTGGCCTGATTGGCTGTCATAAGGGCTCCAGAATGTGACCCAGATAACTCAACAAACCCAGTGTTCCTCTCCTAACTCCCGCGAAAATCCCAGCCTGAAGGCGGGAGCCTGGCCTTTCCTGCTCCTGCCCAGCCCCCTCGTCTACTGAGGAGTGAGTCTCAGCACCCCTGCAGTCCTGCCTCCTCCCTTTACCCTTAGATGATGGAGTAGGAGACATCTGCGAAGCTGACTTCGACCAGGACCAGGTCATCGATCGCATTGATGTGTGCCCTGAGAACGCAGAGATCACCCTGACTGACTTCAGGGCCTACCAGACTGTGGTCCTGGACCCTGAAGGGGATGCCCAGATCGACCCCAACTGGGTGGTCCTGAACCAGGTACGCATTACCTGTTGGCAGCAATTCTGCTCAGCCCCTCTGCCTAGGACATCCTGGGGATGGTGGGCCCCACTCCGCCCCTCTGCCCAGGACATCCCGGGGATGGTGGACCCCATGTGGAGGATATCGACTCCCCATGGCTCCATCCCACGGTCTTGACTACACTTTTCATGGATGTTGAAATTGACTTTCTCCAACACCACTGTGGTTGCTCATGGTGACACTTCGGAAGGTGGCTGAGAGCGCTGACCATGTGACCCAGGAGTCACGCTCCTCATCTTTCCAATAGGCTGCCCATGGTAGAAACCC
Organism: Apodemus agrarius; assembly: GCA_964023405.1. Lineage (NCBI taxonomy): Eukaryota > Metazoa > Chordata > Mammalia > Rodentia > Muridae > Apodemus > Apodemus agrarius. Next base: position 63,996,456 of record OZ030020.1, read on the forward strand.
CTAAGTGTGCCAATGAGGAAGACACTGCGGCTAGTAAAATTTCTAGAGTCGCGGGCACATCACGGCGACCCTCATTTCATTGCTGTAGCTGTGACAAAGTGTTCTGACCAGAGAGACTTAGAGGAGGAATGGTTCATTCCTGCTCACGGTTCCATCGTTTGGGAGAAGTCGAGGCAGAAACGTGAAGCAGCTGGTCAACCCGCATCCACAGCCGTGAGCTGAGAGAAAGGCATCTGCGCATGCCTAGGACTGAAAGGCGTCTGCGCATGCCTAGGACTGAAAAGCGTCTGTGCATGCTTAGGACTGAAAGGCGTCTGCGCATGCCTAGGACTGAAAGGCGTCTGCGCATGCCTAGGACTGAAAAGCGTCTGCGCATGCCTAGGACTCTGCTCAGTTCTCCTCTCATAGAGTCCTAGACCAAACCCAGGGAATGGTGCCACCCACAGTGGGCAGAGTCCTCCCACACCAACTAACATAATCAAGACCATTGCCCCACGGGCGTGCCCATGGGACAACCTAATCCAGACAGTCCGTCATCGGGCGTCTCTTCCCAGCTGATGTACATTGCATTAAGCTGGCAAAACAAACTAGGCATCGCATTGTCCATCAGAATGTATGTCCTCTCCTGCCTGGTTTGGGTTTATTAAGTCAGCTTACGTGACAGCATTGGCACAAGTATTTCCTCCCAACACTAAGCTTTCTTTAAAACTTCTTGCCGTACACACACCTCCTTTAAGTCAATATCAACCAGAACAATGCTTGTTCTGTACTGGACTGTACAGTCACCTCAGTGCCTGGGGTTATGGGCTGCGCCAGGTTCTCTCAGCCCCCTCAAGTCCTGACCTCCTCCCCTCTCCCCACAGGGCATGGAGATTGTGCAGACCATGAACAGTGACCCTGGCCTGGCAGTTGGTACGTCCTGGGCCTCTGACCGTGTGTGTGTGTGTGTGTGTGTGTGTGTGTGTGTGTGTAGAATCCCGCCAGCTGTTAGTATAGCTTTCTCTAATTGCATCTCATCTCCACAGGGTACACGGCGTTTAACGGAGTTGACTTTGAAGGGACCTTCCACGTAAATACCCAGACAGACGATGACTACGCCGGCTTTATTTTTGGTTACCAAGACAGCTCCAGCTTCTACGTGGTCATGTGGAAGCAGACGGAGCAGACATACTGGCAGGCTACACCGTTCCGCGCAGTAGCAGAGCCTGGTATTCAGCTCAAGGTAATGGCGGTTCGAATCCCACTCCTTCTTCTTCTGTGGATCCTTCACCTTCCTTTAAGTTTAGAGCTCTCCTAAAAGTCACTAAGTTGATCTGGGAAATGAATACAGTCATGGCGGTGCTTGGCTAGGGGATCCTCGAGCGGCAGCCTTGTGCCTTCCGTTGAGCCTGAACCTTTCAACCTGTGACTCATGCTGCAAATGTCGGGCTGAGTGGGGTCAAAGAGATTTAAGATGTACCTGAGACCGGCCGTGTTAAAAGCTAGCCAATGTGTCCAATTAAAGGGGGGGACTATACAGGAACAGTAGACTACTTCTGCCACTCCTGATAGGACAGAAAGCACACTCCTGAAGCCAGATGTCTGCTGGGAGCTCTCCGTGGTTAAATAGGCAGAGCGACAGACTTGTCACAGGAAAAAGGTAGTGCAGTTAGCACAGTCCCGTCCACTGCTAAATTCCACAGGGCTGGGCCCAGCTCAGTAGAAATGACACTGGAGGTCTATGCTTTTGCCAGCATAAAACTACGTAGCATTGCAGCGAGCATGAACTCACCTCCGCATTTACCTCAGACACCCGAAGCAGAAAGGATCCTCATGTCCTGGCCTAACATGTTGCCACCCATGTCTTTGTCCAGGCTGTGAAGTCTAAAACCGGCCCAGGGGAACATCTCCGAAACTCCCTGTGGCACACAGGGGACACCAGCGACCAGGTCAGACTGCTGTGGAAGGACTCCAGGAACGTGGGCTGGAAGGACAAGGTCTCCTACCGCTGGTTCCTGCAGCACAGGCCCCAGGTGGGCTACATCAGGTAGGCTGAGGGCCCTTCTGCCACGGACGGGGAGGGAAGCATTCGGTACACTCTACAAACCGGAATCTCCACTTCCCTGCGCAGTCCCAACCTCTGATAATTGATAATCCTCAGGGCAGGACTCCCAGAAAGGCGGGGCAAAGACACTGAGCTTAACTGATCCCTAGACAGTAAGGCCAAGCTGTGGGGCTAAGGTACTTCATGGGGAGGCCAGGTCTTGGGTGTACTCATAGGGAAGTGTGAGAGAGCAGCTGATGAGGGGACAGCAGAGAGGAGACGCAGCTGAGATGGTACCCAGACATTCCCGAGACGCCCTCAGGCCCCCTGGAACCCTCCTCCTGATGCACGGTCCACACTGACCACAGAGCCTCTTGCAGTCTGACCTCGCTAATGGGTCATAAGTTCCAAAAGGACAGCCTCTGTGGTTTGGGTCTCACTAGTGTTCACCACAGTGCCTGGCACGCACTGTGCACAGCAAGAACTGTCCATCCTGTGTGCACAGTGTGAGCTGTCCATCCTTTGTGCACAGTGTGAGCTGTCCATCCTGTGTGCACAGTGAGAGCTGTCCATCCTGTGTGCACAGTGAGAACTGTCCATCCTCTGTGCACAGTGTGAGCTGTCTATCCTGTGTGCACAGTGTGAACTGTCCATCCTGTGTGCACAGTGTGAGCTGTCTATCCTGTGTGCACAGTGTGAACTATCCATCCTGTGTGCACAGTATGAACTGTCCATCCTGTGTGCACAGTGTGAGCTGTCTATCCTGTGTGCACAGTGTGAACTGTCCATCTTGTGTGCACAGTGTGAGCTGTCTATCCTGTGTGCACAGTGTGAACTGTCCATCCTGTGTGCACAGTATGAACTGTCCATCCTGTGTGCACAGTGTGAGCTGTCTATCCTATGTGCACAGTGTGAGCTGTCCATCCTGTGTGCACAGTGAGAGCTGTCTATCCTGTGTGCACAGTGTGAGCTGTCCATCCTGTGTGCACAGTGTGAGCTGTCCATCCTGCACAGTGAGAACTGTCCATCCTGTGTGCACAGTGTGAACTGTCCATCCTGTGTGCAGTGTGAGCTGTCTATCCTGCACAGTGTGAGCTGTCCATCCTGCACAGTGTGAACAGTCTATCCTGTGTGCACAGTGTGAATTGTCCATCCTGTGTGCACAGTGTGAATTGTCCATCCTGTGTGCACAGTGTGAATTGTCCATCCTGTGTGCACAGTGAGAGCTGTCCATCCTGTGTGCACAGTGTGAGCTATCCATCCTGTGATTGGTGTGATGGCCTCTGTTTCTTTATAGGACTGTTTTATTTCTGTTGTTGTTTTGTTTGTTCAACTGCTCTTGTTGAAATGCAGTCAATGTTCATGCCCCAGACATCCAGGACATGTGTGGTGTGTTCTGGGGTATGTGGATTGCTGTTTTTTAGCCAGGGTGGGAAGGTACCAGGTAGACCCCTTGGTGAAAATAAGGCGGTGAGAGCTAATTCATGTTCTCTTCACCATGGTCTTGTATCATCTGCCTCTGTTCGCCCCACAGGGAGACCAGGTGTGGCCATGTTGAGCACAATGTGCCTTTTCTGTCCCAAAATGAAGTCACAGAAAATATGACCCCTCTATGGACATAATTTTAGAAAAGTCCATCTGAACTCTAAAACTGCAGAGAAATAAAGAACTGACACCCAAATAGGAAATGCCTGGGCACAGCTACACCAGAAGACAAGGGAAACAGCCCCTTGGAGCCATTCCTAGACTCACATAAAGGTGGCATTTAAACATAAAGCAGTGTGTCTGAGAATTAAGTATTACCGTGGTGTTGACAATACATGAACCGATTCTTAATTTTCTAACAGAACAGCGTGCTCAGGCACTTCTCGGTTTACCCTGGGGAACTGAGTTTAACTTAAAATCAATGCAGAAGAAAATGATGCTCAGGTTAAAGCATGGCTGTGCAGCTCACCGTCCCCCGGTCTAGAGGACACTCCACAAGGTACAGGGTGCAGGACAAGCTTTTGCTAATCCACTCCAGGATATGGTAAGGCCTCCAGGGGCTTCTGTCCCTCAGTGCTACTATGGCAACTGAAATTGCCCCACAGCTGCCAAAAGCTGCTTATCCAGTCTCAGAGAGTCCACCAGTGAAATCAGCTCAACCTAAGGCAGAGAGGGCAGGGGCTCTCGGTACAGTATCCAGAGAAGATAACACACACAAGACAATGAAGCCACAAAACCCACGTGTCCAAGATGGCAGGCTATTTTGTTTTAATTCATCAGCAAGTACCTATCTAGGATCTATGCACCTGACACCATGCTGGGCCTGCTAAAAATCAAGTTAGGGAGCCGTGGACACTTGGTTCCTGTCCTGGGGAACTTCTAATCTCCCTGGGGAGGGACCAGCTAGAGTCAGTGGAAAACACGTCCAAAGAAAGAGGTAAGTACGCGTAAGTCAGCGGTGGGTACGTAAGTACACGTCCTCACCATAGGCACCTGTGCTCTCTTGCAGGGTGCGGTTTTATGAAGGCTCCGAGTTGGTGGCTGACTCTGGGGTCACCATCGACACCACCATGCGTGGAGGCCGCCTCGGTGTGTTCTGCTTCTCTCAAGAAAACATCATCTGGTCCAACCTCAAGTACCGCTGCAATGGTAACCGTCACGTTCAGTGCCTCTCAACAGGGCAGGGAGTGACCAAGAGAGGACAGTGTCTTATTTTTGTAACACACATCCCCCCTCCTGCCCCCACGCCACCCCCAGAGCCTGAAGCTCACACCATGTGCTCATTAAAACCTCATGTTCCCTGCAGAACATAAGAGAAAGGCAGAGCCAGGCTTTCCTGTTTCCCAAATCTGAAAATTGAAACCCATAGAATTTAACTGCATGGCTTAGAGATAGGGGTTCGGTGAGAAATTCCGTCAGTTTAATTTACAGGCAGCCTTTCTGTTTCATCAGGCTCGAACATAATCACAGACTGAAAAGGCACTCTGCCTGCTAATTTTCCCTAGGCCTATGAATAAGCCCCGCTGGGCTTTAAGCCAACAATTTACAACAAAGCAATCTGAAGGAGAAAATGGCTGCAAGCCTGTGTGAGTCTTGGGCGAGCTGACAGCGCCCCCTACAGGAGGCCTGTGCGGCATGCGGCGGCCATGATGATTCCAGTGTGGAAGGATCCTCACTAACAACCACCACCATTCTTGTTGCAGACACCATACCAGAGGACTTCCAGGAGTTCCAGACCCAGAGTTTTGACCGCCTGGATAAGTAAGCCAAGAAGCAAGAATACCACAACTGCCTTCCCAAAAACCAAAAACATCTTTTTAAAAAATTTCCTATAATTCTCTTTATATTACCGTGGCCTTTCTCTTACCAACTCAAATACTTTTTATACAAATGTGGAAATAAAGAAGAGACTATTTCTAATAACCACGAGACTCAGTCGTTTCTAACGGGGGAGCTCAGGGCTTTGGTGACGTGTGTTGGTTGCTGAGGAATCGTTGATAAACTTACGGGGTTGTTTTTGTTATCTTTTTCTCTTGAGTGTGTACTGTGTGCCACTGAGCACGGATGTGAACCGGACAACCAGACAAAAGGTCATTTCTGGGGTGACCCTATTTAGTACTGCGCTAAAACCTGCTTTCTGCTCACACAGGAGCCTCCTCATCCTTGGAATGGAGTCCCCAAGGCAGCCCCCCTCACCGCCCCCAGGCTTCGGGAGGAAGTGACACCCTGAGATTTGCCCTGTTCCTTCTGACACCCTTCCCCCACCCCCACCTCAGCCTTTAGGTCACCCCCTTCCACAGACACCTAGATATTTGGCTCCCTCTAGCGTCCTGTGAGTGAAATGGAAGAAAACGATCTTGTCTTTGTATTCAGACCCCAGGGTCCCAGGAACCTAGTAAACAGCCAGTAAGCACTTGCTGGGTAGTAAGGGAAGAGCTGAGTCCCTTAGGGAATAAGAGCGTTGGGATGTAGACGGCCAGGTGACAATGACAGTAGTGTCAGTCACTGTGTGTCCAGGGCAGAAGCTTCCCTCAGTATGTGTCCATACTTTCCAGTAGTCAGTCAAGATACCCAGAAATTTTATAAGTCTCCTTGAGGTTTAATTCCAGAGAAGTTTGGCAATTTATTTCCTTATTTTATGGATTTAGATGGGCTCTTATATAAGCCAGACTGGCCCCAAGCTCTCTGTGTGACCAAAGTCCCACAGTCTTTATATATTAAAAGTCCAATCCCTTTTAAAATGTCCAATATCTTTTAAAATTCAAAGTCTTTTAAAAATTCAAAGTCTCTTAAATGTGAGCTCCACTAAAATACTTCCTTCAAGAGGGAAACATATCCGGGCACAGTCACAATCAAAAGCAAAACTCAAACTATAATGGTTCAATGTCTGGGATCCAACTCACAATCTTCCAGGCTCCTCCAAGGGCTTGGGTCACTTCTCTATCTTTACCCTTTGTAGCACACATCTTGTCTTCTAGGCTCCAGCTGTTTGTACTACACTGCTGCTATTGTTCTTGGTGGTCATCCCATGGTACTGGCATCTCCAATATGCTGGGGTCTTCCACTATAACTAGGCTTCACCAATAGCCTCTCATAGGCTTTCTTCATGGTGCCAAGCCTCAACTCCTTTGCATGACCCCTTCAGTCCTGGGCCATCAATTGCAACTGAGGTTGCACCTTCACCAATGGCCTTCCACGGCTTCTCACAGTGCTGAGCCTCAGCTGCTCTTCATGACCCCTTCACGCCTTCAAAACCAGTACCACCTGGGTGACTCTTACACAGTACCAAGTCCAGCCACAGCACAAGGTACAACTATGGTTATCTCTGAAACACAGCCTCTGTGCTTTCAGAAAACACTTCCCAGAAGATTTCACCTCAGTGATGCTGGTCTCTTCTTAATCACTGCTAATTTCTTAGCTCCAGCTAACCAGCATCAATAGTCCCAGCAACACAAAGGTTTGCTTTAGTGGTTCTGGTATATTGTTAATCACAGCGGGTTCTTCAGCCCCAGCTAACCGAAACCACAGAATCTTCACAATCAAAACATGGCCCTGATAAGAATCCTTAATCTTCCCTCTGAAATTTCACAAGTCAGTCCTCCATCTTCTGCACTGTTCTCAACATTATCTTCCAAGCTCCTACACAACATCCTACAGATGAATGGACCATCTAGTCCAAAGTTCCAAAGTCCTTCCACAGTCCTCCTCAAAACATGGTCAGGTTGTCACAGGAATACCCCACTATACTAGTACCAATTTGTCTTAGTCAGGGTTTCTATTCCTGCACAAACATCATGACCACAAAGCAAGTTGGGGAGGAAAGGGTTTATTGAGTTACACTTCCATGTTGCTGTTCATCACTAAAGGAAGTCAGGACTGGAACTCAAGCAGGTCAGGAAGCAGGAGCTGATGCAGAGGCCATGGAGGGATGTTTCTTACTGACTTGCTTCCCCTGGCTTGCTCAGCCTGCTCTCTTATAGAACCCAAGACTACCAGCCCAGAGATGGTACCACCCACAAGGGGCCCTCCCCCCTTGATCACTAATTGAGAAAATGTCCCACAGCTGGATCTCATGGAGGCATTTCCCCATCTGAAGTTCCTTTCTCTGTGATAACTCCAGCCTGTGTCAAGTTGACACACAAAACCAGCCAGGACAGCATGCTAACCAGCTGAGTCTCATTCCACCTAAGCAATGTATTTTTCATTCCCATAATTCCCTAGAATATCATAAATCATAAATCATAAACATTCACCCCAGCTTTACCATAACTCCAGTATTCAGAGTTTCTAATGGTGACAGATGTGGGCTATGCTGTATTGGGGACTGTCTGCCTTATCTGTAGAGCCTAGAAGGAGGTGGTAGCTTCTAAGTCAGGATGCTAAGATCTCAACAAATGGGGAACTTAAGCCAGCTCAACCTCAGTGCAGCTGACTACCCAGTCTCCTGGGGGAGCAGCCATACAGCTGCCAATGACTCTTCACAATCTCTGGGTGAAACACATCTACAGCCCTTTCATAATTCTGAAATCCCATCGCTGGGGTGGGGGTGGGGACTCAGTGGCTGGAAATGGTCACCTTTCAAGCACCCCTCTTTTACAGCTAACACAAAGGTAGTTTCCGAGCCCTCCGGTCTCTCGGTCTTCTACTGTGGTATAGGTATGTTACACCTGTAGAGCTATTTGGATGCACACGCTCTGGTTCTCCTGGTGTTTTACCAGGCACTGTGATGAAGGTTCCAGATCTTCTTCTGGAGAAATATGTCTTAATCACTGAAGCCTATCAAAGCACATACACAAAATACAGTCGTCTACCGGGCAGGTGTGTTCACCGATCAGGCAGTCTAGGTTTAATCCTTACAGCATCCTCCAGATCGTCCCTTCTCCCCATCCCCTCCTGTGTGATGTTCCCTCCTCCTTGGTGGGGTCGATATAAGTGTCTCACTCAGACAGTCAATCTCAGCACTTTGAAGGGTTGAGACGATTCCGTGCTAACTGCTGCCCACTTCAGCCAAGGCTTCCCTGGTCAGGGTTGACAACAGCGCCAGTCTATAAATACTTAGAAGGCAGTTTGTCAACATGTCAATGCAGTACAACAATAAGAGGTCCCCTCTAGAGCCTGTTATCCCCCAAGCCATGGGCTTGTGACCAGGTTTACAGTAGCAGGTGCGAATTCCCTCCTGTGCAGCGGGCCCCACATCCAATCAGAAGGCCGTTGCTTGCCCCATCACCCTCACTCCCTGTTGCACCAGTGGGAACTTTTTGCATGTCAGGGACACTGCTAGGGAAGGCCACAACCATCTTCTCTCCCTTGAGAAGCCTGCATAACACGGTGAAGGCTAACAGGCAGGAAGGAAGTTTTCAGGTCAGTTCCAGCTCTCTTTCTCTAAGAGTCCTCCTGAAAATCCAACTTGAATATGAATGGTCCTGGAGTTGAGGTGGATACAATCATATGAAGGCATTCCAATATTTATCGTAAGCTGATTGCTTCTGATGCTCAGGGTATAGGAGACACCGCTGTGAGGGAAGTCAATGCCTGCGTGAAATCACATGGGATATAGGAAAGAGCCCTTGGGGTATCACCCAGGGTGTCAGGACTTAGGAGGAGGCAAAGAACAGGATTCAGAGACAGTCTGCCTCTGCCTGATGAGGACAGGAGACCCTGCCTTCCCCCACGCAGGGCACTAGCCTGTGTGTCACAAGCAGAAGTGAGTGGCTGTTTCTCACTGTTCCCGTGCACTCTAGCGTCAAGGACGATGATAGAGGCACAGAAGGTAGTCACTATTATTTCAGTTCCATCAAGCATTATTTTATGGTCCAAGTTAGAAAGCTAACAGGGAAGGAAGCAGCTAATTAATTTAAGTAAATAAACAAAATTAAAAAATATCTGACCCAGAAGGAAGGCCTCTTGGGAATGAAGTGGCCGGTACCGTGAATTGAGAGGAGGAGAGGTTCCGTTTGGAGCCACACGCAAGCTCCTAGCAACACTGGCTTTTTCTGGAATAGATTTTATTCCTTTTACCTTCCCTTAAGTGTGTCATCCAAGGCAAGGTAGACAGACAATCCTGTCAGGCTAATGATATGGAGATGCCATTATAATGAAATAAAGGTCAATCAGTGGTCACCCTGGTCACCTGATGCCCCAAGGAATACAGCCGGAGGTTGTATCAGCCTCCAGCCAGTTGGCGGGCCCCTCCCCCTCACCCCCCGCCCCGTCCCCTCCCCGTCTCCGCTGCCTGCCTGGCCTACACCCCCCCACCCCCAATGATGGAAGCATCACGTATAGAGTGATGCTTTTCTCTTGAGCCTAAGTTCTTTTTCTGGTGGCAGTAGCATGCTTATCCTAAGGTCATCTGAAACCATGAACAAAATAACCATTTCCTCTTTGCAAACAGATCCTCATAAATGCCGTTACAATAAAGATATATTGGATAACACAGGAGCAGGCAGGGACAGGAGCCCATAGGAGACACAGGTTCACAGATCCCTCCTGATGTGACCATGGTCATGCCTAGCCCCATACTATGAAGCTAACAGACCACCCAGGGGCCTCCAGTCTGTTTGAGCCTGTGTGTTTATTTCCTCAAACCCTAAACTTCCCCCTGTGGCCTGTTTTGGGGTGCACAAAAGTCAGAAGAGATTCTAGGTTGCTGACTTGTCCACCACAGCCTCACTGGAATGTGTCCAGTCCCCACCCAAACAGAATGGTTAAACTTAGGGAAACATGAGAAGGAAGGTGGGGGTCACTGTCTCCACATCTGAACCACCTCAGAGGTCAATTGTCTTGCTGTTGCTTTTCATTGCTGTGACAAAACATCATGACCAGGCTAACTTATAGAAGAAAACATTTACTCTGGGGACTCACGCAGTTCCTAAGATTAGAGTCCATGACCATCACAGCAGGGAGCTTGGCATCAGGCAGGCAAGGCCTGGAGCAGTAGCTGAGAGCTTACACTTTGAACGACAAGAGAGCTAACTGTTAAAGTCATGTGCTTTTGAAACCTAAAAGCCCACCACCACTGACATGGCTGCCTCTCCCAATCCTTCCCAAACATTAACACAAAATGGGGCACTAAATGATCCCACAAAATGGGGATCAAGCATTGAATATATGTGCTTATTGTGGGGGAAGGGTATTCTCATTCAAACCACCACATTAATGATCTAAAGAATAAGCTTATGTTTGGCCATCTTGGGCCTCCCAAAAAGATAAAATAGCTACCCCAGAGATACTATTTGAAAAAGTCAGGCTCACCAAGGAAAGAAACTGGGATTGCTCAAGAGGCGGGTGGATGAGAGAGAGACTGGACAACGTGAGAACTAAGTAACTTTAAAAGTGACATGTAAGGTGGTCCTGTTGCTCAAGAGGCAGAGGGAAGGCAGAGGAAGGAGAGAAAAGTTTGGGGAACAGAAGATGAGAGTCTGAAGTGGTCCTGTCAATCCCATGCCTGTGCAGTGTGAGGTGACAGAGGCCTCCAGTGGAGCCATGTGACTGTGGGATGGGTACTCACTGTGCTCTGAGAGCAGAGGTGAGGGCTCCCCACAGCCATGCCTGCAAATCCACCCACTGACCCCACTGAGCATGGTGAGAAAGAGCAGGTCTCCACAAGAGCACCCTGTAACTACAGAACGCTGGCCACGGTGGGTCTCAGATGATAAGCCTTCACCCTCTCAAACCACCCAACTTCCTGAGGGGACGATGGAGCTGAGGAGGAAGCCACAGTAAGGACTGGCACCAGAGACCCTCTGGGAGAGGCCAGATGGCATGCAGAGAGCTGGGCTCTCCTCAGTCCTCACAGAGAGGAACAGGCACAAGGGCAACGTCAGAGCGGCCTGCACCTAAGTCAGCCCGGTGGGCCTCAGGGACTGACAGGGAGGCCTCCACAGCCACCCCTATCTCCAAGTGTGTCCAGGGCCCTTCCTTCCCAACTTCTAGTGTCAGAAGCAGACAGTCTCAGATCCAGGTACAGAGCAGGGAGCCTACAAAGCATACCCACCATTCCAGATGGACACCCCCCCCCAGGGTACTTATGTTATTGTTACAAAAATATGATTAGAAATGTGAGATGCTGGGCTTTAGATCAGGTTGGAGAGTGCTTACCCAACATGCACTGGGCTCTGGGTTTGATCGCAATCACATACACTGGGGATGGGGCCACATCTGCAACCGTGCTACTCCGGAGAGAGAGGCTCAGAGGTCCAAGGTCGTCTTCTACATAGCAAAATGGAAGCCACACTGCAATACAAGAGACCCTAAATTAATCAATTGATTGATGATTGATTGATTGATTGATTGATCGGTGAGTGGCAGAATGTTGGCTATGGAAAGTCTATCTACGCGTGGGCTGGAGAGACCCCTCCATGGTTAGGAGCACATACTGCCCTTATAGAGAACCTGAGGGCAACTGAAGGTACCAGAGCCTGCTGGGCCACAACCAATTCTAACTCCAACCTCAAGTGTTCCCACGCTCTGTGCTGGCCCGCAGGTACCCGCACTCACATGCAACACGTCCACGCAGACACACATGTATGCATGTAACCAATAGTAAAAAGAGAACTAAAAGACAAGCGTGAGCAGTCTCATGGTGTTTGTGGTCACAGTTGAGGTAGAAACACAAGGAATAGCCTTGTTTTTGCTTCCCAGTACACACTCATAAAGCTCCACTTCAACTCACTCTAAGTTTGGTTTCCTAATGACAAATTAAACCTGGGCTTCCTGGTTTCTGCTGTTTGTGCTGTCATTGTTTTGTTGTGTTGGGTTGTTTCTTTGTTTGTTTGTTTTAAGATGTCTGCACCATGCCTTGAGATCCCACAAGCAGCCCCTGCCCTGAGTGCTTTGGCAGGTGAGAAACTAAGACCCCAGGCCTTAGGAAGTCACGGCTTTGATCCAGTGACCTCTGATGTAGGATTTACTTCAAGTCTCCCACCAGTAAATCTTAACTCGGACCTGTGGTGCTGAAGTATACGCCGTTGTGTCAGCGGCTTCTCTTAGCGCTGGACAAGATGCATGGGAGCGACTTTCCGGAGAGCAGCATTCCCGTGTGGGGTTGTAGTCCCACTCCGTCGTGGCTACCAGACCAGGAAAGGGGGAGCTAGGCAGGAGCCACAGGCCAGCCCAACCTTCAAAGACCCAGCCCTAGTGGGGCGTTTCACATTAAACCGTAGACCACCCCAGGAACCTGCTGTTGAGTGGATATGTCCACATAGGAAGGGTTTTGTCACGGCACTCGGAGGTTCTTTCCCAGACAGCTGCTCATTCGCTGTTTCCTCGTGCTCACCAGAGTGGGAGGCCGCAGACACCTGGTGTCTCGGAGAAGCGCACTGAAGGAGCACTCTAACTGAAAAAGTTCTCAATGCAATTTCTCATTGTTTGTTTTAATCAAGGACTTAACTGAGCCAGGCAGTGGTGGCACACGCCTGTAATCCCAGCACTCTGGGAAGCAGAGGCAGGCGGATTTCTGAGTTTGAGACCAGCCTGGTCTACAGAGTGAGTTCCAGGACAGCCAGAGCTATACAGAGGAAACCCCGTCTGGAAAAAAAAAAAAAAACCAAATCCAAAAAATAAATAAATAAATAAATAAATAAATAAATAAATAAATAAATCAAGGACTTGCCCAGGCTAGCCCTGGACTCACAATCTCTCCTCCTCTATTTCTCAGTGCTGGGACTGCCGTGTGTATCACCATGTGTAACTTGCCCAGGCTAGCCTTGAACTCACAATCCCTCCTCCTCTACATCTCAGTGCTGGGACTGCAGGTGTGTAGCATTATGTGTAACTTGCCCAGGCTAGCCATGGACTCAATCCCTCCTCCACTACGTCTCAGCGCTGGGACTGCCGGTGTGTGACTCCATGAGTAGCTCCGTGGCTCTTTGGTGAGCAGCTTATTTTCTATTATGTTACTGTCAACATTCCCACCTGCTCTCACCCTCTCCAACAGAGTCAGTGGGCCGAGGCACAGTCCCTCAGCTTCCCCAAAGTCCCTCAGCCCAACACTCTTCTGAAAGCCCCCAGAGGATAAGGGCTGGGACACGCCCAGCTCCAGATGCTCCCGCCCCCACCTGTCTCAATTGTGAACAACCTGGTGAGATGACCAAACACTCCAAAGTGCTTTTGCACGAGCCTGATGACGTAAGCTCAAGCCATGAAAAAAGCAGAGACTCACCGGGCACATGGGACATGCATGCATTTTCTGCATGCACACCCTGCTTTGTATCTTGCACACGCATACACATAATAGAGAAGATAGATACATAGATGATAGACAGACAGACAATAGACATATAGATAGGTAGGTAGACAGACAGACAGACGATAGACTGAAAGATGTATCTGTGGACTTGTTTTTATTGTCCACAGCGTCAGGTGCACCAAGAAGCTGCCCGTGCATGCCTCTTTGCATATGTCCACTAGAGGGCAGCAATCCTCTAAAAATAGCCTTGTTTTCTACCTGGTGCTCTTCAAGGTGAATTATTATTTTAATTTGCATGCAAATGAACAGGCTATATTTTGGTTGTTTTCGCACGTGTTTATTTTGGTATGAGCCTTTCCTTGGCCCTTTCCTCTCCCGTGTGAACACCACAGGCATCCTCTGAAAGCTCCTTACACGGACAATCAGAGGGTGTAGTTTAAATTATTTCTCTGCTCAGAGCCCTATGCTCAGCGACAGTGGTTTAGTGCTTAACAACTCTTAGTAGACAAACAACAGCGGCTATCACAGAGCAAACATCCCTCTGAATGCCCACCTACAAATCAGTGTCTGGGGAAACACTGGGTCTCATTTCCTTTGGGAACTGCCAGGCCAGGACTCCGCCACCCTCAGCCTAGAGTCACAGATGACTCGGGCCGTGGGCACAGAGCCGCACATCTGTCCACTTGTCATTCCTTCAAGCCCTGCTGAGCAATCCACTATGCTGTATTCCTGGTACCGCGGCGGCCAGAGCAGTGTGTGCTGCTGGGACCTTCAGGCAGTCCTCTGTGAGAGGAAAGCTGTCATCACCTTGGGCCGTCCAACCAGAAATTATAGATTTAAAACATCGAGGGTTCTTTGTTTTGATATATTTTAGATTTTTTTTTCCTGTGTGTGTTTTCTTTTTGTTTGGGGTTTCATTTTTTGGTGGTCCTGTGTTTTGGGAGTTTGGGGGCTGGGGAGGGGCAGTTTGCATATGGGGTGTGTGTGTGTGTGCATGTATGACTTGGTTGTGAGGTTCTCAAAAGTGACCCTCAGCTTTCTGATGTTGTGACACGTCTCCAAGATGGCAGGCGGCTCGGCAGGCGGCAGCGACTAAAGCATTTGTTGATCTTGCAAAGGCACCAGGTTCAGTTTCTAGCATCCACACGGTGATTCACAACCATCTATAACTCCAGTTCCAGGGGATCCAACACCTTCTTCTGGCCTCCAAGGGCACTGTATGTCCGTAGAGTATAGACATACAAACAGTTAAAACACCCATGCACATAAAATAAAATAAATCTAAAAAAAGTTTAAGTTAGACATGCCTTTATGCATTGGGAGAACCTATATTTACTTAGCCATAAGTTTTTAGCTGGGTCCAAATGGGGCCTCAGCCTAAAGCTCCCTGCCCCCCAAAAAAGTGGGTTTCCAAAGAGCAGGAACCAAGGTAACAACCCAGTCCAGAGCAGACGATTTGTCACTAATTGAGAGAGAGAAAAAAAATCAAACAAACAAACATAAACTAGGGTCCCAGGGTGGGAGGGTAGAACCTACAGTTAACTTTAGCACAGATCTAAAATTTGGGGGGAATCTCATGGTATCTCTTAAGAAAATTCCAAGTTGGCTGGGGACTCACTCAGAGGTCCAGCTCCTCCTGGCCCTGGGATGCAGAGAGGACTAAGGCCTTTTGTAGAGAACCTACGCCTACCCCGACGGTTGAGGCAGATTCAAGTGCCGCACCCAGACCTTCAAAGTCTATAGTTCTGCTCTAGTTCGAAAGACATCTACTAGGTGTGCAAACAAGAGTTGACACAGAAGGCCTGAGGAGTCCAGCTTGTCCTGCAAAAACTTGGCTAGAGTAACGGTTAATCCGCATTATCAACTTGATTAAGAACCTCCTAGATTAGCAAGGTGGTGGCGGCACATGCCTGTAATCCCAGCACTCTGGGAGGCAGAGGCAGGTAGATTTCTGAGTTCGAGGCCAGCCTAGTCTACAGAGTGAGTTCCAGGACAGCCAGGGCTCTACAGAGAAACCCTGTCTCCAAAAAACCAAATCCAAAAAACAAAAAAACAAAAAAAAAACAAAAAGAGAAAGAAAGAAAGAAAGGAAGGAAGGAAGGAAGGAAGGAAGGAAGGAAGGAAGGAAGAAAGAAAGAAAGAAAGAAAGAAAGAAAGAAAGAAAGAAAGAAAGAAGAAGAACCTCCTAGATTAATGAAGCATAGCTCTGGGAGTGTCTGTGAGGGTTTTTCTAGAGATGAGAAGGAAGGAATTCTCCTGAGGGCGACTAGAGGAATTCTCCTTACTCTTGAATCCTGGGCAGCAGCAAACTGGCTGGGACCTAGCCTGGGAAAAAGGGGTGCCGGAAGCCCACTAGCACGGGCTTCCTCTGCTTCCCAGCTGCAGTGAGGAACGCACCTCACCCCCACCTCCCCACTCCCTGCTCCCCACTCCCTCAACCCCCTCAGGGACAGCAGATGGCCTACAGCCTCAGCCAAAAGACACCCTCTTCCTCTTGCGAATACTTTCCTTCACATGCTTTTCCTAACAAGAACCACCACAGCTGACACCTGAGAGCCACCAGGCTGCAGAAGGCCTCACTGGGGCCCACGCCACACCCAACCCTCCAAAAGCCCAGATGCTTTGGTGGCCTGCGACTCTCCTGCCGTGGCTCGCTGACGCCCTGCCACCAGCACCTGCGGCTGTCCATCTCTAGGCTCTCCTGGAGCAGAAGCCACTGTCTGCGCAGGTAGCGCCCTAGTTAAGGCTTCTGTTGCTAAATGAAACACCATGACTGAAGCAACTTGGGAAGGAAAGGGTTTATTTGCCTTACACTTCCACATCATAGTTCATTGTTGAGGGAAGCCACACTCACACAGGGCAGGAACCTGGAGTCAGGAGCTGATGCAGAGGCCATGGAGGGGTGCTGCTCACTGGCTTGCTCTTCATGGCTTGCTCAGCCTTCTTTCTTACAGAACCCAGGACCGCCAGCCCAGGGGTGGCACCACCCACAATGGTCTGGGCCCTCCCTCATAGATTTAGAAGATGCCTGACAGCAGGATCTTATGGGGGTGTTTCCTCAATTCAGGCTCCCTAAACTCTGATGACTCTGGCTTGTGTCAAGTTCACATAAAACTAGCCAGTACAGGTAGTAAGCTGGAGCACAGGAGAATCACAAGCTTGTGGATGGTCCTCTACAGGATTAAAGAGAGCTGCTCTGTGGAGGGAAGCTTTGTGCCTTCAGCGTGGTTAACCTCCGGTCGGTCGCCCTCAGGAGAATTTCTTCCTCCTCATCCCCTGTGTAAGGCCCAGCCATATCCTGAGTAATGGACTTATTTACACCGTATTTTGAGACGGGAGTCCATGAGTTCCATGCTGGTCTAGAACTCACCAGGAACTAAAGATGGTGAGTGCTAAGCACCTCTATCTGGGGATCAAACCCAGGGCCCCAGTGCATACTAGGTAAGTACTCTACCAACTCAGCCTATAGGAGTTACAGTCAAATCCTTATTTCAAGGTCTTCCTCTAGATGCTGGTCACAAGTAAATTACTCACCTAGACTGTGCTTAATCCAGACTTGTGGAATCTCAGATTTCAGTAAATCAATCTCTCTCTCTCTCTCTCTCTCTCTCTCTCTCTCTCTCTCTCTCACACACACACACACACACACACACACACACACACACAATTTTCAGCATCTCTCGGAAACAAAGACATCCTTATCTTTAACACAAGCCTTATTGTCCCAACAAAGACAGCCCATAAACCAAGTATAGTGATGTATGCCCACAACTCCAGGACACAAGAGCTTGAGGCAGAAAGACGATGACCAGACGATGTTCCAGGGTATGGCCTGCTTCAAAACAAAACAAAAAACCAGACCAAACAAACAAAAACCAGGTGAAATGATCTTCAAAGGGGGCGAAGAAATCAGAACAGCTGTTCTAGTCCTGTTTCTGGTGCTGGGCTAAAGCTTCCTAACTAAAAGCAACTTAGTAAAGAGTACACTTGTTCGAGCTCCCAGATCTAGGGTCCAGTCTCACTGAGGGAAGGGAAGGTGGGAACTTGAAGCAGACAGTCCTTCCACAGGCAAGAGCAGAGCGAGAACAAAGGCACACTTGCTCAGTTAAGCTCAGCCTCTTTTTCCCTACAGCCTAGGACCCCCTGCCTAGGGAGTTGTACTGCCCACAGTGGGCTGTGTCAAAATAATTAACATTGGCAATCAAATCGGTCCCCCATAGACATGCTCGGGGGCCACTTTGATCTAGGCAATCCCTCATACACTGACATTTAAAACATAACCAGGATGGTAAAGCAGTCCAGTAAGTAAATTCAAACTGGAGTAAGGAAGTGATACCAATACCAATACCGTATTGTTCATTTCCTCACTTAACCCACCTCCCCTCACACACAGCCCTGGCCAGTGGCCAACGCCTTTTCTTTTTCCTCCTCCTCCTGTACTTCTGTGAAGCAAGGGCCAGCAGGCAGGCAGTGTCTGCTCTGTGTGCCCTGCACGAGTGGATGGGTGGTGAGGATGATCTGCCCACGCCTGCACTCCCTGATGAGGCCACACTTGGGTGTCCCACCCTAGCTTTCTACACACACACACACACACACACACACACACACACACACACGGCAGGGGGGGGGGCTGCCAGGAACACGCTCTGCAAACAGCCTGCTCACACAGAAGTGCATTTCCATCTCAGCGAGCACAGCTGTCACGCCTGCTGGCTGACTGAGGTCTGCGAGGCTCACCATGCGCCACCTGCCCAGAGGGCAGATGCAGTTCCCAGTCGCTCAGGCCGCCAAGCCCAATCTCTTCCCGGCTCAGGGATCCACTCCCCCTCCCCACCCACAACCCCAAGATCCGAGAGCGAGAGCGTGTGTCCAAGAGCCTTCCCCACAGTCGTCACCCGCTTTATGATCACCGGAAGTGGCAGGTAGCTCGCCTCTCCTTGAAGCAGCGTGCCTTAGTCTTTTCTAAGAGCGCCATCGTTTCACGAAACACTCGATATGTGCCAGGTGCTATTAAAGTGCTTGACCTGTGTGGCCCCTTTAGTGAGCAAGAGAACTCTGAAACTCTCCAGTCCATCCCTGCTAGACAGGCAGCTCAGAGGATTAATAACTTTCCCGTACTCACACTAAGAGAAGGAGTGGGGTGGGGGTGGGGGTGGGGTGGGGTGCAGTGAGATTTCAAAACGAGGCTGTCTCCCGCCAAGGTCTTACTCTTGCTACTACTCTTCTCTAGTCGGAGGCAGGATGGCCTATCAGACCACTTACTCTTTTTAGATCCAATCTTTCTAAGACTGTGAATGAAAGCCACGCCCCCTGCCCACCCCCCAAGGCTCTTAAGGACACATTGCTTTACATATAACCCCAGGGAGTCATCGTCTCAGCTGAGGACTAACACAGGGTGGCTGTGCCTTTGCACAAAGGCTTTTGAGGGTCTTTTCTATGTCTGGGAGGTTTCCCGGTGTTCCTCCCGTCTCTGTCTCTCGCATTCCATGTGAAAGGATGTCCAGTCTCTCAGCAGTCAGCATCAAGGAATTAAAACAGCCCTGGAGACAAGACTCCAAAGCCAGGTACTGGGCAGACATCTTCATTTGTTCCCGCTGATGACGTCATTAAGGAACTGCCAGCCCCACTGCAGTGCTGAACATGCCAACCCACTTTTGACCTAATAAATCAGTGTCGGGATTTATTTTAAGAAATTGTTTAAATAAAATAAATTATTTAAAAAAATAAATCATTATGAAAATGAAAGCCACAAAAAAATGTATAGCAAACTTATCTCTGAGAAAGAAGAAAGAGAAGAAAAGGTCAGGAGAAGGGAAGGTAGTAAAAGTCCAGCAAATCCTAGGGCAAGTATAATTAAATCTATTCATCAATCAGCTTAACCAAAATGGTTAATATATAAATTTGGGAGGTGGACAGATAGGACAAAGACCACACGTGGCTCAGTCAATTGTGAAGTGACAGGCTGGGAGTCCCCAGGGACTTCCTAGTCCCTTTTCATTCATTTCCCTAAAAGACCAATCAGAGTAAAAGCGGCTCCGAGGAGACAAAGAGGTAGACGGAGACACAGACACAGACACAGACACACACAGACACACACACACACACACAGACACACACACACACACACACACACACACACACAGAACTGTAACGTAATGCACTCTGAACATTGTAAAGTGTACACTCATATCACAAAAGCAGAAGGCGGCATCAAAGAGGGTAAGTAGGAACAACCAGCTAACAGTTTTGGAGAATTATGGTAGCCAAAAAGAATGTAGAGGATAAAACATAAACACTCAAGAAATGACAAGCTACCAAGGACATCAAAAACTAGGAGAGACCTTCAGTGCGAGAGGGCCCCAGGGACAGACAAGAGAGAAGCTCGGCTGGGTTCCGCATCTGCTTCCAGTCAGGCAGGGAGGCAGACGCCAGGGAGGCTGTCTCTGGGGGTGGCGATGCTCAGTTGGTGGTTAAACATCCTTGAAGCTGCAGTCAGGTTCCTCCATGGTATCAGAAACTAATCACCAGGGCATTTCCATAACTGCTTGCATACTAACCAAGGGTCTGCTTTCTCAAAAGACTCCAAGCCAATTATAATATGATTAGTATTATGGTTTTAGCTTCCACCTTAGGGGCTTTTTAAGAGGATCGTGGACTTAACAGATGAATCTGTTCCAACCCATTTGGAAAGGGAAAAAGGGGTCACCTTGCCACCCATCTCATAAATATTCATAGAAATTTCTTTAAAATCCACAATGCTGAAGACAGTGGGCTGCTAAAGGCCCTTGGTCACCTCCTGCAATCTCCCCGGAGTATGCTACCCTTTGCTAAATAAACTGCTTATACTGTCTCTTGGCAGAATTCTTTCCTCTGAGAAGAGTCAAGGAAAACCTTCAGCAGGTAACAAATAGAGAAGGTTCAATATCATCCTGGCAGGGTCCACAAGGAGAACCGGCTCCACAACAGAGCTCAGCTGGGCCAGGCAAAGTCTCGTGTCTGAGCATGCCTGGACAGGAGCCCCTTGAGTTCCCCAGGGAAAGGCCACCGCCTTCTTCTCTGACCACCCTGGTTGTGCTATGAAAGAATGCCTTGAAAGATTGATTCCGCCACGCTTTGGGACTGGATACCCCAGTTTGAATGTAAGTGAACGAGTGATTCTATGCCCTGTCTATACAAGGGAAGGACCATCCTCTGCCAGCTCGCCAAGATCCAATTTTATCATTAATGCCAATAATTACACCCGTGAATATAACAATCCCATAGAAAAAACAGGAGACACACGCTCACCAATCAGACCATGTGTAAGCTGGGGCAGGCCGATGGAGGGAGCAGCCCAAGGCTGGCCTGTGACACGCAGGCTGCAGTGCCTGCTGGTCATGAACCTTACCCTGGAGAAGTGGCACGGTGGAGGACCCCAGCCTAGGACCCTGGCTCTGACCCCCGTGCACTTTCTCCTGCTGGTGACACACAGTCCGCTTCAAAGCGGCAATTCCCACCTGCCTACCATCTGGATCTGTATTCAGCAGCTCTGTGCCCGTCATTCATTAGACATTGTCCCCCACAGAGACACCGCCCAGTACGTCAGCTCTCTGGACCTAAAGTACAGCCCCTTGACACGGCAGCCTCTTCCCCGTCCGAGTCATTCTGTAGGCAGCATCCATCTGCGACCTTGTGTGAGGCGCAGTGTGTGATCTGAGAAGTGATATCAGTCGTTAAAGACTGGAGAAGAGAGAAAGAGGCTCGGGTCATCTGTGCCTCTGAGAAAAAAGACCCAAGGCTGGGCCTTGGCTGTGATGAGAAAGACCAACAGCCTGGGTCCTGGCATGTCTCCAGGGACCTGGAATGACGTGTGTCTGGGCACAGCTTGCATAGCTGGCCCAAGAACCAGCTGGCACCGGGAGAGCAAAGAGAGGGTCCTGGGTTTGTTCAGCCAGCTGGCAACGCCCCTGCCCTGTCCCTCGACCATCTGGAAAATGGAAATAAGACCTCTGCTTGCTACTGAGCTCCTGGGATTTGCTCACGAAGCCCCCACAGCCCTAGAAGAGGCTGCCCTGGTTTAAACTATTGCTCGGCCTCTATAGCCCTAAACAGCGAAAGTGATTCACCAATCAGTGCTCTCAGCAGCCCTGAGGGTCCTTGCATGTCGTTTCTGCTCCCCCACCCCACTGAAGGGAAGCTTCCTGCAGGCTCCTGCCATGGACCAGCCTGACCTCTGAAGCAGAGGGTCCGACGTCGGATCCGGCGGCTTTTGAGTGCACTTGAGCGTCTGTTAGCATGGCTGCCTCTCCTTGCTCTGTGGTGTCCACTGGTTCTCAGCCAGGTTGCCTTGAATGCATATTCTGACTAGAGATGAGGAGGCAGAGCTTCTGCGTTCCCAACATGCTTCCACCCCAACCTGGCAGATGTCACTGGTCCAAGGGAGACGTGCTAGACAGCACAGCAGGAGGAAACTCTAGGCCAAAACGCATTCACATAGAAACCTGGGCTCCTGGCCTAGCTGCTGGGTTAGAGCCAAGAGTAATGTTCCCCCTAGATGTTCCAAACTGCGCAGAGATGGACCAGGGGGCATGCCACTTGACCTGCCCATCACCCTTCATGGCACACAGCCTCGGAGATGAGGTGGCATTTAGCTGGGCATTCAAGCCAGACCCAGCAGCTCACCTTCAGCGGGGACTCTGGGATCTGTGGCTACGGACAGCCCAGTCTGGGAATGCACCTGAAAAACACCACTGTCCTCTCCCTGTGGCTTCGATAGACCTACCCCTGACCCCTCCCCACCCTCCTACCCCTACCTCCCGCTCCAACAGGGAAGGCCAAGCCTGGGGTGGATTCCTTCTGGTTAATTGCTTTTTTCCCCCTGGCAAGGCCTCTAAGCTCATGGAATCTGCCTCTTGTCAGAGGCGGGAGCGTCAGTTGAGGGTTGAGCGCAGGCTGCGGCTCCTCACAGGCGCCCATTTTTCATTGACAACTCTCTCTTCTCCATAATTACTACAGTCCTGCCGCTCCCTTTACAATGTTCAGGAAAGTGCGAAAACATGCTGAAATCAGAGCCCTGTAATCCCAGCGCAGACCCGGCTCAGTGGCTGACCTTTGGAAAATGTCTTTCCGATCTGTGCAGTGTGTAGCTGGGATTTGTATACATGTCTACCTTGGTTTCACCACCCCTAAGTTGCTCCTGCAGCCAGCCATACCGGACCAGCACAGCCCGTGCCCGTGGCCTCTGGTCCCGGACTGTGTGCTTCCGCTGACTTTTTTCCCCCACTGACTTTCAGTTCCCAGGACTAGCGTGCCCTGTGCCGGTTTCTCCAGCTACCTTCTCCGTGCTGCTAAATTGTGAATTCAGATACACAGTCGCTCACTACTCCGCTTGACACAGAGCTGGCCATCCACACAAGTTTGCTGTCAAGTGGCCCTGTCTAGGAGTTGTGCACGCCGTTTTCAAGTGAATGAGGCAGACACAAGATTCCATTTTAATAGAGCAGGAAAATGTCTCTGGAACTTGCTTCCCTCCACAGGCTGGGATGGAGGGACGGAGTCATCCAGTTCCACATCTGGGTGAGAATTCCTTCCTTTGAGAAGTGTAAACAATGTCTACCCCAGGCCCAAGGACAAAGCAAAGACAGAGTCTGCCAAAGTTCACCCTGGGGAACCAATGAGTTCATTAGGCTTATTTACAGCGCGTGGGTGACATTAAGCCAGCCACATTAGGTCTGTGCCAAGCAGGGATGATGACTGCCACAGCTGCACAGATAGAGCTTCTCCTATTGGTCTTCCCCAACCTCTAGCACCTCACTAGATTTCCACCCCGCACATACCCCGCGTGACCATTGTAACGTATTCCAAGGGCTGAGAGTGGTAGCCAGACACACAGGTGACGTCCAGTGGGCCTCCCCAACTCCCTCCTTCCACAAGGCGGATGCCAACAGTCAGCTGCGATGGCCTTTCAAGCAGGCTTGGCTGATCTGGTGATAATGGCAGCTGTTTTCCTTGGAGGACAGCTTTCTGCTGTGCTTGACTTGATGGCAGGATTCCCTCGTCAGTAATTAGGAAATGTACTGTCCGCATCTTCCCTGTGTTGTTACTACATACCTAATATCCTAAAATAATAATAATAATAATAATAATAATAATAATAATAACAACAACAACAACAGTAAGGCTCTCAGCACCAATGTGAGAGTTGTACTGAAATAATTTCCAAGAGACACTTCACCGTTAAGTGGGGTTAGGAGGAACTAAGCCAATAAAATGTTATGCAGTGTCTTTGTTGCCTGGGTGAAACTGGTGTGTGTGGTATTATGAACAGGAAACATCTCCTGTGGGTGTGGGTGTTAATGCTTAATTTTGGGGGTTGGTGCTGGAGACTTCAGGGAGTGAGGCGTGGCTGGGGGAAGTGGCAGCCGCCTGCCTGTGAAAGTCAGACCTGTGCTTTCCTGGACACCCTCTCCCTGCCTTTCCCCATCCCTGTCCCCAACAGAGAGACGAGTCTTTACTCCCTGCTCCTGCCTTCATGATGATTCTTCTCACCAGAATAAACAGATCCAACCATGATGGACCTCTGAAACCACAGACTAAAACAAATCTTCCCTCCTCGTAATTGATGTCAGGCGTTCTGGCACGGCAGTGAACAACTTAACACGTACACACTACTACAAACCAGGTCTAGCTCAGTCTCCAGCCAAGCACTGAACCACGTGTGGGACTCCACGGTCCTTTCAATACCCTGAATATATTGAGTGTCTAATGTATCCTTATTTTAATTATATGCTCTGAAGCCACCCGCTACCACTGAATCTCTTTCCAATTTCAGTTCTCAGTATATGCCTGCACAGGCTGTGGTACCTGTGAAATCGCATTGCGGTGACTTGCTGTGGCCCATTTCTTCAAGAAGACTGAGCAGCTGAGTGTAGGACTTGTCCACTTTCATGGTGCTAGAATTTGGCTTTTAGATGGTGCACAGGATAACTCTGTTGAAGGAAAGAATGAATAAAAACCAAGTCCTAGCCGGGCGGTGGTGGCGCACGCCTTTAATCCCAGCACTTGGGAGGCAGAGGCAGGTGGATTTCTGAGTTCGAGGCCAGCCTGGTCTACAGAGTTAGTTCCAGGACAGCCAGGACTACACAGAGAAACCCTGTCTCAAAAAAAAAAAAAAAAAAAGTCCTAAGATGGGGATGGTTGGGCTGCAGATGTTTCAGGGGATACAGTGCATATCGCATAATCGTGAAGATAGGAGCTGGGTCCAGGCATGGTGGCTGACTGTAATCCCCGCCCTCAGGAGATGGAGGCAGGGATTACGTCAGAGCTAGTTGTCTAGATAAAGTAAGCAGGCTGGGTTTCAGAGCCTCAGTAAATAAAGACTGAGTGACAGAGGAAGACAGCTGCTTTCATCTTCTGTGCTCCCCATGTCCATGGACACGCATGTACATGCACACGTAACCACACACGCTTGCATGCACGCACTCCTACACGTGAGTACACATACACACACACACACACACACACACACACACACACACACAAAATTCCTGAGCTCACTGTATAAAAGACTTTTTTGATCATTTCATTATACATTTGCCTCTTCATAGGTCTAGTGATAATATGGTTACATTTAGTAAGGTTAATTTTCATCCCAGATATGTTTATGAATGTTGGCAAGAGTATTACAAAATGTATCAAGAGAGGCTCAGCTACTCTCTGCAGGCAAGGGCATTTAGAACTCTCCGGTGGCTTTTTTTGGGTGGGTGGGGGGTTGGTTTTTCAAGACAGGGTTTCTGTAGACCAGGCTGGCCTCGAACTCAGAAATCTGCCTGCCTCTGCCTCCCAAGTGCTGGGATTACAGGCGGGCGCCACCACCACCACCCGGCTTTCGGGTGACTTTTATTTGAGACTAAATCTCACTGTCCATGCCTCTGTTTCCACCTTCCAAGCACTGCAAGTGCCAGCATCCACCACCCCGCCATGTGCCATGTCGGGGCTCTCTTCTGTGACTTTTCAGAATATCTTCAGTGAGAATTCTGCTACTGCTGACAGTGGGGGAAGTTACAGAAAGGAAAAGCCTACAGGAAGTTCTGCAGAATTGTTGAAAGGGACAGAAGGCATCCATTCCACACACGTGAAAGAAATCAACATTCTTCCTCTGGGAAACCCAAGCACAGAAGTCTGGGAGGGTGGGCGACCGTGGGGTGGGGCTGGAAGCCCCACAATGCTAGTGGAGACACAGGCTCCGCCTCATGGCTTCCCTGGCACGTCTCTCTGTCCTCCTTGGAGAAAAGCGAGCTACGTGCACCTTTCTAAATTCTAAAACCAGGCTTTCCTGTCAGAGTTACAGCCAGACATTTTTCATTCCTTCCGGCCCTGAGAATTTTACCTGGACCCATGTCTGGACCGTTGACAGTTTCTGGGGAAGGAATAGAAATGAAAATGAAGCCCGAGTCCCCTCTATTACTGGAAGAGAGTGGGACAGACGGCTAGCCCAGAGCAAGGAGAACCAAACCAGAGGTCTCATTATGAATGACACACTCCCGCCTTTGGGACCTGCGTCCCATGCCCCACCTCCCTATGTGGGTAAGGCAGGCGCTGAGAGCCAGTGTCTGCTTCTCTTCCTCGTGCGACAAGGCTCAGTAATGGCCCAGAGACTGACAAATCACTCCAGGGGCCCCGAGGTGGCCAGAATTAGCTAGCATCATAGGCCAGACTGACTTTAGTCTGGGAACGGGGGTGGGGGGGGTGGGGGGTGGGGTGGGGTGGGGGGTGGGGTGGGGTGGGGGGGTGGGGGGGTGGGGGGGTGGGGGTGGGGGTGGGGGGGGCAGGGATGCTGTATCCTAGAGGTACCAGGCCCACTTCCAGCTCTGGTCTTGTGGAGTTTGTGGAGTGCTTCACCACAATGAGCAATCTTACTACTGAAATCTCAGTAAAAGAGAAAACTGGGTGGGTAGAACATTGTAGGCCAAGACTGGGGTGTAGCAGGCTGAGAGGGTCTGCTCTTTCTCTGGCTTATGTGTACAGACGCAGGCAAAGCCTCCAGGAGCCTGTTCCATTTGTAGAACAATGCTGTGTCTACCTCAGAATGGGTTCGGGTGAAACAATCGTCTGGGAGCTAGGCCAGGCTAACTGCTGATTGATAGCCCTGAGGATGGTGTCACAAATCACTCAACGAAGGAAAAGGACGGATCATAACCGCTGATTACCCAAGGGCATCTGACTTCCCAATTTTAACCATCCTAGCCTCTCATTTCCAGTTTTTCCTATAACATGCCTCACAAAACCTCCATAATTTTGTTAATATTACAGTATTGGGCGCTGGATCCAGGGCGCTGCATACCCTAGGCAAGAGCTCTGTGGCCAAGGTTGATTTCTCTCTCTACTTTTAGTTTTGTATTTGTTTTCTGTCCTGGAGATGATGTTACATTGATAAAGTCAAGGATGTATTAGTTTTCCTGACACTGGTGTTTAAAACAAAAAACAAAATCACTAACACAAACTTGTTAAAAAGTATTTAATCCACTTGGGAGGCAGAGGCTGTACGTCTACACTGAGGGTCCCTGACCCCTGTTGGTGCTGACTGGGAAATAAAGTCACCTGCTGCTAGTGGGTGGGCAGGGAGACAGATTTTAGGATTCCTGGGGAAGAGACACAGGAGAGAGAGGAAGGTAGTACCTCTGTGCTGGGGAAGCAGGAAGATTGGGCAGATTGCTGCAGAAGACGGAGTAACAACCATGGCAGAGCTGAGGAGAGCAGCCCCAGGAGGGCAGCACAGTTGATATATAGATTTAGTAAGTACTAAATATTGGAGGGGCATGTGTGTTAGCCACGTGGAGTTAGGGAGTGGCCCAACCATTGAGCTGCTAAGGGCATATTAAAAATATGGCTGTACCTATCTTTCTTTCTTTCTTTCTTTCTTTCTTCCTTTCTTCCTTCCTTCCTTCCTTCCTTCCTTCCTTCCTTCCTTTTTTCTTTTTTACAGGTGCACAATTTAATATTTATTATGCATCTTATATACATTATTTTTCAACAGCTGTATGTTTGCTCTGGGATACAATCTTAAAAATTTGCTGATTCCGATCTTATCAATTCAGTCTTATAATTGAAATGTATTCTCTCCTCAGTTCTCGAGGCTGAGCTCTGAAATAAAGTTGTTCTCAGGCCGTCCGCCCCGTGAGGATTCTGAGGACGATCCATCCGTGTCTCGCCTTTCCGCACTTCCAGAGGCCGTTGGCATTCCTTGGATTGCAGTTCCTCTGCCTGCCCTTCAAACTGCCTCGTCTTCCGTCACTCACCTGAGGATTCTTGTCACCACCAAATCATGCAGGAAGATGTCTGTCCTTGCCTCAAGACCCTTCACTCCCCTCTGATCATCTATAGTCCTCGGATGTGGATATATACTTTTGAAAGCCACCTGTAGATCTGTTCAGACAGCTACTGTCCCCTCCCCCACCCCACCCCACCCCAGCCTTCTGAGTGGGGATTTCCAGACCTCAGTGCTAGCCACAAGTCTCCCACCTAGGGTGAAAGCGCAGACCAAGGTGAAGCCCACTGTTCTTCCAGACCTGCAGTTTCCTGAGAGGCACCAGCCACCTGCTGAGCAAGGACCAGTTCTGCAGACCTGTTTCCAGCCGTTGGGGGAAGGGTCCCCCCCACCCCTTCCCCCACCTCTATATTTGGAGACCCCCATTAAACTCTGAGCCCTGAGCACGAGGTTTGTCTTGACTTCATGTTCTTCTGCCACCCCATTTCTATCCCCAGCTTTCCTTCCAGGTTACCCGGTAACCCGGTTCGGTGTAGCTGCGGGCAGTTACAATCTACAGCGCTAACTTGCAGCCATTCTGGAGATCATGGCACCGGCAGGCGGGGAGACAGACCTGTGACCAAGTGTCACAAGGGTGACTGAAAGCAGACTCATCATCGCCCCAGTGGAGAAAAAAGATGTGCAGTGGGTGGGGAGAGAAGATATGTAAATGAAGCGGCCATTCTCTAAAATACGGGATGAGAAATAAAGAAACAAGTGGAGAACCGGGCATTGCCTTTTTGCTGTTGCTTATATTTATATACTTTACCTCCTGATCACAGCTTCCTCTCCCTCCTTTTCTCCCAGTCCCTCCCTCTCCCCTCCCCACCCACCGCACCCACCCCCTCCTCTTCTTCTCAGAAAAGGGGGGCCCCTCCTCCAGATATCAATCAGCCCTGGCCTATCAAGTTGCAGTAGGACTAGGTGGATCTTCTTCTATTGAGGACAGACAAGGCAGCCCAGTAGGGGGGAAAGGGATCCTGAGGCAGGCAATGCTTGCAGAGAGCCCCGCTCCAGCTGTTAAGCATCTCACGACTGATTACACAACTGGAGCTGCACAACTGTTACAGGTGTGCGGAGGGCCCAGGTCTGTCCTACGCATGCTCTCTGGTTGATAGTTCAATGTCTAGGAGCCCAAGTCAGTCAATTCTAAGCACTGTCATTTTAAAAGGATAGTTTTAACTCATTCTCTGGTCACTTCGCACCTGTATACAACGTTTCTTGGTCATAGTGAAAGACCCCCGAAGGGAGACCCTCACTCAAGTCTCAGGAGTAGCGCGCACCCAGTAAGACACTGAGACCGAACTCGTTGTGATCACACGAGGAAGTTTATTGAAGATGGGATTAAACGAGATCTCAGGCCAGCATGCTGGGGTCGAGACTCATACACCACGCAGGGGTAGAGGAGTTCGACCCCCACCTGAACTTGTGACAAGCTTATAAAGGCAAAAACCATAAAAGAGGGGGAGGACTGGGGAGGAAATAGGGGAAGTCTAAAGTCACATATTTACTATTTACTATGTGTTACATTAAGTGACACTCCTGGGGCTTTGGGACATTCCATAGAGGTTGTTGGGCCCCCTGTGGTTATTCCGGGAGCTGTTTTCCTCAAGAGAGTTGTTTTTCTCTAGAGAGTCCGGGTGGGGGGGGGGAGGGGGTTGTTTTTCTCTAGAGAGTTCCGAGAACCGCCACCTGCAGGGGGCGGGGGGGCCCAAGGTGACAGAGGTGACAAGCCCATGTCCTTACAGATAGCTACTAATTAATTAATTTTTTATTCTTCAATAGGAACCCAATGTCTCCCGCCTATTCCCCCTGGACCTCTTCCAACGCGTCCATTCCCTTCTTCCCATGGTTTTTTGCCTTTAATTTTTTTTTTTTTCATCAAGCCCAGTGAGTGCATACTGCAGGAGCCATTCTAAGCTACACGCCACAAACGCTCAGCCCTGAGATGGCTGTTGCAGGGTTGTGAGATTGTTAAACAAAAGCCTTTCCCACAAACCAATGGCACAAGAGACTCCAGGAACTGACCGGCCATAAAAGATAAGGGGCATCCCTGGACAATCTTCACCAAGCCCTGAGCCATCTGAACCGGCGTCATCCTGTCTTCATCCCCTAGATAAGTCGCCTTCTTTTCTCACCAGTCGCCTCTGCTCTCACCGCCTGAATGCCTTAATTAAGGACTAGAGTGCAAGCATCTCACACTGCCCCTATCTCACCTTCTTTGATCTGCCATACCAGGAACTGGCTGAAGCAATAAACTGGCTGATTATTTAGATACCAGACCTCCTTACAGGAACCAGTTAACTGACAAACTGGCCTTCAACCTAAGTGTCCTTATCCCTCATCCCAAGACAACCCATCTGGCTGTTTCAAGATTTACTGGCTTTGTCTCACTTTCCCTTCTTACTGCTTATAAGCTGCCCCCCCCTTCTCAGAGCCATCAACTGCCAATAGCCCCTCTGCTAGGCGTGGGGCCCCATGAGACAGACCCTCCCCCATTGGTTTCGGAATGGTCACTAGCTTGATGCTGGAACACACTCGTTTTATTACCGACAAAAGACGGCGAGTTTTATGCCAAAGAGAATTGTCATCTTCCCTGGTGACATTAAATCAGAGCGCCATGACGAAGAAGGCCAGATAGCCAAGAAAACAATGTACCGTGTAATGCAGGATGAGTCTAAGCCTTTCCGTCCCTGACCGACCGACGCCCCTCACTTACTGATGGATTAATTGATTTAACAAACGTTGTTTTGCATAGCCAGTCTTTTAAAGCTGACCTGCCGGAGAGACATACCTAAAACCCGTACCCTACAAGAGACCTTTTCCTCCAGTGTTTTGAGTTGTGTGGCTCTGAAGTACTGTTTTGTACGTACTGGAGAGAAAGAGAGCTCGGCGATTGGGAGCACTAGCTGCTCCTCCAGGGTAGCCTGGTTCAGTTCCCAGCGCCCATGCCTATCTTGCTCCTCGGGATACTCTGTACCTACAGCCATGGGGATCCAGTATCCCTTCTGGCCTTCAGAGGCACTGTACACTCGTGCACACACACACAGAAACACACACACACACACACACACACACACACACACACACTTGAAAAATAAAAATAAATCTTAAAAAATAAAATAAAATAGAAATAGCTGCAGAAATGGCTCAGCACTAAGAGTATTTATTACTCTTAGTAATAACTACTCTCACAGAGGACGCAGGCTCAGATCCCAGCACACACGTGGTGGCTCACAACCATCTGAGCTCCAGTTCTAGAGGAGTTGTTGGTTTCTCCTGGCCTCCGTGGGCACTGTATAAATGTGGTGCATAGACATAGATGCGGGCAAAAACACCCAGATACGGATACAAAGAAACAATCTATATAATATCATTGCCTAAGCATTCATTTGTTACAGCAGACAGCTTTAAACAAACAAAAATAAAAGGGAAAGCTTAAAAATGCTGATTAGTTCCCCAACTGCCTTGACGTTTTAATCTGGGCTAAAAGTCTCCAATTTGTATTTTTAAATTAAAGCTTTAACTCGTGGGAAGAAGTTTTTAAAGACTAATAAACTCAATTCCAACAACAGGACACCACCCACCCTGAAGTTTAGAATACGGTGGCATCCATGGTACTCACCACGGGGGTGGGGAGGAAATCCTAACCTCTAAGCTGGTCCTCATTTCCAGTCATGACAGGTCTCGTCAGCGTTGAGAATCGCCTCCTTGCATCAGCATGCGGTGTGACTACAGCCTTGAGGGAGGGGGTCCTCGTCTGTCCCTCTCGCCCACCCCACCCCCCAGAGCAGCTATGTCACGTGCCTTGGCCAATAGCAAAGACAGCTGAAGTATTAATTCTATGTTGACAACATAAGAGTCATCATGTGACTCGGTATGTTCTTCGTCCCTTCCAGAGGGAGCCGATGCTGTTGGAGGGCTGGGGCGGAGCTGCGCCCGGGCGGGGCTGCACCCAGCCACAGCAAGAGTGTGAACAAGAAAGAACCCTGGCAGATCACTGACTTTCGGAGGGACTTGTTGCCACAGCTTAATTCAGCCTACACTGACTGTTACATCCACCTGCCAAGCTCCTGTCTGGAGAGCCTTTGTGTAGCGGAATATCTGGTTGAGCTTTAACCTATATTTTTTATATTTAAATTACACCACACACACATGGATGCACTCCTGGAAATCATGGTATTTCCCTCGTCTCAGCCTATTAAATGAGCAACTATACCCAGCCCGAACAATTTTGAAGCCTTGTGCTAGTTACAAATCCACTGATCTTATTTATATATTTTATTACCAAATATGTTATCCTTTTGTTTAACTTGGTTTATGAAGTTAATAAAGTAGACCTAAGTATTTATCAAACTTATAAAATAAAGCCGGTAATGATTTCAGGCCACAGTGTAGGGGTGCCGTTTGTTTTCGTCATTTGCTTTGGTTTTTGTATATTCGAGAAAGTCTCAGTCTGAAACCTGGACTCGCAGGCCTTCCTACATTAGCTTCCGGGTTGGATCACAGGTGTGTACCGCCGTAACCAACCATAATTTCTACAGGCCAACAAACTCGCTCAGTGAGTTCAGAGGGTTAAAGCGCTTGCCTTGCAAGCCTCAGGACCTGAGCTCAGTCCCTACATAAAATGCCAGGTGTGGAGAGGCAGGGACAGGCAAACCCGGAGGCTGGCTGGCCAGCCAGTCTAACCCACTGGGCAAGTTCCAGGTCGGTGAGCAATACTGTCTCAACAAGGCAGACAGCATCAGAAGAGCAACTTCTGAGGCTGACCTCTGACCTCCACATTCCACATGCATGCGCACATGAACACTTAGGCATGTTCTTGTGTTTAGATGAACACACACACACACACACACACACACACACACACTAAACATCAAAGCAGCATTTCATTTCTGATCTATAGACAAAAATCCTCCTAAGCAGTTAAGTACACTAAACCTAAATTTAATCAACAATTATAAATTAAACACTTGGATAGACCCTAAACTTAACTACCTATATTTTATGAAGTTTTGACTAATATTTTACACCTAAAACATCAGTCTCTGTCTACCTTAAAAAGCAAGAAGACATACACAAAATACCACAGCATACAGCAAAATTCAGTTCCAGATAAAATCCCTCACTAGACATAACTTAGCTTGTCATCCAAAAGTTGTTGGAAGAATTTGGGGGTCCTGGCAATAATATGATATCCCAGACTCATCTTGGTACTTCCTTTCCTAAAACACACACTAAGTATCCAGCCCTGCCGAGGATGGGCTTGTGGCTGAAACGCAAATGAAACACATCTGCAAAGCCCTCGCCTGGGGCCGCCGAGGGGAGAGCCACAGGGTTACCACAATCTATGGTCGGACATTCAAGAGCAACTAAACCAAGTCCCAGAGGTCTGAAGGCCGGCAATACAGCTCTTTCCTGACACAGCATTACACAATAGAAAGGCCAAGGGGAAACGCTGAATATGAGAAGGCATAGGCGGGCTTGGGGCACCTAAGGGTTAGGATGGGGAGCTATGCCGGTGGAGGGCAGGACTGGGAGAGGGGCCGTTTAGCAGTGTCCGCGAAACCAAATGCACTAAGTAAGGATTTTAGAAAATCCGCCTTTACCCTAATCAAGGGGTTAGAACACCAACAGCCATGGAGTCATCGGAAGAATGGCCACAGTCCCAGAAAGGCTCGGCAGACGCTAGCCTTCGGCATCGCTTTAGCACGCTGCCCCCCCCCCCCCATGAGGCTTAAACCAAAGGCAGGGCACCAGGAGGAGCTCCAGAGCATGCGCCCCCCCTCTTCCCCAGTGGCCCCTCTGCACACCTGTTTGAACCTTCCACCTTTTGCCAGCGGCCTTTCCTTCGGAGACCATGATGCCTCAATCGCTGAGGACTTCCGCTTTTGGAACTTAGTGGCTCAGTGCCAGGAGGGATAGAAAGCCAGGGCGGGTAGCAGAATTAGCAGGGTGTTTCCTCTTCAGATACCAGGGAAATCAGCCACCTTCCTACCTTGAGGTTCTTTGTCTCCTTAATAAAAGAATGTAAGAAAGGACTCAAGCATAAGTTTGTGGGCAATTTTAATAGCACTTACAAATAAAAACCCCATTAATCTCGTCAGTTACCAGGAGAAGGAGAGGAGAGAGGGTTAGGGGAAAGCCATGCTGTCTGAGTTATGGTGGCTCGAAAGTCCTATGGTGGGGGGTGAGAGTTTTAGAGAGAGGAAGGGGACCCAAAGTATGGGAACAGCACACTCCAGTTCTAGGTGACACAGGGAATCCAGAGGAAAAGAAAAGGGACAAGCTGTGTCTGAAGAATAAAAAATTAATTAATTAATAGCTATCTGTAAGGACTGGGCTTGTCACCTCTGTCACCTTGGGCCCCGCCCCCTGCAGGTGGCGGTTGCCGGAACTCTCTAGAGAAAAACAACCCCCCCCTCCCCCAGACTCTCTAGAGAAAAACAACTCTCTTGAGGAAAACAGCTCCCGGAATAACCACAGGGGGCCCAACAACCTCTATGGAATGTCCCAAAGCCCCAGGAGTGTCACTTAATGTAACACATAGTAAATAGTAAATGTGTGACTTTAGACTTCCCCTATTTCCTCCCCAGTTCTCCCCCTCTTTTATGGTTTTTGCCTTTATAAGCTTGTCACAAGTTCAGGTGGGGGTCGAACTCCTCTACCCCTGCGTGGTGTATGAGTCTCGACCCCAGCATGCTGGCCTGAGATTTCGTTTAATCCCATCTTCAATAAACTTCCTCGTGTGATCACAACGAGTTCGGTCTCAGTGCCTTACTGGGTGTGCGCTACTCCCGAGACTTGAGTGAGGGTCTCCCTTCGGGGGTCTTTCAGTGTCTATCTGAGTTGGGTCAGAAGGGTGGAGGACCTGGTCCCTTAGGAACTGCACTGGGCGGTTGGACACACGCTTCCTGGGAAAGGAAGTTCAGAATCTCATTAAGAGGATAATTATTCCGCCCATCTCTTCAGCACAGTTTAGGGTGAACCCACCTTCCTAGAGATGGTTTTTCTTTTATTTAGTTTTTATTCATAATCATAGACTTAACTCTGCAATCCGGCTAGACTTGGAGGGGAATGAGGAAAACATGGACCCCAAAGATCTTCAGGGAGAGCAGAGATTGGAGTATTGTGAGCAGATGGTGTGGGGTGCTCTCCGGAACTACAGAAGGGATGATCTAGTGGATAAGATGCTCACAATTCAAAAGAACCAGTTGTCCACCTTCGGAAATGGTGATCTTCTTGCTGGGTTTGCCATTCCTGGACCCCCACGCCCCATGGCTTCCATGATGTGCACACTTTCTTTCCCTTCCCAGAGACCACGTGCACTGCTTGGTCCAGCATTTACTGTGGACAAGCTGCCAGGACCCATATCTTCAGAATGAAGTTCTCATCCTCACATTTCTCTCCGTAGAGAGACCTGCTGCCAGGGCCACTGTGGTGTGTGAGGTCACCACCTTGGCACAGGAATCCTGGAATCATCCTGGGAAAGGAGGAACCCTTGTAACCAACCCCTTCCTCTCCAGTGGCTTGTTTCTCATGGCTTGCTCAGCTTGCTTTCTTATACAACCCAGAGCCCAGGGCTAACACCGCCCCAGTGAGCTGGGCCCTCCCATGTCAATCACTTACTAAGAAAATGCCCTACAGATTTGTCTACAGGCTAATCTTATGAAAACATTTTCTCTGTTAATTCTAGCTTGTGTCAAGTTGACATAAAACTAGCCAACATGTCTCCCATTTTCATTATTGCCATCTAAAAAATTTTGAGAATTGCACTATAATTCACTATAAGTTCACTATAATTAACAATATTCACTTTTCCCCCTTTGAAGTTATAAGCCTAAAATTTTTCTAAGGATCTCACCAGAAACCCTCTTTACAGTAAAAAGCACCCGCCTGAAGTCCCTTGCACAGCTCAGGACTCTTGGTCTCAGTTCATTGGAGCATCGTCCCATCCAAAGCCCCCAGCATGGATGACAACTCAGAGGATGGACTCTGGACCTGTCTGCAGTACTTTCGGGCAGCTCAACAGGTCAGAGTCTCCTCTCCCTAAGTCTTCACTGTTTACATAACTTAATGGAGGGAGGGGCTTCCGAGGCCTTTGTGGTTACATCCTGAGTAGTAAGAAGTCCCCTCGAGGGCCAGAGAGATGGCTCAGTAATTAAGACCACTGGCTGCTCTTCCAAGGTCAAGCTCCATTTCCAGCAACCACACGGTGACTCAGAACCATCTGTAATGAGATCTGATTCCCTCTTCTGATATCTATGAAGACAGATCACTCATAAACACAAAATACCTGAATAAATAAATCTTAAAAAAATAAAAGGAAGTCCCCTCTGGAACTTTCTCTAGGATGGGCTATTTAAAAATGGAGGAAACTACTATATAACAGTATAGCATGAAAATGGCGTGTATAGTTAAAGCTCAGCCATTTACTGGGACTCTCTCGAGAAGCCCGCATCTGCACCTGAGTGTCTTACTCCGTCCCCATGCCCCCACCCCAAGTCCCTGCTTACAAACAGTATTAAATGCCAATGCCATCTAATACACTGTGGGCTCCCCGACAGGTGCACACTCTGGCTGTCCGTGTTTTATTCTTTCCACATTTCTATTCTTTTTTTTTTTAAAAGCATGTTCTTTTATTGAAAAAGGAAGTAAAAACATTTTATGATAAAATTGAAGATTTACATGGAAAATATTTCTGATAAAATAGAAGAGATATATAGAAAAACACATTAAAATTGACAATTTTCACGGAAAATTAAAGAGTAAAGTGGTAGACATAAAAATATAACTAATTGAAAAATAAAATAGAAACATTTTATGACAGAATTGAGGATTTATGTAGAAAATATTTCTGATAAAATTGTAGAAAAATGTAGAAAATGTGTTAAAATTGAAGATTATCATGGAAAATTCTATATAGATATAATAATGGTAGGCATAAAAGTATTCCTAAGTTGATTGAAAGTGGAATTATAAACATTTTGGGGTAAAATTGAAGATTTACATGGAAAATATTTCTGATAAAATTCAAGAAATATATAAACATGTTAAAATTGACTACTTTGTGGAAAATTATACAGGTAAAATAGTAGATATAAAAAACCTTTCTAAATTAATTGAAGGTGGAATTAAAAAATTTTGTGATAAAATCAGAGATTTACAGGGAAAACCTTTCTGATAAAATAGAAATATATAGGAAAAATATGTTAAAATTAAAAATTATCATAAAAATAATGCAGATAAAATGGTAGACATAAAAAATTACTAAATTAATTGAAAGAGAAATTACAAACATTTTCTGATAAAATTGAAGATTTATATGAAAAATATTTGTTAGTCTATGTCTTTTTTTTTTGTTGTTTTTTTGTTTTTTTGAGACAGGGTTTCTCTGTGTAGTTCCGGCTGTCCTGGAACTCACTCTGTAGACCAGGCTGGCCTCGAACTCAGAAATCTGCCTGCCTCTGCCTCCCAAGTGCTGGGATTAAAGGCGTGTGCCACCACCGCCCAGCTTAGTCTATGTCTTTTTATTGGGGAATTGAGTCCATTGATGTTAAGAGATATTAAGGAATAGTGATTGTTGCTTCCTGTTATTTTTTGATGTTATTTTTGTGTTTGTGTAGGTATCTTCTTTTGGGTTTGTTGGCAGATTATTTTCTTGCTTTTTCTAGGGTGTAGTTTCCTTCCTTGTCTTGGCGTTTTCCATCTATTAACCTTTGTTGGGCTGGATTTGTGGGAAGATATTGTGTAAATTTGGTTTTATCATGGAATATCTTGGTTTCTCCATCTATGGTGATTAAGAGTTTTGGTGGGTATAGTAGTCTGGGCTGGTATTTGTGTTCTCCTAGGGTCTGTATGAGGTCTGCCCAGGATCTTCTAGCTTTCATCGTCTCTGGTGAGAAGTCTGGTGTAATTCTGATAGGTCTTCCTTTATTAGTTACTTGCCCTTTTCCCCTTAATACTTTTAATACTTTCTTTGTTTAGTGCATTTGGTGTTTTGATCATTATGTGACGGGAGGAATTTCTTTTCTGGTCCAGTCTGTTTGGAGTTCTGAAGGCTTCTTGTATGTTAACGGGCATCTCTTTCTTTAGGTAAGAGAAGTCTTCTTTTATAATTTTGTTGAAGATATTTACTGGCCTTTTAACTTGAAAATCCTCACTCTCTTCTATACCTATAATCCTTAGATTTGGTCTTCTCATTGTGTCCTGGAGTTCCTGGATGTTTTGGGTTACCAGCTTTATGCATTTTGCATTTTCTTTGACTGTTGAGTCAATGTTTTTTATGGTATCTTTGGCACCCTAGGTTCTTTCTTCTATCTCTTGTATTCTGTTGTTGATGCTTTCATCTATGACTCCTGATTTCTTTCCAAGGTTTTCTATCTCCAGAGATGTCTCACTTTGTCATTTCTTTATTGTTTCTACTTCCACTTTTAGATCCTGGATGGTTTTGTTCAGTTCCTTCAGTTGACTGTGTTTTTCTGTAATTCTTTAAGGGATTTTGGTGTTTCCTCTTTAAGGGCTTCTACCTGTTGGCCCATGCTCTCCTGTATTTCTTTAAGGGATTTTTGTAAAGGACATGGCTGTTCCTAGTCAAGCCTTATAAACAGTCTCTAAAATATGAAGGCTGGAAGGCAGGGCGGGGCAGCGCCTCGAAGTTGACAGGTGGACACGTGAAATACATTGTGTTTGAGAGGGCCTCTGCGTGGGATTCAGGCTGGACTTGAATGACCCACTTCGCTGACTCGGCATCATGA
The DNA here is from genome assembly GCA_964023405.1 of Apodemus agrarius. Classification (NCBI taxonomy): domain Eukaryota; kingdom Metazoa; phylum Chordata; class Mammalia; order Rodentia; family Muridae; genus Apodemus; species Apodemus agrarius. The sequence continues at coordinate 64,035,191 of OZ030020.1, forward strand.
CTTCTGGGACTCTGGGTGTGCTACCACATCCAGCTACTTAGGCTATTTTCTTGCATGTGTATCTGTGCATGTACATGCATGTACACAAATGCACACACGCAGCTTCTATTATAGCACACACCATTTTCTAAATTATTTTTCATGTGACAAATCTAGAACACATTCAGTATACTAATAGGGCCAAATGTGATTTCTGTGCTTATTATGATTTTCTATTATATTTTTTCTCTTAGTTTTGTTTATTGAGATAAGGTCTCACTCACTATGACGCACAGAGCCCACTATGTAGACCAGGCTCTCCTCAAACTCAGAAATCTGCCTGCCTTTGCCTCCTATGTGCTGGAATTAAATGTGTATTCTGTATCATAGACGGCTTCCACATTTTTGGACATTTATTTTATGCATTTGAGGGGTTTGCCTGTATGTATGTGTGCGACGTGTGTGCTTTGTGCCTGCAAAGCACAGAAAAAATTGTTGGATCCCCTGGAACTGGAGTTTAGATAGTTGTGAACCACCCGAGTGTACTGGGACTCGGACTTGGGTCCTCTGCAAGAGTGGCCTTAACCACTAGGCAGTCTTTCCAGCCCCTACGACACTTTACAAATTAACTTTCAAGGGCATATTAGTCACCAAGGACACAAATATTCAGTGATGCTATTCATACTGTCCTAGCTTGTCACAACTCATGTGTTTACCTATATACCCTAGGGAGCAGACCCAGGGCGGTGGGTGTGCTAAGCACAAGCCGTTCCACTGAGCCACAATCCTAGTCCTCAACAGGATCTATGTTGCAATACTAATGTATCTGTGCTCTCCAGGACCTATGGTCATGCCTCCCTAAGGATATTGTCCATTCCTTACCTATCATCACACTCCATACCTCATCCCCAAACAGTTCAGCTATTTCAACTACCGTGTCAAGCCCTCCACGGATGCCAAAGCCTCGTCAGCCTCATCTTCCACCATCACCACTCACACCCCTTCATCCACTCACCCCTTCTGAACACCAGGACATGCCCGGTACCATCTGAAGCCTCAGACAAACCCGAGGGAAGCATGAGGGGCCTTAGTGTCTGGGAGACAATGTGAGTAAACATGAACAGTCAGCTGGATGCTGTGGTAGCCTACATGGGGGTGGGAACGGTCTCCATGGACTCGTGTTTGAATATTCGGTCTCCAGGTGGTAGAACTGTTTAGGAAAGATCAGGAGGTGTGGCTTTGTTGAAGGGAGTGTGTCACTATGGGCAGGCTTAGAGGTTTCAAAGGACTAGCTCCAGTCTCAATGTGCTCTGGCTCCTGATTGTTGATCAAGATCTGAGGGCTCAGCTGTTCCTGCCCCCAAGCCTTCGCTCTACCATCATGGACCCTGGCTCTCTGGAACCATAAGCCCAATTAGGCTCAGAAAAACAACCAAGAGAGAAGACAATTGGTTCTCTGTAAAACGATAAAGCAGGGAGATGGGAGAGGGGGTCAACGGGGTGAGGAGAGCACTGCATGCAATCCAAGGGGTCTTCTAGGAAGTGTATACATCTGATGACCGTGAGCAGCCAGGAAACCAAGGATGCTGGAACAGACTGGCCGTGGGGAGACTGACAGGGGTGTGCAGGGTGACTGACGCAATGACAGCAGGTCATGCGGGGTGGGGGTGGGGGCGGGGCATAATAGATCCCTGCACAGACTTCTGCTCCTCCTTTGAGACAGTAAGCCATAAGAGCATGTGATGGATTGCATTCCTCAAGATGGCTGCTAAAGACTCATCTCAGTGTTTTACAAGATGATCTTGCTACTCTCCTTGATGAGATGAGAATCCACAAAGAAAATGGGATATACACACAATGGGATGCTATTCAGCCTTTAAAATGAAGAGACTCCTGCAACAAGAAGTGACTTGAATGACCTTGTAGAACGTTGGTAAGTAAAACAGTGCAGGTGTAGACAGACTAATCAGGCCACCTAAGTGTTGACTGTCCTCCAAGCCGAGCAGCCGCCATCTTGGGCAGTTCAGTGGCGCCGTTTGCTAGAGATCATCACAGCAGGGCTAGATGACTGTTTACGCCCCATTATGGAGGAATGTAGAGGGTCATAGGCCCTTGTCTGAGTATCTGGACACTCTGTCTTAATTGCATGTGGTCATTGGGGGAGACAATAGAGTATATAGGTGGAGGAAGACTAGGGGAAGGGGACACCACCTATGTGGCCATGGGGAAGCCCTCACCCTTGCTGGGCAAAGGCTTTCCAGGTGTGCCCTGTTGAGGGAAGGAATGCCCATACTCCTAGAAGTAACCACACACCAATGATCTTCGTAAAGACGCTTAAACTAATTGGCTCCCTAGAATGAACTTTGGCAGAATCACGTCTGTGGTGGAACCTTTGGAGAAGGTTTATGGTCCCCTAACGAATTTTAGTACAATTTGCCTTAAAAAGCAAAGGGTTAGACTTGAGTGTCTAGGCTGTTGCTCAGCGGTACTGCTCCTGCCTACACGCATGAAGCTGTGTTCAACTTGTAGCACATGAAACACAAACAACAAAGAAGGTCAACACAGAAGCGGGTCGTAAGACTGCGGTTACCAAGGACTTGGGAGTCAGGTTGGAAAACTCGGAATTTCAGCTAAGCTTAGAAGAACTGAGCTCGAGAGGAGTGCTGTGAAACACGGGGGCTGTGTTTAATAGCACATTCTAAATTGTTACGAGGCAGGCGATGTGCTCTCACCATAAAAAGGAAGTCATACAAGTTAATTAGCTTTATTTAGCCATTCTATTGGTAGTTCAAGACCTCAAATAGGATACCATAAATCACCCATTTTTATTTGATGACAAGCCATCAGCACAGCTGCCAAGGCGCCTGAACTCTGGATGACATATGAAGGCGCTGACTCTTGCAAAGGCCAAGTGGAGACTTTAGTCAGGTGTCTAATAGAAAACAAACAACCTGGTTTTCAAGTTTACATTTTATTAAAGTACAGAGTTAACAAGTTTGAGTTTTCTACATAGGAAAAGGCCAGGCAATTTCAGGTGCTTCATAGAAAAAGTAGCATTGAAAAACACAAATACAAATCCATAATTGGCTTTGTGGCTAATGGGAAAAAAAATAACTGTTTTAAAAGGTAGCAAAATCTAACCATGTCAGAGACTTTTTTAAACAAACAGTAGACTTACCACACAGATTGCAAACTCTACTATAGCAAAAGTGTAACCACAAAATTTGGCTACAGCTAATTGTTTCAAAAAAATCTTTTAAAAAAAATTAAGTTATGATTATAAAAATGTTTGTAGTTTTTTTTCTTTGCAAAGTAAAAAAGTTTAAATGTTTAATAAATGGAAACAAAATGATCCTTTTACAATTTTTATAAATAGCTCTCAAGACATATATTACTCATCTGCTGTAATCTTTCGTGACCTGAGAGAACTTCCCAGGATGCCAAAGGATTACCTTAAAGACTTCTATCATTTTCCTCACATGAATGTGGTTAAACTCGGAGTCAACTGGGCGAACGCACCCTGGCTCTGCTCCTGCCCAACTAAAACAAAATCAATACACCTCTTTGGTAAAAGCCAAGTGTTTCGGCTTTTCAAAATAACTGTCTCTGTGAATGCTCCAGTAATGGAAAACAGGAAATGAGAACGAGCGATGGCCCTCTTACTGGCTCGCCTGTCTACTGAAGTTATCCCAACGCCAGAGAGCTCGTCTCTGTAGGAAATAAAGATGTGTACTAGTAAGTCATAGGAGAAACTGTGAGAGTCTGTGACCAGGCGGCAAGCTCACATGTGAGGAGGGCCCAGGACCCTCCCTGGGGCCCATCTCTAACGAAGCCCTTTCACTTCTTGGCAGTATGTGGGATGTGCATTGGTTTACGTTTCAGCGCACGAAAAAGAGCCACTGCTTAGAAAGGCAATGGGAGAAGAGAAGCCCCGGAAGCTTAAGTACAGGCTCTGGTGCTCTCTTTCCAGGGCAACATGAAGCACCGCGGACAACAGGAGCACATCATCAGGTAAAGGCAGAGGGTGACAATTTGGGAGGGGACAATTAACACTGGAGTGACGTTGCTGAGGAACTGGAGACACGGCACTATGTCTCCCACTCCTTATGGGATTCGGAACCCCAAAGTCTCAGCTATCCCGCATCACAAACCTTGACTCAAAACGGCACGGGAAGCAGGCATCATGCGTGAAGGAGACTCCCAGGAGAATCCTCCCTGGCATGACTAATGTTTTACTCATAAAAAACGAGAGGGAGAGAACACATGATTTCTGGAACTGTCTCCAGGGCTGCCATGGCTGAGGCTCAGATGGGCAGCCTCAGAGAATGCATTTCTACAGTCCTGCTTGGGTACTGCACAAAGCAAAGATCTGTCATTTTTAAAAGCTACCAGTGGATCAAGCAAGCTAACGCTGCTGTTGTTATCTCAAAACAATGGTACACTTTCCAGTTTTCTCAATTCTCACAAATAATAGCCTTCTTAAGCTCACAAGCAGGCGTCTGAGTAGTTTCTCACCGCTGATCACAAATGCCAACTTTTTGTTTTGAAATAGGGTCTAGCTGGCCTAGAGACCACAGAGATTCCCTCCCTTTGGCTGAGATTAAAGGTTCAGTTCTTATGTTTATCTTACCTAGAAACCCCTCATCTCAATTCTGACCATCCATCTACACCATTAGCTGAGAGCAAGGAAGGGAGTGGCCGGCTTTCCCTCCTGGGTTAAGACCTAACTTCTGCAGGGCAGGGCGTGCCCGCTACCAAGACTTAGGCAGCTGCAATGTTGCCTAGGTCTTGGATGGTTCAGAGGGAAGCCATAGGGGCTGCCACTGGTACTGTCTGGGTTCCCTGAGCTGCTTTCCAGAGAGGGCCAGCCCAGGAAAGTGTGGCCTGCTATGAGGACCAGTTCAGAAGCTACCATGCCTGGCTTCCAGTCTCAGCAGAGACAGACCGTGGCAAAAACAATCCTGCTCCCACCAGCACCTGAGTCCCGCCCCCCACCCCTCACCCCCATACCTCCTACCACCACTACAACATTTCCCTCAGGCACAGCAGGGGCTGCTGAGGTGCAGCTGCCTTCCACAGGCCACTTGTGAGCCATTCCCAGGTGATAAGGCTCCATCCCTACTGCATAAACTAGACTTGCTTAGTGTTAGTATTTAGCTATGCTTTTTTGTGATTCTCCTGTGTCTTTGAACTGCTGAGAGGCCCTGACCCATTCCTCCTATACAAGGATTAGGATGAAGCTTACGGACAAGGAGTCCTTATTTGTGTACCTTTTAAGAGAACAGGATCTCAAATACTGTAAGTCAGGCAATTTCTCCAAAGAATCCACTGCTGTTTCCTTCCCCTGGGTCTTTTTAGCAGGAGGGTGCAGCAGTGAGTAGAAATGAAGATTCTGACATTTTGGCGTGTGGGAACCAGGCTTGGGTGGGTCCCAATTGTTCAGATAGGCACTGGGAAAATTTCCTCCCTCACCAAGAACATCAGCACTAAAATGCACACCTGTGAGCATTGCTTTCCAAAAATCTATCTGGGAATTTGTGTGGATGTAATGATCGTAGTCTTGTGAAATGCCCCCAACCACCGACTTTTGCATCTCAGTCTCATTCTGCCCCTTCCACAGCTGGTCTGTCTGGCAGATGATCTGTCTGGCCAGCTCAGTTGGGAGCTGCCTGGGATCCTCAGCCCAGCCTTCTCCACTTCAAGGAAGCCATGCTGTTAACATTGGGGACACACTGTAAGTGAGGAAGGCCTCATGGTGGGGGAGAGCCAGGGGGGCTGACCTTAACACTCTGAGGGGGGTGTGGAGGCTGCAGGAGAGAAGCAATGTTTCTGGTAAGATCCTTAAAGCATTACTGTTAAGGACACACACAGTAAGAACTGTAATCCTCCACTGCTTGGGCAGAGACGACAACATGCACCTTGTTTTACAGTCACAGGAACACTACCATAAATAAGTGCAGGATTACTGCAGTGACCTGGATTGGGTAGGGAAAAACACGGTGGAGCATCCCAGGAAGGGGAGAATAAATTGTGCTTTTCACATTATTACAAACACTGCCCTAGACTGAAGGGCTTCTGCCAAGGGCAGAGGGGACAAGGCCGTGACGCCCAGCATCATGACCTCAACAGAAAATGCTGGGGGCAGGGGTGTGGGGAGTGGTGGTGGGGGCTCATAGGAGGGGCTCTCTGCATTACCGGGAGCTGAGAAGACTCTGGTAGGCAGGCAGGTGAGTGTCAGAGGTCAAGCCCCACCTTAGGCTGAGGACTCTGTTTTTGTTGTTGCTTCTTCATGCCAAGGACGAGAGTGACGGCCATACACAGCCACTTTCATCCCTGTGATGCATGCTGTGCCCCAGGCTCTGCCCTGGAAGAAGCAACAAAACTTTAGCTAATTCTGGGGTAAGGCATAAAGAGAGAACTGCACCTACCAGCTTGCCTAAAGATTTCAATTCCTGTAGCTCAAACTGGTAGATTCCTTTTGGATTTTGCAACAAGAAGCTAATCAGGAGATTTTGCGTGTTTCCTGAAAGCTTTGTCAGACCTACGTAAGCCAGCCAGGGGGTGTCAGCTTGTCACAGGGCACCAGTGGCTGCCTAAACCCCCCGGCGCACACATTCAAAGGGTGGCCCTCCAGGGTGGTCACAGGCCTGCTGAGCCACGGGTGCGCTTGGACATCCTCACACAGAGAACTGCCTGGAGGGACAGCAAAGAGGGGCCACCAGCGTCCACAGGTACAGCAGCACACACATCCAGCAGGAGGCCATCTTGACCCAGAAGACGGACCAGCCTGAGAAGAAGGTCTCGATGGTGGCATTTTCGTAGCTGTTGAGAGACAGACAGAGCAGTAAGAACACAAAGATATCAAGGTACCGCTGGCCCTGCCAGACTTCAACTTTCGTTCTTAGCAATTAATGGAGTTCTAACTCATATACATTTAAAATGTATCATTTGCTGGCTTTTCCAGCACTTGACGGCTTGTAGAATCGCTGCTACTGTGAGTTTTAGAACATCATCCTCCTCACAGACATCCTGCGGCCCCTAGCTGCCCTCCCCTCCCCTCCGTCACCCTGCATTCCTGTCTTTAGGATTTGTCGCTTTTAGGCCAATTCATGTGAACACTCACACAGCCTCTTACTTGGCTTCTAAAACCCGCGTGCTGCTTCCAAAGCTCTCTGGGTTGTACATGTATCAGCACCGATGGGAGCCCCGTGGCTGAGAAGCCCGAAACCAAATTTTAAGAGTTTTCCCCTCTGGAATATTTACATAGATGTTATTAGGTAAACAAATCCCAAACTGGAAATGGTAACCTTCCTATGTCTTGTCAGATCTGAGAACATTTTGGAGTTTGTGAATTGGGGATCTTCACTGTACACCGCTGCTTCTTACCGTGTGGAAAGAGCGCGCGCTGCTCTCCATCAGTTATGGACATCTGAGCTATCCCCACTTCTGCATTGTTATGAATTGCTGTGACATGAGCATCTGTCTATAATTTTTGGTTACTTTTCCTTTTTTGTCCTAGATCTATACTCAGGAGGGAAATTGCTGGATTATACACCAGGATCTTGTGTTGAACCATGCAAGGAATTGCCAAATTATATTTTCAAATGTGGCCTCACTGTACATTCCTATCAGCAATATAAAGAGGGCTCCAATTTCTACCTATCTTCGATGTTTATTACCATCTTGTCTTTATGATTTTAGCTCTGTCCATACTTTTTTAGCTGTTTCGAGCCAAAATTCCTCCAGTTTTTTAAAAGATCCCTAGGAAACAACAAATGTGTCTCTTCCTGGGGAAGAACGTCCTCCCGGAAGCGTCTGCTAACTGTGGGCTCTAGACGGCAGCTCCTGCTCCCTGGCACCCCCCCCTCCCCAGCACGCACCATCTGACAGTCAGGGGACGTGGGCCACGGTCTGCCGGTCCCCCTAGAGCGCACTCTCTAGTGCTTACATCAGTGTGGCACAGAGGAGCCACCCAGACGCCTGCTAACTATCAGTCAAACATGCAGACAGAAGTGCAAGCCTGGGTCTGTATGAATCTCCACGCGGGAAAAATCAAATCCATTAGGCATTGGCTAAATTAAAAACTGCGAAGCATAAGAGATATGTATTTTAAAGTAGGAAAATGGCCAGGCGTGGTGGCACACGCCTGTAATCCCAGCACTGGGGAGGCAGAGGCAGGTGGATTTCTGAGTTCGAGGCCAGCCTGGTCTACAGAGTGAGTTCCAGGACAGTCAGGGCTACACAGAGAAACCCTGTCTCAAAAATCCAAAATAATAATAATAACAACAACAACAACAACAACAACAACAACAACAACATAGGAAAAAACCTCCACTGCATTAGTCTTTAAGATAATCGCTCCTCTATGGCTCCGCCAGTGTTCTCCACACTTGCGATGTGGACTTGGCCCTTCCTGTCTGGTTTGCTCTGTTTCTCAACACAGGGCTGGGACCCAAGGTCTCTCACAGACTGAGCTCGCACTCTGCCTCTGAGCACCCCCAGGGAGCTTTGACTTAACTGCAGTGAGCACTCAACGTCTCAGAAAGGCTTCTGGTCTACCAGGAAAAATGTCGGGGTGTTGGCTACGAAGGCTACGGAGAGTAGAGATGACTCCACACTTTAGAGAACCATACTAAGATGTGTTTTGTTTTGTTTTGTTGTACTTCTCAAACAACTATTTTACTGTACAGAAACTGAGCTTGGTTTCAAGGCATCCATCCAAATGGGCCACTCACTGGAACCAGCTGGTCAAAGTCATCATCACGTAGAGGGAAGCCAGGAAGAAGACAAAGTGGAAATAGGAGTAGCTGTAGACGGTGCCTTTCTTCTCATCGTAAATGACCCTGGGCCCCTTCTTGACATTCTGCTGCTCTTCAGTGTCTGTGGATGACAATGATGCCCAAGGGCAGCGGTGAGCCCGCAGGCCATCAGCGCCCCTGCAGCTGCTGTGCACACCTCAGGCCCGTGTGCTGCCGAGTAGAAAAGGCCACCAAGCCACCCGTAGCTCAGTCACCCCAGGAACTTGCCAGACTAAATGAGTCAGCAATTACGTCGTTCTAGTGGGGCAGAAGAAAGAGAGCCCATGAAGACATAAAGAATATTAGAAACTCAGCGGAAAGAGCGGCCCATAAACTTTCACCGGGGGCCTTTCCCTTCTATGAAGAAAAGCAAGCAGAAGAAATGGCGCCCAAATGTGGTGTAGGGACGGCTTATATTTTCTTATTATCCCTTTATAAAACATGTACACATTGTATTTTCTAACTCTCACTTTGATTAGATATGAACCAAAATGCACAGTGATTTTCCCTGCCAGAATGCCAACAAGACAAACTAAACCCATCGACCCCGAGGGAGATATGAGACACAGGCACCAAAGTGGTACCTGAATTGCAAATGGCTACAGAGTGAAATCCCAGCCTGCAGGGCCTCAGTCAGGCCCAGAACAGCAGCACGCACCTTCTCCATCTGGACCGAAGCAGAAACAGCACCGCGCTACCTGTGAGAACAAAAGCAACTGAGTTAGATCCCTATTTTCTATGTCCCTAGCACTGCATGCCGCCCAGGTGGAGAAGCTTCTAGCAGAAGCACGTGTTAGTGCACGAGACTTGGCTAAGTACCTGTCCCCAGATATACTGGGCACAGCGACAGCGACAGCCCTCATGGGTGTGAGCATGTTCTAGCCAGGTACGCTTCAAAGGACCTAGTGCTCACCCTAGCTGGCTGCTGTGACTTCTGGGAGCAAAGCCCCATGTGCAGCCCCTTTAGGCACTGCATCAGCTGCAGGACCGCCCTGTCCCACAGCAGGCCCTTTCTGGGTATCCCCCAGCAAATGGATATCACGGAAGGCAGATAAAGGTCCAGCTAAGAGGCCATGTAGAACACTGAGGCTCCACACATGTCTGGGAACGTGCCCTGGGGTTAGTCCAGCCTATGGTGTCCTTTAACCTGTCCTTCCGCTCGCCGTTCTCCCCTCTGCATGCGTCGATCCCTAATAAATTACCCATCGGAGACAATCTGCCTCGGTCCCTCCCCGTGCGCGACTTGGACTGCAGCATGCAGCAAACAAGACCATGCTCCTGCCTCACACTTCCTAGTGTGAGGCATGCTACTCATCAATCCTGCCTCAGGGGCTGGGACTACGGTCATGCTCACAATTGACGACAGTGAAATCGGGCAGATTAAACAGGAGCCAGAAGGCCTCAGACTGGCTTTGAGACAGAGCTGGGACACACGCGGAATGAGACCTTGGGATTCGTGATTCACAACAGTAAGGGGCATGTGGTATTCAGGGCTCTGACGCTGACGACTGTGAATTGGGAAAGAGATAAATCTGAAGGGCAGATCAGAGGCAGCTGGTGGGCAGGGATGGCTGCACTCCTGCCCTAGCACTGAGGCGGCAGAGGAGGAAGAGGCCCACGTTAACCGATCGCACAAGCAGTACAGTGGACTCAAGGCTAGCCTGGGAGCCAGAGTTGAGTTCAAAGCAGCCAGCCTGGTCCATGTTGTGAGATCCATTCTTACAAAACAAAACAAAATAAACAATCAGGCTGCTGATCTGGCTGTGGATACCAAAGACTGAAATACTTGCTTCTTTAGTACATTTTGAATTTGATGTCATAGTTCTTACTTGTTCAAAACAATAAACTCAAAGAGACAAAATTATGAAAGTTTAAATCACTACTGCAGAAGAAGAATGGAATGACTACACTTGTCAAGCCCGTCTGGGAAGCAAGGTTCCTTCCTATCTCTAGTGGAGGAGAGCTGAGCTACAAAAACACCAGAGAGCCAGAGCTGAGGGCCAGGAGAACACAGCCTTTCACCCCCCATGTCCCGCTGGAGCCAAGCCTTTGCTTCCTCCTGCTGCACAAGCCTTGGGTCCTGCGAGGCGGGTCTACAATTCACTAAGTCAGTGGGCCCACTCTATTCACGCTGAGATCCCCTTTCTTTTGAAGCTTAAGTTACCACAGAAAATATGAGCTTGGTCTTTCAAAGGCAGTGATGTGGGGGCATGAACCCACTTGCTCAGAAGCAAACAGTGGGCGGCTTCTCCCTCAAAGGAGAAGAACAACTTTCTCTCTTAAATCTAACCTGGGGACTCGCTTCAGTTGGAGCTCGGAGGCTGTACACAAAGGAGACATTGAAATCCTGAGGCTCGCCCCCCAGCAGGTGGCCGCCCAGGAGGGGAGGAACAAAGGCACAAAGATCGCTTCTGCAGAGCGTTCTCCTCGGAAACAGACCGCATCAACATATTCAAGCCAGCACAATTTCCTCCTCTAAGCTGCAGAAGGAGCTGGTGACTGAGGCTGGCAGGGTAACAGGCCTTCATAATGGTTCACTATCTCTAGGTTAGGGCTGGAAGGGGCATCCTAAATGGCCAGCTGCAGAGCAAAGTGCCCATCCGTGTGTGGAAAGACACCGGGGTCTGTCTATCCAGTAAATGCTGTTTGAATGGAGCCAGTGGCCAGGCGCCAGGCAGTCAGCTGCAGGGACCTGGGACAGCAGCTGTGCTCCAGGGCAATGTGAGGTCAAGAACTCGTACCCAGGGCCACATCCTGGTAGATGGAAACGCCTTTCCCTCTGTAAAATGCAGAGAACACTGCGCTTTTGTGAGGACTCTGTGGCACTACCTGGTTTTAGAACAGTACCAGAACCTGTGAGCGCAAACTGAGCCTCCACTGGAGCCCTGGGTCCTGGGCAGCCTTGAGATTTTCCTGCCTCTGCCTCCCAAGTGTTGGAATTAAAGGCATGTGCCACCGCCACCCTGGCCGCCAAGTCTCATCTTAACTGCCCTTCACTGTATGGTGGAGTTTTCTGACTGTGGTTCATGTTTCACCAAAAGCCCCAGAAAAAAAGACTTCTGTACAGGAAAAGAAAAAACAGCGAGATTTTTTGACAGTCAGCTAAACACTCCCTGGATCCTTGGCAGGCAGGCGAATGGCCTCCTCCATGTGCTTACAGTTCTGAATTCCTCACTGACTGACACAACTGTGTGCTGGACCTGACCCATAACTCAACCCCGAGGGGTCAGGGTTTCCTCTGTAGCGCAGTGTGTACAGAGCATGCTCCGTTCCCTCCCTCGCCCGTGTCTTCCTCCGGAGCACTGCTACCTAAGCCCACACCATGCTGCACGTGGGGAATGCAGATGGGCGTCGGCAGGTGAGGGGTTTAGAACAGAAAGAATGCCTGTACTCTGTCACAAAAAGGAGAGTAAGCAAGGCGTGGCAGAACAAGGGTTCCCCCAGCCTTGGACTCGAGGTGGGGGCAGGGTGCCAACACTGTTGATGGAAAATCGGGAAGTCCTTCATTTTAACACATAGAACAATAGTTCTTTTTCTATATAAAAACTTTATTCTTTCTCAGAGAGAAAACAGAACTATGAGTGCAAAAAACAAACAAACAAACAAAAAAAAAAACAAATCAATACAATGCAAAGGAAAATTCGCTCTCTCACTGGGTATACCAGCCAGACTTAAGGGCAGGCAGGTCCCACGCCCAGGCCAACACAAAACAAACTCTGGTGTTTTGGAGATGCTCTACATCACCGTGCTGGATCTCAGCATTTCCTGCCCTCTCGTTGCTTGCTCAGCTGTTACGGTTTCTGATTTTGTGTTTGTATGGGCTTTGTATACGTGCGTGTACATCGCTGCTAGTGTTTATGTGTATCTCTTTCCTGTGTTTGCTTTGGTTTTTTTGTTTTAACTGGCCTGTTGTTAGAGTGAGAGAGAATAAGAGAGAGTGAGAGTGAGAGTGAAAGTGAGAGTGAGAGAGAGAGAGAGAGAGAGAGAGCGCGAGCGCGCATGGAGTGGGTGGATAAGGGGCAGGGTGGGAAGAGAGAAGGGAGGAGACACCATGATTGGAATATTCTGTATGAAAAACTTACTTTTAATTAAAAAAAAAAAAAAGAAAAGAAAAGACACCCGCACAAAAGGTGCTGGCTCCTCTCCCCTGAGAGAAGCCAGGGAAGACAAGGACAGGCACTTACTTCCAGCTCGGGAGCTCCGTATCGCCTCTGCAGAGCGTCCGAGCTCGACCTTGTTGTCGATGTCAAACTAGGAAAAAGCAAAGTGCAGTGAGAAGCTGTCATCTGGAGTGGGGGGAGCACTCTACACAGCTCACCAGTGCCCTCAGCTCTGCGCACCCCACCCCCGCCCGCCCACCCCGTCCCCGCCCACCCCCTGACACTTGCATCTATGGATTTATTTAGCCTTGTATAAAGGTGTCTAGGTGGGCAGCGGTGTGTCTGTCTTTCTCCCTTGCTCTTACTTCCTATGTAATGATGTCTTGTATTATTTACACCATATGAGGCATACCATCTAGAGACAATTCAGCACATATGGAGGATGTATGTGGATCTTAAGTAAAAATACTGCCTATACCATTTTGCATGTTAGCAGTTTGATCTGCTGTGGGTGGCAGGGTGGGATGGCGCGCGGTGGGGGTAGGGTCCTGGAGCCAGTCCCCTCACAGCAGGCACTGAAGGGGAACACAAGCTGCAATGGTGTCCATCTGAGGGCCAAGCTTGGCTCTACAACCGTCTTTTTAAGTACGCCACATCAGACCATTTTATCCAGACACGTCTGCAGATATCTTCAGTCTTCTCTCCACATGGCTGCAGGCCGCTCCCCATGTTATAACTTCACTCGGGACTCTCACTTAGAGATCAAAAAGTCATTTGTTTTGTTTTATAAGCCCAGGCAATGTAGCACAGCTAGTAGAGTGCCTGCATGGTATGCCCGAAGCTAAGGGTTCAGTTCCCAGCACCCCATAAGCTGTGTGTGGTTATAAAGACATGCAATCCCAACTGGAGAGGAGGAGGTATGAAGATCAGACAGTCAAGGCTATCCTTGACTACATAGTGAATCTGAGACCAGCCTGGTCTACACTACACGCTGTTTCACAGTTTTTCTCCACCTCCTCATATCTAGAGAGGTAAAATGACCTGTAACAGTGACTGACAAAGGTGAACGTGTTTATTTCTCCCTTACATAATACATGGAAGCATTTTAAACAAACACATTCAACACTTAGTCTAACTTTATACCTGCATTTCGCAGATAATTCCTAAAGGCCATGTGTGCTGTGGGCAGCAGCCCCTGTTCTGAGAGCATCGGGGCCTCTTCTGTGAAAACATAGCTCCCCTGCCTCACACAGCACCAATGTACGAGGACACGGGTGACCTCTGCTGCTCACGCAGGCGGGCTCCTGGTGGACAGGCAGAGATTTAATCTCCGTCCACCAGAGCAGCGCCAACACCAGGAAGCAACAGGGCCTTGCCTGTCTCCTCTCCATCTCTTGCCCAAGGAGAAAAGCTATCAGTGGACCGTGGGAAGCAATAGAGGGCCTCGCTGGAGAAAGGTCCTCTGGGATCCGGACCCCGGTCCACAATTGTTCCACTTCGTCATGACTGGTGAGGGGAAGGGAAACACTTCCTGTGGCCTTGTTCTGGAGGGACACGCTCATCTATCTGGTCGTGCACTTAAGACTTCTGCGTGCCAGTTATACTACAGTACAGTACAAGGTTTCCATGGGGAAACTCAAATTTTAATGTCAGTATCTCAAGTTTTCAGCTGAAAACTGAAGAATACTCTTTAAAAACACCCCCATCAATACTCCATAAATTCTTAGGAATAAAGTTTTAGAAAAACAAACCTTTTGATTCAAGCACCTATGACACCTCATTGTCAGCATCAAACAGCACTAAGATTAGGAATGCTCTCCTCCTTTATAAACCACTTACATCCAGTTTATCCTTAGGGACAGGCGCTTCCCAGACGCAACCACAGTAAAAGGACGATCGCCATAAAACTCGAGAAAATTATTAACGAAAACATGGTTTTGTAAACTCTTAACGTGCCCCCCATCTCTCCCTTTCCCTCTGTGTGTCCGTGTGTAATGTGCATGGGTGTGTGCGCCACCGCATGCACGTGAAGGTAGAGGTCAGCCGTGGGCATGTCCCTGCCTGCACCTCGGCTGAGACAGGGTCTCACGTCCTGCGGGTCTCCTGCTGAGCTTCCACGAGTTCTCCCTCTCCCCTTGCCCGCCTGTCTCACTGTAGAAGCCCTGGGCTTACAGACACGTGCTGTGTCTGATTTTACTGAGTTCTAGAAAACTGAACTCAGGTCTTTGCTCTTGCATACTAAGTACTTTACCTACTAAGCCAGTTCCTAAACCCACCCACCCATCCATCCATCCATCCATCCATCCATCCATCCATCCATCCATCATTCATTCATTCTAGGTGCAGTCTTCCTAAGCAGCCATTGCTGGTCTGAAACTCATTATGTAGTCCATACTAGCCTTGAACTTGTGACAATCCTCCTGCCTCAACCTCCTGAGTGATAGAATTAGAGATGTCAGCCACTATACCCTGTGGCAAAGCAAGGCTGGGGGGAGAGACAGCAGCCCCATGTGACGCAATCTCAGCATTCAGAGAACAGCAATGCGACACAGCTGTTCCTGGTGATCACTTACACATCCGCTGAAACACTGCCTTCCTCCCCCCGCCCCCTCGAAGTCACTGCAATGCTGTCACCTCTGCCGTGTTGTCAGATCGGTGCACAGTGCAAGTGCCCCCTGAGAACCTGCTTTAATTCACCGCGGAGTTAGTCAAGTCCCACGGGTCCCAGGAAATCCCAAGAAAGTGCCAGACTTTGCTTTTGGAGATCACATACTAGGAAACAGCCAGGCCAGGCCCAGGACACACCCCATGCCTCCATCCAGCCTTTGTGTGACAAAAGGCAACCCGTGTTCCCACAGAGCTGTGTGATAAGTGATTCAAAGAAGACCGGAATTCTGTGGGAGGCCGTCCCATGTTGAACACCTGATGCACAGCCATGAAGAGTTCTGGCTAGCAATGGAGGCAGGGGCAGGATTTCTAAAGTAAGAAAGCAAGCCACCACCATTCCTTTCTCCTTGAGGAAGAGCAGCGCGCCCAGACTGTGCAGAGAGAACACTGCCCCTCAGTGGGCCGCTGGCTCTCCGCTCAAGCCAACCGCCCTCACCAGCGCGTCAATCCCTGTTCTACGTGGCACGCCGTATTGCTGAGGACATCCTATTTTTAAACTAGGAAGTTGCTCGGCATTTAATGTAGACTCTTAGCTTTCCCATTTTATGTTCAATGGGTATTTTCCTAGATGGCTTAAATACGAAAGGCTATTTCTTGTCTCTTAAGCAAGTGAAAATAGCCAAGGAACACTTTATAGCACAAATGCTTCCTAACACCTACCTGTGCAGGCCACCCGGCTTAGTCCCCTGGCTAAGTGATCTTTGCCACTCTGGGGTGATCTCTGTCACAGCAGAAAGCAACTAGGACAGAAGTTGGTACCAAAGACTTGGCTACTGCTGTGACAGACCTGGCCGTGCTTTTTGGGAAGGGCTGAGGAATAGTAGGAACTTTGGGCTGGAAAGGCCATTAGTGCTCCACGCTTACACTGATTTATGAAGGAGGGCCCGCCCGCTGCAGGTAGTGCCGCCCCTGGGCAGGTGGCTCTGGGTAGCTCGGGAAAGAAGGCTGAGCGAGCCGCGAACAGCAAGCCGAGAGCAGCGCTCTTCCACGGCCTCCGCTTCAGCTCCTGCCTCCAGGTTCCTCCCATGCCTTCCTGCCCTGCCCTCCTCTTAGGACGGGTTGTAAGCTGTAAGGTGAAACAAACCCCTTTCTCCATTGATTTGGTCACAGTCTTAGTTAACATTTCTGCTGCTGTGATAAAACACACTTCAAAAGCAACCGGGAGGGGAAGGCTTACTGCGGGCTTTCAGATCACTGCTATCCCTGAGGGAAGTCGGGGCAGGAGCTATTCACACAAGGCAGGAACCTTGAGGCATGAGCATGTGCATGTGCAGAGGGGCCTCCTCACTACCTTGGCGTTCCGGGCACGCACGCTCAGTTTGCCTTCTTCTAGCCCCTGGTACCACCTGCCCAGGGCGACACTGCCCACAATAAGCTCTCACATCATTATCTGTATGGAAACGCACCACAGGCTTGCCCACAGGCCAATCTGCTGAGGACAGTCTCTCAATCATGGCTCCCTCTTTCCAAATGACTACCTGTGTCTGGTCAGCGTAGCCACGGTCTTTCTCACGGTAACAGAGCAATCGAGAACTCTCTCTGGAATCATGAGCCAAAATAAATCTCTCCTATCTTAAAGAGATTTTTTTGATCAGGTGTTTTGTCCTAGTGATAATGAACCAGCAACTCTGTAAATCTCTATACATGGCTAGCAAAGGAGGCTCAGCCAAGTTTCCTCAAGTTGAGGTAAAGAGCGGCAGGAACATACTCCATTCTTCATAAGCACGAAGGCCTCCAGGGTCCAACCCAGTCCGATGGCTTCAGCTGGAAATAAGATAGCAATCGCAACCTGGAGACCAAGGAGGGAGTTGGAGGCCTTGTTATGTGCAGTGGGAGCTGGACTTTGCCCAGGTCTCAGGAGAAGGTGGGGACAGCTGGACCAACAGAGCCAGCTCTTAGGAAACTTTGGCAGATGGGCTCTCTTGGGGTCCCGGCTGGGGTGCTCCTTCACAGGGGGTCTAGAGAGAACACTGCCAGGGAGCAAGGCTTGGACAGCAGAGGAAGTTTATTCTCAGGAAGTTCCCTGAGGACCCAGGGCAGTCATGGTGCCTCAGGAAGTATCTGGGACACAAGGATCCTCCAGAGGACTGACAGGAGCCACGGGAGCCAAGCTTTCTGTTACAAAATGATACCACAAGATGCCACCCCAGACCAGCCTGGGTCTCACACAAACGCTGGTGATTTCTTCTCTTATAATGTGGTGTTCTAGTCTGTACAGTTTCCACCAAGAAATTAACCATTCCTACAGTCATTCAAAGAACAGCCTCTATGCAGACAGTGTGGCCTCATGTGAGAGCCTTTCCCACCCCTCATGCTTCTTCAGTGTAAACTCTGGAAATAGCTGAAAAACCGGGAATGTTACTGGTGCCTTCCTGCAGCAGTGGGGCCTTTCTTCAAGGCCCCAGGAAGTCTGAATTCAGACCCCTGTGATCCTGAGGCCAAACCATTTGTCTCTAACACTCCAAGCTGACTCCGCCTGGTGCTCCCGGAGTGTGCTCAGGCCTGTGCGCTGCAGCTGCAAACACCCACGAGCAGCAGGAGCAGCACGCTACGCTACGCTCTGCAGGCTGCTGCTTTGTCCCAGCACCCACCGGCCAGGCCACTTTGCAGTTTAATCACCAGCATTCAGAAACGTTTGCTATTGGCATTTAGACAGATTTCTAAATAGCAGCTGTCAGCTTTGAAAATTAATGTCTTTGGGGAAGATAAAACTACCCTTTGCCAATCTCCACTGTGATGCCCCAATTCTCAGACTCTCTCTCGAAAATGTGATCTTTCTCTTGTGTGCTTGGCTTTTGTTGTTTTGTTTTAATAATGCTGGGGATTAGACCTAGGGTTTTATACATATAGAATGGTAGGTAAATTCATTACCACTAAGCTAAGCACAAAATTAAAAGTGATTTTTTTTTTCTTGGGTGGGTTGGGGAATTTTAGACCCAGATTCTCACAAAGGCTATGCTAAGTCATGGTGGCTTTATGGGTTCATTGGAAGTGGCCTGAGCCACACTCCCAGTCCTAAAAGTGACTTAAACAGTGGCGCACGCCTGTAATCCCAGCACTTGGGAGGCAGAGGCAGGCAGATTTCTGAGTTCGAGGCCAGCCTGGTCTACAGAGTGAGTTCCAGGACAGCCAGGGCTATACAGAAAAACCCTGTCTCGAAAAACAAAAAACAAAAAACAAACAAACAAAAAAAAGTGACTTAAACAAAACTAGACTTTTCTAAACTGCTGAGGCTAGCCTCAAACGTGTAATTCTCCTACTTGGGCCTCCCATATTAGTTGGGATTATAGGCAGGTACCCATATACCTAGCTGTAAAAGTGAATCTTTACAACTCTTAGAAGCAGGAAAATATGGGTAAACAGTCCATGCTATGAGACGACCCCCCCCAACTGTCACTGTACACAGTGTACCCAGTAGGATTCTGCTCCTTCCCACTGACGGCCGCAGCAAGTCTAACCCCCAGGCTAGCTAAAGAACATCCATTTCCCCCCAGTTTTACTGGACACGACTTTCAAAAATCAGTATTTTATTTTGTTAAATATCCTTGTAATTTCTTCTGATAATGCCAAAAACAACAAGAAAAGAAACCATACCTCACTGCAAATGAACACACAAACCAAAACACCAAAAACCTAAAACAAAGGGAACTGTTACTTATCTCTAATGCCATTACTACCACAACTCTGGTGGTCTTCCTAGGAGTTTCTGGGTTTGTTTGCTTCTTTTATAAAGATGTATGTGTATGAGTGTTTATGTTTTATATCTGTACACGTTTGCCTGGTAGCCACAGAAAAGAGCATTAGAACTGGAGTCATACATGACTGTCAGGGGCCATGTGGGTGCTGGGAACTGACCTGGATCCTCTGCAGGAGCAGCAAGTGCTCTAACCACTAAGCCACCTCTCCAATCCCTCTTCCTGGGAATTTTTATAAACAGAAATATATTTGGTTTTTTAAAGAAATGATCTTTATAACCTACTTCTCTCTTAAGATTGATACTCTTGAGATTTTTATTTATTTTTTTACTTTATGTGTATGAAAGTTTTTCTTGCATGTATGTCTGCACAGCATGTGTGCAGTGTCCTAGAGTCCAGAAGAGGGCGCCAGATTCCTCAGAGTTGCTACAGCTGTTAGTTGCAACAAGAACTGGAGCCGGGACCACAGAGGAGCACTGCTTGCCACGGAGGAGCACTGCTTGCCACGGAGGAGCACTGCTTGCCACGGAGGAGCACTGCTTGCCACGGAGGAGCACTGCTTGCCACGGAGGAGCACTGCTTGCCACGGAGGAGGACTGCTTGCCACGGAGGAGCACTGCTTGCCACGGAGGAGCACTGCTTGCCACAGAGGAGCACTGCTTGCCACGGAGGAGCACTGCTTGCCACGGAGGAGCACTGCTTGCCACGGAGGAGGACTGCTTGCCACGGAGGAGCACTGCTTGCCACAGAGGAGCACTGCTTGCCACGGAGGAGCACTGCTTGCCACGGAGGAGCACTGCTTGCTGGTTGGCTCCTCATGGCTTGCTCAGCCTGCTTTCTACTTCAACTCCCTTCCCAGGGATGGCACCGACCACAAGTGAACTGGGCCCTCGTCCATCAATCATTAATCAAGAAAATGTACCTAAGGCTGGACCACAGGCCAATCCGATGGTGTCATTTTCTCCAAGTTCCTTGTTTTCAGATCACCCTGGCTTGTTTCAAGCTGACAATCGACTAGCCAGCGAGGAAAGTGGCTGCATGAGGCCCGGGCTCCCTGGAAACGGCCATGGACTTGAATGCCCCTCACTGTTTTTCTTTAATTTTGTATATATATATATGTGTGTGTGTGTGTGTGTGTGTGTGTGTGTGTGTGTGTCCGCGCGCGCGCACGCATGTATGTGTGAGCATGGAGAGGCCAGCACATACTGGGGATCTCCCTCAATCTCTTCTTGCCTCACTCAACTGAGCCAGGGCCCCCTCACTGGACCTGGAGCTCACTGGCTAGACTGGAATGTGATCAGGTAGGGCTCCGCCTGTCCACGTCCCAGCACTCGGGTGAGCGGTGTGGGTGGCAAAGCTCGGCTTTAATCATGGGCACTGGAGATCTGACTTTAGGTCTCTGAACTTACACAGCAAGCCCTTTACTGACTGAGACATCACCTCTCACCTCTCTCTGTTTCAGTAAAGCAGGTACTAAGTAGACAAGAGAAGGAATTAAATGTCAGAAAGGGCCAATCACCAAGGTCCCTTCAGACCTAAGGAGCAGACTGTCGCGTGGCTCAGGCAGACAGAGGATCAGCATTAGAAAGCCATCACTTAGCCACACAGCACACGAGCGGGCATTTCCTGGCTGGGCCACAGTTCTGAGTAAACCCTCTGCACTGTGGAGGCTCTTACTGGCTGGCCCTCCCTCTCAGCAGGACTGTTAGAGAGCCTTTCAGTGTTCTTAGACACTGTATTTACACAAACTGTCACCACCAGGATTGTTTAGTTTCAGCAAGAGGAAAATTATAACATGCCCATGACAAGTTGAATTTCTCACACACAGAAACAAAACATAAAACATACTGAGGTAAAAAACCAGCTCTGAAAAGGCTCCTGCCCAAAGGAAGCTTCATTACAGTAAAATATGTTCCCAGAATAGGTAACCAACTGACCATTGGCTTTTCTCTCCAGTGACCTCTGAAGTGTTTTAAAGTGCAGTCTCCTCTGGCACAGGCACGCGCAACACCCCACAGACCTGGGCGGGGTTGCCCGGCCTACTCCCTAGCTCTGCAGATCTCAGCACAGCCGAGCAGGGACACTTCCTGCCTTTCCTGGACCATACACAGAATACCCAGGTTCTTTCCACTGACAAATGCTATTCTTTGGGTCAGAGTTTTTCCAGAACACTCCGGCATACAGAACATTTTCCCCACCCTCACTATATTCTCCCTTACTCTTCAACGATGCCATAGCAACTCATCTTCAAAACGGTCTTTTAACCAAAACATGCATCTATGCAATTTGCCCCATGCAGTGGAGTAGCAAGCACAGGAATTTCACACAGGAGGCCACACAGCAACACTACTCCGCCTGGCTAGTTTTCTCCTGTAGACAGGGCCTGAAACTTAAATGACTCTTCCTTTAACTCTAAAGCCTGTAAGTTGACCGTCAATAACTCCTAGGACTTACCATGAATATGAGATGCACACAATTAAAAGAAGGGTGCCCAGCCAGGTCACCATGTTTTCGTCTCTATGCAGGTCTTGGCCAAAGTCAGGCACACATATGGTAACATTCTTCCCGTGTTCATCCAGGACTTGTAATAACACAAAGCAAACACAGTCACGTTAGAGAGGTCTACTGCGCCCTACGGCGCCCGTCTGGGAAGACTCAGGTAGCACTGGCATGGCTCCTCCTGACACTGAGACCTCACACAGCGTCTTCTCTATAGTGTGGTTCGCACAGACTGCAGTGCTGCTGTCCACACACTGCTCTCCCACATCAGCTCACATGAGGAGTAAGGGCCAGCCCCACCCCGTTCTAGCTGCACTCAAGGG
This sequence comes from Apodemus agrarius, assembly GCA_964023405.1. Lineage (NCBI taxonomy): Eukaryota > Metazoa > Chordata > Mammalia > Rodentia > Muridae > Apodemus > Apodemus agrarius. Next base: position 64,057,251 of record OZ030020.1, read on the forward strand.
TGTGAAGGCTCAGGACTTAGTCGCCCCTGCTTCTCCTATGTTAAACCCACTGTCTTTAATTACGACAATGATGTTTTCTTTTTAACTGGATCCAAAGCCTCCGCAGAGAGGGGTATAGCACAGGCCCCCTGGTGTGAAGTCCACTTAGAGACAGTGTAATGGGTTCCCAAACCAGAGGAGACAGGTTACTACAGACATAAGAAACATGGCTTTGGGCCTGGGACCTGGGAACCTTCTGAGGTAGTCTAAAATTTCGAAGAAATAAGAAGCTAGATATGTCTCTATAGTATCTCTCTCAGTAGCAATTTGCTTTCTTAAAACACATGGCGCTACAATTCTAAGTATCTAGCTAAATCTTACTGCCAATTTGACCTGCCAAATGGAAGTATATTAATTGTTCTACAGGAACACATTCTGTTGGAAGCTAAACTGGAATTATCACTGGAGTTCACCTTGCAAGAGTAAACAGAACCATGTCAGCTGTGGTTTAAAAACCCTTTATTTTTCAGGCCAGTAGAGGAATGATTTTGTAAGATGTGAATAAAACTATATTTACTAAAATTATATTCATATGTTCATAAATAATATTTGTATAATTTAATTAAATTATATATTTAAATTTATATTTATTACTTAAAATGAAAAATAAAAGTATTTTACTGTTTTTTAAGCAATAATTACTCCTTTAAAAAAAATCATGAACAAAACTTCCATTAACTTAAAACCAGAGATTAATATATAAGCAATTGTAAAAGAAAATTTTAAGACACAGGTAAGCTGGGTCAGGATTGAGCTTCTGTGTGTAATTAATCACCCAGTAATAAGCCATACTTACTATAAAACCTCCCACTGTAACTATGAAGATGAGACCCCAGCTGAATATGGTGGCATGCACCAATAATCCCAGCTCTTAGAAGGCCAAGTTAGAAAAATTTCAAGTTTAAGGCCAGCCTGGGCTACATAGTAAGTTCCAGGCCAACTTGATTATATAGTAAGATCCTCTCTCAAAACAAGATAGACCAATAAAAAGTACCTCTGTCTAAATGATTATTGCATTTGTTTTCTGAATTTAGTAACTTTTATTTCCTATTCAATTGAGACATTTACTTGATATACAGATTAAAGATACCTGAACATTCACATTCATACACCTGAATATGTATCACAAAAGTGATAAAGATAAAATATAAAATATAAAAATTTGGGGACTCTAGAATATAGTACTTCTTTTATAGATTACAATTTTACTGGTATGGTAGCACATGCCTTCAGTGCCAGCACTTAGGGGACAGATAGTTGGATTTCTGTGCTTTTGAGTCTAGCCTGGTCTAAATAGGGAGTTCTAGATCAGCCAGGAATATATTACTCTGCCTCTTAAAAACTTTCAAAGTGATCACTGTAAGAATTTCACACTAGTAACAGGCCACACCCCGCAAGCACCTGTCATGTTCCAACTAATGTTCCGACTGATGCACACAGCATGAACATGTCACTGTGTTCTTAAAACTACACCTAGATCAGAGCTCAGAGAGCCGGGCTCCTTTCTCTTCTAGACTCCTGAACCACCTGCACTCATATTTGCATGTGCACATGCGCATATACACTCAATTAAAATAATGTTTTAAGAGCAGAAATTTTCATTTTTGCTGTTAAAGACTTTACTTAATGACAAAGCATGGATCACCTTGCTTCTCTGAATTCTCTAACCCTCCATAGCTCAGCAACAGTTTAGTTCTAGGGAGTGAAGACATGTGCACTGTCTGCACACAGTCCTCAACAGAGCTGCTTACCGGTTTTTTCAGGCTTGCTGGTCAGTGCTGAGAAGGTGAGGTAGGTGACATAGCAGCTTATGAGCCCTGGCTGCAGCAGCCCAGAGTGTGGCTGTCCTAGGAACAAGGGACAGACAGAAGATAGGCTTGAATCTTGGCAGTAAGACATTATACCCTAAATGGGGCCCTCCCCCACCCCATCCCCAGGCCCCAGCCAATGGATGATGCTCCTTAAACTTGGACACTCACATTTACTAGAGAAAAGGGGGAAAAATGTAATATTGGGTAGGAATATGCCCTATTAATGCTATTTAAAGATGCCAAAATCTGTCCCACTTCTCCATAAACAACTCTCCAAAACTTGTAACATAGTCAATGTACTGCCCAGACCCCTGAGTGGTTTTTTAATTGCATGTATGGACATATGTGTGTCTGTATGCATGTATGTATGGGTGCATGTATGTATGGGTGCATGCATGTATGTATGGGTACACCACGTAGGTGCACAAGAGCAGTAGCATGTGTACTTGTCAGAGAACAATTTGCAGGAGTCAGTGCTCGCTTTCCGTCGAAGAGACTGAACTCAGGCTATCAGACTCAGCAGCAAGCGCCTTCACTAGCTGAGCCGTCAGCCTCTCTCCCTGTGACGTTTGTAACCTTAGTTCATAAATCACAAAATCGCCATCATCATTTAGTTTGATGCAACAGACAAATTTCACAGAACATTCACTGTGGATTGTACAAGCTCATCAGACAATCCATGAACCACAAGCATTGAGCTGTCAAGAGATAAACAAAACAAAACAAAACAAAACAAATTCCTCCGAAAATGAAACTCCTCTTGACCACACTAAGTACAAGACCTGGTCCAGGCTGACAGGAAGCTGTGGGACAGGCATGCCCTGGGAGGGGACTTAAAGCACAATATTTAAGTGACAACTTAGTGTTGGAATCATCTGGGACAACCATGGAATCTCGTGACCAGGGAGCTCTCTTTTCTAAAATTTTCAACACTTGCTGACAGGAAAGGATTCAACCTTCCTTCTAGTTAAATTCCTTCTTAAATTACCATTATTATTATTATTATTTTCTTTGAGACAGGGTTTCTCTGTGTAGCCCTGGCTGTCCTGGAACTCACTCTGTAGACCAGGCTGGCCTCAAACTCAGAAATCCACCTGCCTCTGCCTCCCAAGTGCTGGGATTAAAGGCATGTGCCACCACTGCCCGGCTTAAATTACCATTATTAAATGATAATTATCAGTACAAGTACTGTAATAGGCTATCATAATGCTATGCTCTGCAATGGGAACAGACACCCTCAGAATTAATGTCATTAAGCAAACTGTTGTGGCTGTTTCTGAAGGTAAGATTAATCCAAACAAAGATTTTAGTCAGCATACCAGTAGTTTGTTTTAGGAAATTTTTTACTGATCAACTGTATGAAGTAGGAGAATAATCCTATCAATTTCTGTAATGCAGTTAAGAACTTAGTATGGAAAATATCTTAGTTCTGCTAAAATTATTTAGTACTTGCTGCTGCCTTTATCCTTAAAGGGGAGGAGTCTCGCATAGCCCAGGCTGGCCTCGAACCTATGCAGTCAAGGCTGCCTTTAGGCTTCTGATCTTCCAGTGTCCATTTCCCAAGTACTGTGGTTCCAGGAATGCACGTGCATGCCCAGCTTTTCAAACCCACTATTTTGGAAAGAGATTCAAAGGGGTCATGCATTTATTGTCCATATTTCCTTTTCCTATCCAGAAATCGGAATGGCATGTGTAGATCAATCACCCATGGACTAAAACCCTTCACTCAGTACCAGACTGGGGACATTTTTACACCTCTGAAGCCAGTCTGTCTTCAGCACACTTGCTTAAGATGCCATAGATAGTTTATTATTATTAACAGTTCACAGCTCCACTTCCTAAGGTGCTTTCAACCCCCACTGTCTCTGCACTTGGGGCTCTCACAACGGCCGAAGTATGGCCAGGATCATACAGTTCTGCTGGCTTCAGTAAGCACACTCCGGTCATGAGACTGGGAGCAACCAGGATAGGACTTCCCGCTTCCTGTCTCAGTCAGGTTGCTAGCCAGCTGAGACAATCCCAGAAACAGCAACTCTGGGCCCCGCCATTCAAATTCCATGAGGACACAACAAGCTGAATTTATACATCTCTTGCTTAACAGAGACTAAGCACATTTCCCACTTCAAGGTTCCCTGTGTGCACTTCCATCTTTCTGTTATTGGCTTAAGTCACCCTTTCCGGATACCAAGTAAACCTAGTTATCATTTCCCAATGAGCATGAAATATGAAGAGGAGGCCTGAGCCCCATGCACGGGAAGTTAAATAATGACTTGGGCTGTTAAAGAAACCCACTGGGTTTGTTAAAAATCACAAAGGAAAAACATATAGAAAAGGAAAAACCCATGCTTACGATTCTGGACACAGGGTGAGATGGCTGCCACAGAGATGAGCGCACACAGGCCGCCGTGCACGCCCAGGAGGATCTTGTTGTCCACGCAGTCATCCCACTGTGTGTAAAACACAGCCATCAGAGCCAAGCCTCCGACGGCAACGGAGTACATGATGAGTGTCACCAGGGACAGCGAGGCGTACCACAGTTTATTGCGGACGGTGCCTGCGGTCCTGTTTCTCCGAGAAGGAGGTGGGTGAGGTGGGAGGGAGAGAAAACAGGAAGTCAGTGAAGGCCCCCCCATTCTCTGGAGCATTCCATCCCTCAGATACTGACTGACAGGATCGGCCCCAGCAGAGGCCCTGGAACCACAGATCAGAAGACACTTTCAGCAATGATTACACTCTACCTCAGCTAGGAAGTTCTCACAGTTACGCAGGCTTGCTGGCTTAGAATTATCTCTAAACGTGAGTTTCCTCTTCTGGCCCAAGCATGTTCTTCAACTAAAAAGAACACCCATCAGCCTTAGCCTAGCACTTCTCCACTCCGATGCTAGCAGCCTTGGGGAACACAGTGGCTGCGCTGAGGTGTGAGGCAAAGATGGCGACTCAGTAGAGCTGGCTGTGAGCTTTCGGTCTCTGCATGGTCTGCCAGCAGCCCCTCCGAGACCACCTTCTCTTGGAGGAGAAGCAAACAGCTCTACCCACAGAAGCCTGGTCAGCCTCAGTACATTTCTCTCTGTGCTAAAAACAAGAGCCTGCATCAGGGACCACCTCTCCAAACTGAGGAAATACTAAGGGAGAAATCTTACAGTGAGTAGAATCGGGGAAACAGGGGTTGGAGAGACGGCCCAGTGGTTAAGAGCATTTACTGCTCTTGCGGAGGACCTGAGTTCAGTTCCCAGCAAGGACATCACGCAGCTCACAAGTGTCTGCAACTCCAGCTCCTGGGAATCCAATGCCTCCAGAGGCACCTGCACTCATGTAAATAATCCCACACACATATTTTAATAAAGCTTTAAAGTCAGGGAGAGAAAAGCTGTACTGGGCTCAGGAGGAGGCTCATCTGGGAAAGTGCTTGCCTTACAAGCATGGACAGCTGAGTGTGACCTAAACATCTGTGCACAGTGGCACACGCACATAACAGCAGCGCTGGGGACGTAGAAACAGCCAGACTCCTGGTGTGCCCTGGCTACCTCATCTGGCTTGCTTGGAGAGTTCCAACCCAAAGGGTGGACAGCATCTGAAGAACAACAACTAAAGTAGTCCTCTCTGGCTCCCACACGCATGCACGAATGTGCTCACCCCTATAAGCGTAAATATGTACACACATGCACACACAAAGAAGGGGAGGGAAGGGAAACTCTGTGGGACACACCATAAAGAAAGTTAAAGAAGAATCTGCTTTGCAATCTTTATAAATATTAATAAAGAAATGAGAAAGATTAGTGGTGATATAATTCTATAGGAATTGTTCAGAACAAAGAAGAGGGTGTTTATAAATGCTAAACTGGAGGACAGGCTGACTGTCATCTGACTCATGATTCAGCTGCTCTCGGTGTGAGCCACCACACTCCCACAACCACACTCCCACAACCGTGCTCCCACAACCATGCTCCCACAACTAGGCTCCCTCAGCCTTCAGAGAAGCAGCGTGCTTAACGTTTCCTGAGTGCTGGAAAGTGTTCAAATCGCGTAGCCAAGACACTTTCACATTGGAAAAGTTACTCTTGCACAGACAGAGAAAACAGGATGGAAAGGCCAAGATGATGACCACTGTACTCCTGATGCCAAGCCAGGCACCCTGATGACCTCAGAATTATCCCATGTGACAGGCACACAGAGGAAATGAGGAAGGAGGATTCTGGGAGACAAAATGTGATCATCAACCAGGAGACAGTGCTCGCACATACTCAGTGTGAGCAGTGACTGCGGGAGGGACAGGGCCCTGCGTGTTCGCCTTTGGTGTTTGAGTTGGTCTTAGCGGGTTAGAAAGTTTCGACTACATTGCAGTGCAAGTTAAGCATTGGGCCTAGCCTCTCCGCTGAGCTCCAGACTCATCTTCCCCACCCTTCTCCACTTGGAAGTCAGACTGGCCCGCTGACCTTGGCACACCACGATGGCTCCATGTGCAGCCTTCTCCTCTACCCTCAGAAAACGGCAACCACACTCTTACTGCTTGAGAGATCAGTGGGGGCAGAAACAGAAACCACGAGGCCCATGGGCGCTCAATCCCCACCTGCACACCTTCGCCTCACCTCCAGACCCACCCAGACTCGAACCCTGTTCAAATTATACCAGAATCCGAGCCCCGTTGCAAACCAGCTCTGGGCTGTGCCCTGTGCTTCAGAGCGACTCACAGCGGCCTCCTCAGCACACACTCATGGCCCTCTCTAATCTTTTTTTTAAATTAAGAAAAATTCAGTTGCATTCTTCCCTTTAAAACTCTTCTACTCTCTCAACATGTCGCTTCAAAACCAAAGCTTCAAGTCTGGAAGTGCAGCCAAGTGGTAAAGAACTGGCCAGCAGGGGCCATGCCTGGGGGGTGGGGGTGGGGGTGGGGGTGGGGGTGGGGGTGGGGGTGGGGGTGGGGCTTCCACTAGTCCTCATGGTACAATGATCTGGGCCCAGACAGGGGTGTCCCTCTGGTCCACGTCTGAGCATGTCCTCCCACAGGACAGCCTGCTCCCTGCAGGTTTTGCAGCGTATTTTGCAGGAATGAGCCCTTTCTCTAACTGCCTGCTTCGGTGTTGAGTGTCTTCTTATCTACTTCCCTACTCCGACACCATCAGCTTTGCAGAGCAGGCCAGGGCCTGTCCCCGCCCTACTGCCATGGTGTACGCCGGTGCCTGGGGAATGAGAGACTCTTGGTGAGAATGCTATAAAGAAACAACACAGGACAGCAAGGTCACCCAAGAGGCCTGCTGATGGCAGGCTGCAGGAGAGGCTACGGACAAAACGGATGAGGACCCCAGGCTGGGAGGCTGGCTGGGCCCAGGCTCAGTGAGAGGCAAGGCTAAACTAACCTCACAAAGGCAAATTTAAAATCCTGGATGTGTTCACCATCAACTCACACTGGCTACAGCTGAGTACCCCTCCCTCTGCTATCACATGACAGTTACTCATACACAGAGGGCTGGGCGACCGACGTGTGGGGCGGAGGCATGCGTGTGCCTTGCCATATGTGTGGGGGTCAGAGTGTGAGGCTACGGAAGCTCTTTCTTTTCACCACATGAATTCCTGGGATGGAACGAAGGTCACCAGGCCTGGTGGCGAGGGCTTTTACCAACTTGAGCCATCTGGCCAGCACCTGTGCCTTCCATGATTTCAACTGTGGTATAGAAATAATACTTAAAATTGGGAACTGGAGTTAAAAAGCAAAAATAAAATAAAACCACAACTACTAAACATCCAGTTCAACAAACCATACCATTTTACAGTACAAAATCTGAAATTATGGGGTCAGAGATTGGGAAAACACCTCTCTGGGTGACAGTCCAGAACGGGAGGGACAATAGTCTCTGTTCTGCTGACCTGCAGGTCCATGGCATGGTTACCTTGTGGCTTTGGGGATCTTCTCTCTTGATATATTTAAAAAGGAAATTTAAAGAAAAGAAAGAAAAGAGTGCCCTCTAGTAATTTGTTCACCAAAATCAGTAATTGTATTTTCTGGGTCAGCCCTGAATCAAGTCTACTTAAAACACAGAAAAGTGGGGGTGGGAGTCACGAGAGAGCAATGTTAGTGAGCGCACCCCATTAATACTCGGTTCAGGCTGACCAGCCAACTCTTTGTTAACAAAAGGTTTCTGGGGAATTCTAGCCTCAAAACAACGTTACAAATCCCTTTTTAATGACGTGTTTCTGTGTATATACACACATGCATGTATGCCACATGTGTGCAAGTGCCATGGAGCCCAGAAGAGGGTGTAGGGTCCCCTGGAGCTAGAAGAGCCAGTGGCACCAGCAGCTGCAGCGCCCGCCTGTGGGTACTGGGAACTGAACTGGGGGCCTCGGAAGAGCAGTGACGGCTCTCAGCTGCTGTGCCGCCACCTCTCAAGCTCGGCTGAGAGCGCCTAAGGAACTGCCAAGCTTTCAACGTGACCCGGTAAACTCTGGCATTCATACTCAGTACCAGAAAAACTGGCTCAAGAATCAATTAGACGGAAGGAGGGAGAAACACGAACAGGTCCAGGGGGTGCAGGCCCAGGGGGTGCCGTGTGAGGCACGGACCAGGTTTCTGTGCCCAAGGCTCTACTCTCTTACCATAAAACCCAGGCATAAATACAACCTGCAGAACTTTTAGAGGGAGCCTTGGTCTTGTCTAATCCAGTCTCTCTGATGGCATGCAGCATTAAGAGTTGCTAGAGAAAGAGATCCTCATCAGCTGCGATGCTTTTTCAAATTATTGGGGATTCTTCTGCACAAACAAGGACTCGGCCAAATAAAGCTACAGCGGCCCTTAGCTGATCTTTAAGAAGACTCTACCACCTTAAAGCTTGACCCATAGAAGAGATGACAGCACAATTTTAAAGGCGACTCCAAATGTGGGGAGCAAGCAATCTCTCTAACAAGGACACAAGTCAGTCTGAAAGCCGTAATCGCAGAGACAAACCACCGAAGTACACCAGTAGCGTTATCTGTGTGGCCAAAGTGGTGCAAACAGTTTTTAAAGCTTTGTCCGTACGTGCGCATGCCACACCTCTACAAGAGCGAATCAATAATCTGCTGGAGCTGAAGGGGCCAGCTGTCTGATATGGGTGCTGGGAGCCATGCCTGTGTCTTCCACAGGAGCGCCCAGCTCCAGGAACCACTGAGCCGTCTCTCCAGGCCTACTGGACCTCTCTGGTCCTACTTAGCTGGACTTAGTCCAATACCCACAAAGTAACAAAGCGCTGTCACCACACTGCTTTCACTGGTGCACCCCACAGCTACCACGGTGCCTCATTATTATCTTTAAGAAAAGAGCAGAGCCGTGTTCAAGCTGAAGAACATATTAAAAATGGAAAGTATCCAGAAAGTTTAGATAATGTGTTTCATCTTACTCAACATAAAATAAAATGCACACTCATATGGCATTGTTCTGAGTTGTTTTGTTTTGTTTTGTTTTGTTTGCCAAAATATAGTATAAAATAAAATACCTAGAAAAATCTATAAAATAGCAGCCACTGTTTGTATATGCCTAGAATTCTAGTAATCAGGAGGCAGGAGAGGGAAGATCATTAATTTACAAGCAGCCTGAACTGCAGAGACAAATAAGACGTACAGACAGATATACAAACAGACATAAAGCAATAGCTTTACTGGGTATAAATGAGAATTATTTGAAAAATAAAGTCAGCTCAGTGGTAAACACTTGCCTGGTATCCGAGAGACCCAGATAGATCAACAACAACACCAGTCAGTCAGTCAGACAGACAGACAGACAGACAGACAGGCAAACCAGAGCAATGAAGCACTTTGCTCAGCACCTCGGAGTCAACATGGCCCTAGCGGAAGGGCTGGATGGCTACTGATAGGCATATTTCCCTCTCGGCCTAGGATGTGAACTCTCTTTCCAGGGCACTAAGAGTCTGCCATTTACAGATAAGACAGCTTCCTACAGCAGGGTGCGAGTTTTCCCAATGAAGGGATCCTGTATGTTTTAGAAAGTAGAGACAAACCATTTTATTTTCAAGAAGAGAACTATTTCACCCCAGACTCTTCACAGAAGATCTCCTGCTCCAAAGCATTGTGCAGTTTGTGCTTGTTTTGCTTTTTAACCTTGTAGGAGTGGAACCCAGACCACACATGTCCAAGGTACAGACACTCAGCCCACAGTCAAGTCGGTCACACAGGGCCCCCTCAGCCAGCCAGACATACTCAGCCCACATAGCCAGGCAGTCACACACACAGTCCACACAGTCCACATAGCCAGTCACACAGGGTCCACACGGCCAGTCAGTCACACAGGGCCCCCTCAGCCAGCCAGATACACAGGGTCCACATGGCCAGCCAAACATACTCAAATCCATATAGCCAGCAGTCACACACAGTCCACACGGCCGGCCAGTCACACACAGTCCACAAGGCCGGCCAGGCACATACAGTCCACACGGCCAGGCACACAAGGCAAAGCAAGACAGAAGGGCAGAGAGGACAGAACACGGTATAAGAGAGGAGAAAAGGAAGAGGCCCACACGGAGTGTAATCCAGAGCGGAGCCTTTGTCAGGGATAGGCACTTTCTTCAACTCAGTGAGAGCTTTCCACAAACACATACCAGTTCTTGTTCCATTTATGTGCAAACTCCACGATCAGGAGTAGCTGGATGCAAATGAAGAGGAAGCTCCCCACGGCTCCCACATAACGCCACACTGCAAAAGAACATCACCCAGAGGGAGAGAGGTGAGACCGACCGCCTGCGTTAACTCTAAAGGAAAGACTCCTTTTTATTTGTGTTTATCATTTCTCTAATACACGTCATTCCCATATAACCACACAAGGTAGACGCTAATCTCATCCACATTTGATAACCATGAGATAGACCTGCAAGTCTGTGTGAGTTGGTATGATGGCTAGTGTCTCTGACAGATTCTAGAATCACTAGAGAAATGGGCCTCTAGGCATGCTTATAGGTGATTATATTGATTATGTTCATTGAGATTGGACAATCCATCTTAATTGTCAGGACCATTCCTTGGGCAGAGGAGTCTAGACTATAAACTAGAGAGAGTGATGTTCATTGCTCTTTTTCCTAGGCATGTGACCAGGCACGTCAAACTCCTACAGCCTTGACTTCCCCCCCATGAACCACACTCTAGAATGACCCTCTCTCCTTTAAGTTGTCTGCGTCCTTGTATTCTATCATATCGACAGAAAGAGAAGTACCGAGACATTTGGCAAAGCCTCTCTTAACAAAGGGCGCAGCTGGGACTGGGACATCAGAGTCTGGCCCTGGAGCATCCCAGATGACCCTCATGCTGACCCGACAGCTGCCTCAATAGATGCAGTTCACACAATCCACAGTGGCCCGGTCCACAAGCAAAAAGAAACACTGCTGGAAAAAGCAACAGTTTAAAGCTTACTGGGCAATGAGCCTTGACTAACCAGTATGGGAATGAAGTGTCAAGGGCTCAAGGCGTCTTTTGGCTCAGCCATAAGGTGTTATATGAACCACACTGCGAGGGGTGTGGCTGTCAACAAAAACAGAGCCAGAGCTGACCTGAGGACTCCTAGGTAACCTCTCTCTCTAGATATAGAATCTCCAAGATGCTAAAGCATACACAAAAGCATCAGTTGTAATGAACAGAAACTGGTTAACAGTGTTGTAGATAAACGGACACAGCCCTAAAGGTATCTAATGAAGCGTGGCTTGTACCTATGACCCGCATCTCTACTAGAAAAGTCAAAACACTTGGGTTGAATGGAGTGTTTTGACCCTCTTTAATTTAGATCCCATCTCCATTCTCACCTGAGCTCAGAACAGGGCACCTAGTTCCTTCCCTAGGAAGGAGCCGTGCTTCGGTTATGATTAGTGGCTCTGTATTACATATCAGTAAGAATCACTTCGCACACAGTGAGTTTAGACACAGACTGGAGAATGCTTCCCCTTTCCAAGTTTCCTAAGTAACAACTGTTTCCTGCTGCCGGGTCTGTTTCATACTCAGAATAAGACTCGTCCATGGCAGAGGTAGTCATTCTGATGTGCCAGATCTGTTTTCAAGCAAATATTAAAGACCTCCTTTACTCTCCAAGCCAGTAAGCTTATCATCCCAATTGCTTAGCCAGCAGAGGAACAGAGCCGTCTCACGGGGTCCTTGTAAGTAGAGTAGGAGGAAAAGGGAGAGGGAGTGCAGGCAGGTACAGCCGCTTTACAACAGGCAGGGCCAAACCCAGGGCAGGGCACTAAGCAAGCACACTAGCTAACTCCCCGACCCCTGGACACTCTTCAACTCAGAGGAGATTCAGAAGTTCAAAATAACAAAGGCACTGGACCATGCTTTTGAAGAGTTTTTACAAAATGTGTAAAAACCAAGCAATTGGGCAGCCCCAAATACCCAGCCTGTACCTTTCAGAAACGTCTCCTGGTCCGGGATGAAGAACGCTCCCGAGCACATGGCCCCTAACAGCAGCAATTTAAAGAACCAAAAGCTGCGAAGAGAAAGAAAGGGAAGAGATTCAAATGCTATTCAAAGATGGACAGACGAGCTCTTGGAAGGTAGCTCCTGCTTCCGTGGTGCTCTCTCCATCACATCAAGGGGAAGTGGTAGTGTGCCACAGAGAGGCGTGTGCCACCATGAGACACACTAGGAATGGCCTCTGGTTGTATAAAACTCTACTTCACGGTAGGATGGAAATGACCCGGGGAAGACCTTGGTAGAAACAACAAACTCTGTGTATACTGAATTTCTTATTAAGACGCCAGGCACTGCCAGCGACATGAGCCCATCCTCCCCAAATCAGTGCCAGACGTTAACTAGGAGAATGTCGGTCGGTGCGGACGGGCAGATCCTAGGGCACCCCTGGAAGAACAAGAGGCTTACCCGTTGTGAATGTAGGCCCGGCAGCTTTTGCTGGTGTTGACTTTTAAGGTCAGCAGGCAAAACAGGGCGAAGAAACAAGCCATTCCAAAGCAGACCCTGTACACCGCGGAATACCCCACCAGGTTCTCACAGGCGTCCCCGGCTTTAGTCCCTTTACAGAAGTCCTCAAAAAAGGGAATCTGAGAGAGAAGACAAAGGTGGTCTGTTAGAACTAGAGGAGCTGGAGAGGAGCTGCCTCTGAGCGCTCAGCCTCCGTCAGCATGCACGGCACAGACAGCCATGTGCGAAACAGCACCAGGGCTGAACAAAAACTACCTGTCCGCTGAAGAGTGTCCAGCTGGAAAGGGAGCCCAATGGTTACTCGACGGCTGCTCTTTAAGGACCACGGCCCAGGTCCCAGCACCTGAGCGATGCTGGGCGCCCATGGATCTGATGCCCTCTTCTAAGCTTGAAAGTATAAGGACATTCTTAGCTTTCTTTAAACCCCTTTCAAAGATACAGTCCCTAGAAAAGCACGTGCTACCTTCATTTATTCCAGGGACTTTTTTTTGGGGGGGGGGGTGTTGAGACAGGGTTTCTCTGTGTAGTCCTGGCTGTCCTGGAACTCACTCTGTAGACCAGGCTGGCCTCGAACTCAGAAATCCACCTGCCTCTGTGTCCCGAGTGCTGGGATTACAGGCGTGCGCCACCACGCCCGGCTTCACTCCAGGGACTTTTGATATCAGAATTTCTATTACATTCATACAGTGCAGCTGTACACGTCTTGAAATACACACTGTATATCATAACAAGTGAGAAACTGCCTACACAACTACCCAAATGTTACTCTCTTCTACCGAAGAGTCATCAACTTAGTTGGTAGGGGGATTTTTATTCATTTACAAACAAGAATGGATATATACACATGTATACAACACATATATACACACATACACACATGCCATACTATACGTAGCCTATATACACATTGTTTTTTAATTTTAGGGCTGTGGACTTGGCTCAGCTGGTAGAGTTACATACTTACCTAGTGTGCATGAAGCCCTGGGCTCAGTCCTAAACATCAAATAAACAACTAGGTAAGGTGATATATACCTACAATCCCAACACTCAGAAGATACATTTTTCAGTCTCTCAATCTCTCCAGGCAGAGGTAGGTAGGAAAAGTAGGGTAGGAGAGAGGAAAGGAGGGGGAGAGAGGGAAAGGAGAATAAGAGAAAAAAGTCTGAGAGCACCAAAGAGTCAGAGTCCTTCTTAAACACACCGCTGTTTGAGTAGACAGGAAATACAACCAGCAAAGCTTAGAGCACTGAGGCAGAGACGGGCACAGTTTGATTTCCTTCACAAACATAACAGGCAGTCAGGCCCGGCACTCTGAGCTGTCCCAACGAGAACACCCAGCACCACTTTGGAATAGCGGTGAAAGGTTGACCCATGACCCCGGAAGAGCCCGCATGGGGGAGATGAGACGGGCCATGGGAGCAGAGCACTCTCTGAGGAGTTCGGATGTTATTTTTCTAAGCTGGGTTGAAACCAGTGAGCATTCACCTGGGTTCAAACCTTCCGATGGTGAAGCCATGGTGTGATGGGGAATCCTGACTGCTGACTTGATCAGGCTGAGAAACACCTAGGGCAGTAGTGGAGCATCTCAGTGACTGTGTGCGTGTGTGCGTGTGTGCGTGCGTGCGTGCCCTGTGTGCGTGCTGGTGAGCTTCAGCTCATGAGGACTCTGATGCAATGGATCAATAAATCCCATGGTGGATTTTTAATACAATGTTATTACCGGAAGGTTATGAAAAGGAGGAGACAGAGCGTAGCTGGAGCAGGGAGGCGAGTCGCGGTGTACCTCTGGCCTGTATTTTTGTTTATTTACTTTTGAGAAGTTGGTACATTTTAATTGTACTCTCCCATTCCTCCATCTCCTCCCAGATCCTTGTCTCCTCTGACCTACACATCATCTCTTCTCTCAAAACAACAAACCCACTGAGTGTGATTTGTGCGGCAACTACTCTGCGCGCTTAGCCTGCTGCAGAAGGTGTAGAGGAAACTGATGTTCTGTCTCCCAGAAGCTATGAGTTCTCCAGGCTGCCTGGCAAGAGGTGAGGCTTTGTCCCCGCTTCCCTGTCTCCACGCTGGGGCTCTGTCTGAATTAAGATGGCGCAGGTCTTGTGCATGCTCTCAGAGTCTGCTGTATCTGGAAAACCTATCACCTCTTACAATCTTTCACACCCTCTCCTCAGCTGTGTCTTGGCCAGGCCTCTCCCGTATGTTCTTTTTCTCTATTTCCTGTGCCAGGCCGAGAACACACTCCCACAACAGGCCCAGAAGTGCCGAGATACGTGACTACAAATCCTCAGAAACCACAAGCCAGAATGATTAATCTCTCCTTGAGTTATATCTTTCAGGGACTTAGCTGAGTAGAAAAATGTTTATAAATATGAATGGGCCCACAAACAAGATGGCTGTTCTAGAGCTCTCGCCCCAAACGGAGTCACACCTATATGGACAGTACTAGTGACATGCAAAATCTGTATTTTTAAAGAAGAAACTCGACAATATTACTTATTAGACTAGTTTATTTATACAGTTTCTTTTTAAAAAAAAAAAAAGATGTATTTTATGCGTGAGGATGTTTTGGCCACATGCATGTCTGCACCCCACATGTGTGCAGAAGAGGCCTCAGAAGCCATGCACCTGCCAGCTGTCCTGGGAGCGTCAGTCTCCCCGAGAGCACAACAGATCCTTTTCACCTCAAAACCAGGGTCTCCACCCCGTGACGTAATTGTCAACAATACCAATTATTATCTGTCTTTGTTTCCTTTTTTTCCTTCCTTCCTTCCTTCTTTATTTCAAGATCACACCTGGACCCCAGGGTAGCCCTGCTCTAACCTAGGGTAACCTTGGTCTCGGCCTTGGAAGTGCTGGATTACGAAACCTGCCTTTTCCCACTTTGTATACATCACCTCACGAACCCCCTACACACCATATTACGTGCACACCGGCACGTTCCCCACCTACCCCAGCCCTCACCGTCCACCTTTACCCTCCTCTCCACCCTCATCCCCTTTTCCTTCTGTCTATTCTCCTCTGAACACTGGCAGTACGGACTTCTCTGCGGCCACTCCCAGTTAACTCCTCCCTTGTTGACTCGTCAGGCCCTCTGTGGCCACAGCACCCAGGAGCATCCCAGGGTGAGTGCGTGGCACTGAAAATGTGATCCAAGCTGAAGGTGGGCAAATAACGCCGCCCGAGCCGCCTCGGTGCTCTGCGGGCGACTCCGGCGAGTACAGCACTGAGCTTTCAGTGTAAGTGCTCAGTATTTTTAGGCAAGAGCCTCCAAGCTTAAGGAGCCACAAGGTTTTAACAAGAGGAGTTTTCTCTAATTAAATATTTGCTGTTCCAAGCTCTCTTCCAGTTTGGGGAAAATAAAACACACATCACACACAGATTCCACACTTGAGGGTGTTACCTCGTAAGTCCGCTCTGGATATCCAGGGACATCACTCTCTGAGTCTGTGTTGTTGTGTGCAGGCCTCTGGGAGCAAAGGCAGCTTTCCCATCCCACAGAGAAATCAAACTCAAAACCAAAATCATCAAGTAAGAATAAATAGCTTAGAGGCATTTACAGTGCGGACTCCGCTGCTCATCTGGGCAAGCCTCACCTCCCGGTTCTCGGTTTCCCTATCTTTAACTCCTCCAGACAATCCCTGTGAAGGGCTGCCTGCAGTTCCTTGCCCACAGCAGTTACTACGGAAACGTAGGCACTGTATAAACACAGAAGGGGCGTTCTGCAGAGGGAGTCAGACACACTGCCAGGACCACTGAAGGGGATATCTGGTCTCACAAGGTAAGGTGGGCATCTGGGCTCCAAGCATTTACTGTAGAACCATGTCAATCAGACAGAAGTCACACAGGTCCTAGTCCTAAGATCTGAGTTCCAGGAAGCCACAGTGGCCCTTGATTCTAGTCCCAGTACTTAGGAGGCTGACACAGGTGTGTCACAGGTCAGAAGCCAGCCTGGGACACACAACAAGCTTAAGGCCAGGCTGAGCAACAAGGTAAGATTCCGTGTCAAAGCATGAAGGACTGGGGACATAGCTCAGCAGCAGCGCACTGACCACGCATGTGCAAGGCCGGGATTTGATCTGAAGAACTTAACAAAGGGAAACAAAGGTTCCAAAAGCATAAACAGAACTCTCAGACATAGTAAACCACGTCCTAAAGGAAAAGTCCACTCCCAAGGAATCAGCAGAAGTTCCGACCTCAAGTGAAAGAAACCAGAAGCAGCAGCAGGAGATGCTAGCGGTGCCCCTGGCTTCCTCAAGCTAATATCAAAAGTTACCTAAGTTAATATCAAAAATGAAGGCAGGAGGGGCTGAGGAGACGGCTCTTTTGCTAAAGTCTCACTATGGTAACTAGTAACTCAAGTACCGAAGTCTGGATTCCCAGCACCCATGTAAAAAGCCAGCCCCTAAGGTACAAGCTCTAATCCCAGACTGGGGAGGCTGCGACTGGGGGTGGGGGGTGGGGCAAGCAGTCCGGATGAATCAATAAGCTGAGGACTCCAGGAAAGATCCTATGCAAAACAAGTTGGGGACCAAACGAGGACGGCTAACATCAACCTGGCCTCCTATGGATTTGCACACACATGCACAAGCACCCCCACACAACATACATACACGTGTGAACTTGTACGTACATATATGCAGTATGCAAACACACAGGCACACACAACACAGCTAAAGAAAGGTCTAGTGGGCTCACTGACTCGGGTTCCAGATGATGCAAACTTAGGGGAGGAAAAAAGATTCTGTGGGAGTGGTTCTCACAGAACCAGAAGGGAAGATGGGAGTCATGAGGCTCAGTGACTGTATGACTTCAGAGATGAAAATGTGATATTAGCAAAGCTAATTAGTCTTACATATCACTCTATCAAATTTCTAGAGCTTCAGATGAAATCATACTGGTGAGAAAGTTCTGGGTAGCTCTCCGCATGAGTGATAAATTAACTCACAGAAACTAGAAGAGCAAGATCTAAGAATTCTTTTTCATCATCCATCACTTGGGAGGAATGCTGGCATGGGGGAGGGGTGTGCCTCTCTCCTGTAAGTCTCCACTTCAGGCTCCCTTAGATTTTTCTCCATGAAGCAATTCTGACAGCACAGTATCAGCCTGTTACTGACCAGGGCGCAGCAGCTGTGAGACAGGGGTACCGGGCCAGCCTCCACCCCCTCCTGGGCAGAGTGAGACCAGGGTTGTTTCCTCAGTATGTTAGCATCCTGCAGCCCTTTGGGGAACCTAGGAGCATTTAAAAACAGCAACCCCAATATGACTTGCCCCCCTTTGGGCTAGGTACCTTGGCACCCCCCACCCCCCCCACCCCCGCTTTTTCATGAGAAAAGTATATAATCTGTCCTTATTAAAAGCTCAAAAAGGAGGGGTGAATTAAAAATCCATGGTCTGATTTTACCTGACCCTAACCAGGGTGTCATGTCCCCCCAGAGAAAGCCTTCAGAGATCAAAAGGACACAGGCAGACCGATAGTGTAGTTCACACAAGTCCTCTGTGGTAGTAAGATCAAACAGCTAGAAAACAGCTCTGTCTGAAGGGTTAAATACATAAGCCTTCAGTCCAAACCAGAGAGCTCACAGGAGACAGCACAGGACTGGAAGAGCTCTTCCAGACACAGAGGGGAGCCAGTGAACTTCCCCTCCACCCACCGAGTCACTGATTCTGAAGGAGAAACAGGAGTAGATCCCAGTGAAGAACAGTGAGAACCGGCCATGAAAGATGCTGTCCTGCTGCATGTGACATCATCTGTGAATAAAGAGGGTGCAGGGACGGGCCTGGGACGAGGATTCCCAGTTTTGAAGTTGAGAGGTAACCACGGAAGTGAATCACGGCAACAGTAGAACAGTAATTCATATAATGACGGCCTGTCCTGGAGGCGCCTGTATCGAGGAGGTGTGGGTGGACGGTTCCACAAGTGTACTCCCGAAAGACAGCTGGACTAAAGATAATGGCATGTTGGAACATGCTTGTAATTCTAGTAGTTGAGAGGCAGAGGCGGGTGAGGGGGCGGGGATGCCTCGTGTCCAAGGCCAGCTTGGTCTATACAGCAAGTTTCAGGCCAGCCAAGAAAGGGATGAGAATTCCAGAGTAGCCAGCGTACACACACAAGAAGACAACCCATGTGAACTGACTGACTCTCCTGGGAGGGTGGGGAGGGAAGGAGATCAGCCTAAACCCAGAGAAACCAGTCAGGGAGGGCTGAGACCCCTGGTGACAAACCTCTCTGCGCTAACCAAATCAGCTAAGGTCCAACTGTAGGCATGGTTGTTTCTGGGGGAAAATGGAAAACTCAGTCAAATTAGAGTTTGTACACATGTTCTTTATACCCCTTACTCCACACCACGTGACACACGTGTATTACAGACAGGGTTTAGTCAGCCTCTCATTCTCACCTACTCTGGGCAAGTATTATTCAGGTCCCGGGGAAATGAACAGCAAATGAAGTAGATTTAAGATCCGCACTCTGGCTGGAATGCCACAGCTCGACCAGTAGGCTGCCTGCCTAGCACGCAGGGCCATAAGTCACTGGCTACGAGATCAGTTTAAGTCAGTGCTAATGAGGCGCTAACTGTCTAGTGAAATGCTGTGCAGACAATATGCATACACATATATGCCATGCATGTATAGTATGTATATTTAAACAATGATAGGGCATGAGAATCCACTGTCTTCTGTAAGATGGGACACCGACATACCTAACTCGTGGCTCTGAAAGCCCAGATCCCTTCTTCCTAATCCCACTCCGGGGCACCATGCACAACAGACTGCTGTCTCCAGCATTCCTCACTTTGCACCCCATACTGGGGTCCCCTCTGCTCATTTTTACATTCCCCATAGCTCCTCCATCCCCAACATGACTGAAATAGAGTCACACAAATAATTCATTTCCCCACAAATTATCTCCATTTGCTTTATAATTCCACATAGAATAACAGACACTAAATTATGCTTGCCTAGCTAGGCATGGGGTCCACCCAGCCCTTACCTGCAAGGTAAGCTAGAGCTCTGGCCGCCTGAGCACGACGTTTAGGCGGCTGGAGTTTGTCTCTTAGAGACGAGGGATGCATGTGGCCTGCGTGGAGCCATCAGGGCCTAAAATAGCAGCCAGAACAACCACAGCCCATGGTCAGATCCAGCCGCTCCCCTGGTTATGCAAATAACTCTGGTGGGATGGAGCTAAGTTCACTGTAGGCATCGGTTGGACCACCCTTATGCTGCAATGGACGCCAGAGCCTGCAGTCCTCACTAGCAGACACTTATGGAGACAGTCTGCCCACCGCTCTGCTTTACACAGACGCTGGTTTCAAGTGAATCCAACTGTAGAACCTTCTGCCACTTTTAGTGTACAAAGAGGATTTGTCTTTATTTTTTGACGGAGAGTGGAAGGGGTGGGGGATGTCCAATGCTCAGAAGCCTTAAGCAGCATTAACAGAGCCCCCCCACACACACACACACATCTGTCCCATCTGTCCCATCTGTCCCATCTGTCCCAGAAGCACAGCCTGTAACAACCAAAAATAAAACCCACACTGATGAGAGCCGGCATGTGGACACATTAATTTTAGAGCAGTGTGTTGACTGCAGAAAACTCTCACTGAACTGCACCATTGTGGCTCTGGTTTCCTTAGCCACAGGCCTAAGGTCCTGTGGGGAGTCTCCCCCTCACCTCAGCTGTCTGTCCAGACATCCCCAGATGGAATTCACAAGAGTGGGACAACCAGCCTATCATCAGGGGTTTCTTCCATACAAACTCTTGCCTCGAAACGAAGATCTTCCTGTCTCGGCCTGTCAGCCTCTCTACTGGCAAGATTACAGGTATGCACCACAAAAGCCAGCTACCAAACTATTGATCTCCCCTACCTGAGGTCCGGTGCCTTACAATAACCATATGTTACTTATATGTTATCCCAGCAGACCTGAGGTTTTGGTACCTATACTGACACGAATGGGTAAATCAACGGAAGCAGCAGGTTTAAGCAGTTTTTAAATAACGGGATCAGCAAGTGGGCATCGTGGTGCTTGTTGGTAATCAAAACACTCTAGAGGTTAAGAGACAGAAGGACCACTTGAGTTCAAAGCTAGCCTGAGCTACAAAGGAAGTTTAGCCTAGGCTAGTCTGCGCTACAAAACAAGAACTTATCTCAAATATACTCTGTCCCTGTGACTCTGTCTCTGTCTGTCTCTCTGTCTGTCTTTGTCTCTCTCCTCTCTCTAATCAATCAAAACAAAATAAAATGGAAAAGAAAATGTACTCAGTAGCTGGCAGTGCATGCCTATCATCAAAGTGCCCAGCACTACAGTGCCTAGGGCAGAAGGTGCTACTAGTTCTAGCACATCCTGAGCTAGACAGCACAGTCTGCTGCTGTGCTATACACAGGCCCTATTACAGAACCCCACACACTTGCAGTGTGGCCAAACAATATCCCTTATACTTTACAAAGAGCATCAGAATTAGACTGCACAGATCTCACTTTACCTGCGGGCACACAGCGCACGCCTGCATTGCAGCTTTTACCAGGGAGAGACAGCGAGGAGCTCAAGGTTACCCTTAGCCACGCACTGAGCCTGAGGCCAGAATGAGCTACAGGAGACCCTATCTCCAAAAACAAAGGGTGCCGAAAACTGTGGGCAATAGATAGACAATTCCTATGATAAAAACAAACAATAGCAGCAATGCATTGTAATAGAACAGCCATCATCAATACTCTTACACTTGGAAGCCATATAAAATAAGAGTCACTTGAGCTGCGTTTAATAGCGCATTCCTAAAATCCAAACATCTGGACACTAAGGCGTTTGAGGACAACCTAGGACACTTAAGAGACGCCCATCTTAAAAGAGAGGGGTGGGATGAAGAGGAGGAGGAGAAGGAAGTGGAAGAGGAAGAGGAGAAGACAAGAGGTTAGAAGACAAGAGGCTAGTTACAGCTTATTGGTAGAGTAACTGCCCAGCATGCGAGGCCCTGGGTTCAATCCCCAGTACCAACGACAAATAAATATGCAAACAAACAAAAGATTGCTTGAACAAAAGTACTGATACCACAATAGCAGATCTGATGACCAAAACATCCACGGAGTGACAGTTGGTGGTACAAAGGGATGATTCACGTCCTACGCAGGAGAGCGGGGCAGTGCTGCATAATTCAAAGCTCTGAATTATTTATTTCTCCAATTTCCCACGTCATATTTTTGGACTTCCGTTGACCCCAGATGATGAAAACCGCAGAATAAGACGCCACGGCATGGGGTGCTACTGCATTCCCGGCGTTCGTGGCCTTCCTCAGGTGGTTCCCATCACTCTGAGCCTGCATCCTCGTAGCTGTGGGGTCTGCTCTGTCTGGCTCCATTTTTATGGTAAGTAACAGCAGTCATTCTACCTGTAAGCACCTGTCCGGTCCATTTATCAGGGAGCGTTTGGGGGCCAGTCATTTAGCGGATGCTTTTGATGGTCACAGTGAAAGGACTAAGCATAACTCACCTCATCGCTTTCTCCCTACTGTGGGCAGGACAATCTTTAAAAAAAGATCCAGGTAACATCTGGGGCCTTCCAAAGACTTCTGTGCAAGGGAGCTGACAGAGGAAGACCGTGAAGATTATCTATTGCTGTTGGCTCCTGGCAAACTCACGGTTATTAGACAAGAGTCTTTCTCAGCCCTTGACTCAGAGTCTAACAAAGGCCCCTCAGCATAGCTCAAAGTGCTGCCCCAAGTACAAAACAATTCCCAGCCCCATCGCTGTGTGGAGGGCGGGAGACAGCAGGGAGGAGCCAAGGCTGGACTTGAGGGAGTGTTCCTCTCTGGACGAGATGACCTCAGATGAAAAATAGCATTGTTTTCAAACCTGTGTCTCCCCCGAGCCATACTGAGAAGGGATGGAAAGCAGAGATGGAGCCCCACTGCCAGCTCCCCTAAGCCCCAGCCCTGGAGAACGCTGCAGCTCCTAGTGACCCACAGGGACTGGAGCTCCACACTACTGACCCACAAAGCACACTGACACAGAATTCAGCTGCTGTGCAAAAGAGCTTTTGAAAGTCACTCGG
Organism: Apodemus agrarius; assembly: GCA_964023405.1. Lineage (NCBI taxonomy): Eukaryota > Metazoa > Chordata > Mammalia > Rodentia > Muridae > Apodemus > Apodemus agrarius. The sequence goes on from OZ030020.1 coordinate 64,080,056, forward strand.
CTGGGTTAAAATAATACACTTAAAATTCCTCCAGAATCAAAGACGTGAGCTAGCAGTATCTCTTTTTATGTGATATTATTCTACCAAGAAAACTTAACAGGTAGCTGCTGAGCATGGAGAGTTTTGCCTGGAGCTAGAATTCAACTAAACCGACCTCTGAGCCTAGGTCCCAGCCCAGTGAACACTCAACCAAGAGAGACCAAACTCAGTCAGAGAGCCAGACTCATGCCCTTTAGCACGAATCCCTGCCGTGCTGTACCACAGGTGTGTGGCGTTTTTGCATCAGAGTGACCTACTTTTCATCAGTGATGCTGTTTGTCTTTTCCAGATGGAGGAGCCTGTGGCTGAGGCTGGGTTGCTGGTACCCCACGCAGGTGCCCTGCAGAGCTTCTCCTGGAATAAGGGTGGCCTCGCTGCGCTCGAGGATTGGGGTTGTCCTCGGATGGGGGCAAGATGTTCTGGGAAGTAGTTTTAATAGCGAGTCACGGGTTCCAGGCACACAGCTGACGGGCTCTGAGAAACAGGAGGCCAGCATCAGGCAGGTATGGCAAGGTCCCAAAACCAGGCCAGGTAACAGGAGGTCACAGCCGGATTTGACAAGGTGATATTTCTTGGTGATTACAGGTAGCTTGGGACCCTTAGTTTTGTCATCTGTCAGCGCCACAATAGGTTAATAAAGACATAAATTGTTTCTTCCCCAATGTGAAAAATGACTGGGAAACACCTACTTAGTATGTCTAGTTCACCGGTGTTTTCAAAGAGTGACTTTTTTGGCCATACCGGGAAATCCTTTTAATCCATCTGACTAACCACATTCAAAGACTCCAAATGCATAGTTATCAGACTCAAAGTACCTCCGCCTCTTAAGAAAAATGCAAAAATTGCAGACTGTGTACACTCAACACCCAGGGTGGAAAGGCAGAGTAAAGGAAAAGAGCCGGTGACAAGTGGCTCCTGGAGGAGGAGAACCTCAGAGGACAAGCGGCTCCTGGAGGTGGGGGATCTCAGAGGACAAGCGACTCCTGGAGGGGGAGGATGTCAGAGGACCTAAGTCGTCCCAGCTCTACCCTACGAGTCGGAGACAGAAGCAGAGTGGAGCCAATGGTCTGCAAAGTAGATAAGACACCAAAGGGACTTCTCAAGTTCCTAGATGGACACACCCAGGCTAGTTAACAAGGGACAAGCTAGCCGTGAGCAAGAAGGGTGTCTTGTTTCTCTGCACAAGGCCATGCAAGTTACTTTGGAAAGCGCATTCTAACCTGCTTGCTAACTGACCTCCCTGTTCCCCTGCAGCCTGAAAGGTCACAGAGAAGAACCCAGGAGTCTGTTTTGACACATACAACTTCATCAGAAACATAAAGCTACTCTAAGAATTGCTAATGCCCAGATCCCAGCACAGCCCGGGGCTAGGGTCTCATTACTGCATGGCACAGCCCAGGGCTAGGGTCTCCTTATGCCCACCAGCTTCCCTCAAGCAGCCAAGGAGGGAAATTCCAGCAAAGCAAAAGCCCATCTCTACACCTGGCCAACTGTCTAGTTGCAAGATTCTATCTATCCTCATCTGAGCTGTCTGAATCTGGCCGTGGCCATGAGTCCAGAGCCAGGAGACACAGTGAACCTGGCTGCCTTCCATCCAGGCCAGGAAGAAAACGTCAGAGATGATGTTCTACAATACCTCGAGGCAGAAACCCCTCAGACCCAGACCCCACTCGGTCTTGCCCTGCGTTCCTTGGAGGCCCTCCATAAGCTGCGGTGTTAACAACCTGTGCTGAAAGCAAGCTCAAAGCCCCTGACAGCTAGGGAAAACCTAGTCAAGGTCCATCAGCTGCCAAATCACTACCGCTCAAAACTATCCTGACTCACCTCTGGGAAATAATGTGGGAAATGAAACGAGTGCAGAGAGATCAGGAGGTATAGCCAAACACAACAGCTTCTAAACATGAATGAAGGAACGGCAAAAAGACAACAGAGCTCTTACCAGACTCTCTTCACAACAAAATGAGTGCTCCTTTACAATTTAAATGTAAAGCAAACATATTACAACATCATGCTCTACACACCATACACCAGACAAATGAGTTCACAGCACTGTTTATGATATATTGGGGTTTGGAAAATTGTAAATGCAGCATGTCAGACATCTGCAGCCATCGGTGCAGTGGAGGTGCCAAGCGGAAGACAGGAGAATGTGAGCCCAAGACGTGAAAGCTTCCCACACTGGCCAGGGCGGGGGCCAGGGGACCTCTGCTCCTCAGCACACAAGAGCCTTTATTTTTGCCCTCCCTCCCGAATGACCAGCTTCTGGGACACTCCACTGCCACCCTTTATCTTCAAACCAGGCAGACAGATCTTGATTTATCGATGCAGACCCGGAGCCGTTACTCCCGCACCTGCTTCGCCTCCAGAGTCCAACATCCTAACGTCCACCCAAGTCCCCAGGATCAAACAGTCCACGTTCTGTGCTTGCTTGGATGCTATGGTGAATGCCAAGAACGGCCAGCCTAAGATGGCTCCTACAGTCTGTCAAGGGAAAAAAGGCTCACTCCAAGAAGACAGAAACCACTTGCTGTGACAGGAGACCCTTCTCTGGTCTCAGGACCTCATAAAAAGCAGGACCAAAGTTGCCTCTCTCTGCAGCTCCTTCTCACCGAGATACACACAGAGGCAACATTCTGAAGCCAGAAAGTGGCCCTCCTGTTCTCAACCCACACACCACAGGCCGTGTGACCCCCGACAGGGGCCTAGCTCAGGGGCAAGAATGCAGAGTGGGCGGGCGGCAGTGACACGCCCGAGCCCAGCCGGGCCACAAGCCTGCGGTTCTTTTCTCCTCTGCCACTGTCACCTCGAGCATTCCCTCAGGCCAACAAAGAGCAGGCAGGGACCAGGGGAAGGCCAGCCTATGCACTACAAGGAGACCTTTCAGGGCCCACCCTCAAGCACCGCCTGAGCATGAGGTCAGCCTGATTTGCAGCACCACAAAACAAGCTGACTTTGTGGCCACATAGCCATCTCCTGAGAAGGGAAAAGGATTTGTTTCACCCAGGGTGACCTCACTCTATGCAGGAAGCCTGGCCAAGCCATGTTTAAATAGGTGCATTCAGAAGCAGGCATGAAACACGGACACCCACCCTGCAAGGCGCCAGGGCTCCACCTTCCCTTCCCCTCCCTCTCCATCTGATATCTGATCCCAGATCACCCCAGTAAGCTCTTCCTTCAATCCCTCCCTACTCCATGATCACGCCTCTGCTTGGGACTCCTTTATCCATGGACCAAGCGTCTTGTCTTATAACAGAAAGTCCAGTGGGGGCTAGAGAGATGGCTCAGCGGTTAAGAGCACTGACTGCTCTTCCAAAGGTCCTGAGTTCAAATCCCAGCAACCACATGGTGGCTCACAACCATCTGTAATGAGATCTGACGCTCTCTGGTATGTCTGAAGACAGCTATAGTGTACTTACATATAATAAATAAATCTTGGGCAAGAGGGGCCAGAGTGAGAAGAAAAAGTGTCTGAAGAGGGCTATAGTGTAGTTATATATAATAAATAAATAAATCTTAAGAAACAAACAAACCAGAAAGTCCAGGGAGATCTGGGCATGTGACATACTGCCTTTTCCCTCCCTGTCCCCCTGCGCATGCCTTATCCTGGCTCTCTCTCTGCCTTTCTAGCTACCCAGCGCAGGAGCTAAGCACATGCTCTGCCCAGTTCAAATCACAACTCTCCCTCCAGTGGCTGGCTATAAGACCAGCGTAAACTGGTTAGGTGATTCGTGGCTTCCTTGCCAGTGGAGAGGGATAATAACACCACCTACTGCGTACACAAGAACGGTGGAAATGAAGCATGAAGATACCGGGAAAATGCTCAAACTAAGATCTCACATATGACATTATCCTATAAAAACCAGCTCTTACACTATGTCCTATGGATACCCAGCACTGCCTCCATGAAGCCTTCCTGGGCAACTCCAGCCAACATCTCCCTTTAGAAGACTGCCAGGGGTGAGGAAGCAGAGTCATGGCGGGATGGACTGTCAGGGATGCTGCACGGCTAGGGGCAGGGTGTGTAATGGGAATGCAGTGTGTGAATCATTATCAAGTCCATGCCCAGAACACATAGCTGTGGCTTCCAAATTACACACACAACTGCAATTGCAGTCAGAGAGGCTATATAACAGCACAGGCATAGACTTTCCTCTCTTGCACCTATGGCTTTCATTGTACTTGTACTGAAAACTTAAGAGCAGAGCTCAGATAGTTGAGACACAGGACTATCACCACAGGACCACAGTAGGTCATCAAGCTAAAACAGGACTATCACCACAGGACCACAGTGGGTCATCAGGCTGAGACACTGGACTATCACCACAGGACCACAGTGGGTCATCAGGCTGAGACACTGGACTATCACCACAGGACCACAGTGGGTCAACAGGCTGAGACACTGGACTATCACCACAGGACCACAGTGGGTCATCAGGCTGAGACACAGGACTATCACCATAGGACCACAGTGGGTCATCAGGCTGAGACACCGGACTATCACCACAGGACCACAGTGGGTCATCAGGCTGAGACACTGGACTATCACCACAGGACCACAGTGGGTCATCAGGTGGCTGCTCATGAAGTTAAAAAGAGTGCCACACTACCAGAAAAACAGAAGTAGTGAATGGAGGGCTGAGGCGCGGCTCGCTGCTGCTGCTGCAGGACCCGCTGGGCCTGTGTGAGGCTCCATTTGAACGGGTGGATGTGGAGGGAGCGCCACAGACCTCCAGTCCAGGAAGAGTTCAAACCAATCCCTCTCGCATTCTAGCTCCTAAACTTTTTAACTTAAAAAGTTTTCAATTTAATTACATATATTAAGCTTAATTATATCTTAACTTTTACATAAAATAGGGGAGGACCATGCACAGAGGCCAAAAGAGGGTGCCAGACGCCCTAGGGCTGGAGCCACAGGTGAGATGTTGTGAGACATGTGACTTGGTGCTGGGAGCCGGACTCGGTCCTCTGCACGCACAGGTTGGCTCCTACCTGCTGAGGCACATTTCCAGCCCCAGAATCCACACTTCTTTCCCCAAACACACTAAGTTGAGCCACGATGCCAGGAGGGAGCGGTGGTAAATACATCAACAAACACAAAGCAAGCGGGGCGTGGCCCCTCCAGCTCCCAAGGCCGTTGTCTCTCCGCTCCACACACTACAGTATCTTTCCTCACGGAATCTATTCTTTTTAACCTCGTTTTAGGCCTCAGAACATTTCCCATCTTTTTTTCTGAGTGACAAACTTCCCTTTTCATCTACACATTCATACATATCCCCCCACTGTGGTGCCTTAATCAAGGCTTTCCAGTAGTTCATTCTGTAATCAAAACCATACAAGTACAATTAGAAATGCATTACCCAACAGGAAGCTCAACAGGCCTATTCTAACTAAAGGATAAACAGGATAAAAATAGACCAAGGGCCTGTAAGAAAATGGTTGTTCAGCTGGGATTTAGGTCAATAGTTCAGGGACAGTCTAGTGCATGCCAGGCCCCGGGTCCCACTGCTAGCATAAAGAGAAGGGGAAAGAAAATGGTTGTTTTAAAGCAGGGTGTGTTTGAAATGGCCACAGTGTGGCCCAGGACTAGGGCAGTTTGCTTAGGAGCTGCCCCAGCGGAGACTATAATCACTGTAGAAGGGACGCGGTACCATTATAGGCCTGGCTACTCTGCCCTCCCTGCCTGCCTGGGAGGACGAGGGGTCTGAGGTATTTTAAAGGCAAATGGACATGGACAGCTACGCTTCCATCTACCATTCCCCCTGAGATGAGAACTGCCCACTGCTGTCCTCTCTTCCTGGCCAACTGTGCATTTCCCTAGCAGAGGAACTCTGTCATGAACCAAGCCAGTGGAGCAGAGGTGAATGCGGCTGATTGGTTCAGGAGCTGAGGAGGAAGCTGACCTCACTGCAAACACAAACTGAAGTTTCATGTGACTTGGTAACTAATAACCATGATATCTGGCCTGTACTGGCTGACCTCTTAGTCTCTTTTCTCAAAACCCAGGTCAGAAAGAATTGTGTTGCTCACTGGGCTCTCTTGAGACTTCAACACACTGCCCTCTAATATAGCAGAGAGAGGACTGCTATGTGGGAACAGGAAAGACTCCACTTCCATCTCCATAAACACCACACTCCAGGGATCCCTCGGTACACGCTGGCCATGAAATGGCCGGGACTCTTCCTCCCTCCCACAATCAACACTGGCAAGTGACCTGTCTAGAGCGGTTAAAATCATCACACACTGCTTCCTGGTGGCACTGTCTAAATTGCATCTTCCCTTCCATAAAGGCTGAATTAAGTGTGTATAACCAGCTGTGACTTGAAATACTGGCAGCCATCCTTGAGATAAAAAGACATGGAACGTTCTACTTTCAGACTGTGTTTTTATCAGAAACATATAAACAAAGACCAAACATAATCCTCTGACATCAATATTTTCTACCAACAGCATCCAACTATGGATATCCTATTATTAAGGATAAAGCTATGGGGGCGGGGGAGGGGGCTGGAAAGATGGCCCAGCAGCTAAACCCAGTGGCTCTACCTGCTGCCTAAGTGTGAAGATTTGATTTTTGAATCCTAGCGCCTATATAAAATGTTGAGCATGCCCATGCATGCTTCTAACCTCAGCATGGTAGATAAGGGTATCACTAAGGCTTGTTGCCCTCCAATAACCAACCCAGCACTAGGGTTAGCCTGAGAGCGGGTCTCAAAGGGACAAGGCAGAGCGTAATGAGTAGAACACATGACGTTCCCCCAGTCTTCATGAGCAATCAAACACACTTGTGTGCATACATCGTAGATATTCGTCACATTCATAGACATACCAAACACTAGTTGGGTGATTAAAGATCCAGCTGTTGAATGGCTTGCCTGTTTGGCCTGAAAGCAGTGGGCAAGCTTTGAGACAATTCAGAGACCAAGTGTGATGGTTTGTATATGCTTTTCCCAGGGAGTGGCACTATTGGGAAGTGTGGCCTTGTTGGAGTAGGTGTGTCACTGTGGGTGTGGGCTTAAGACCTTCACCCTAGTTGCCTGGAAGTCAGTCTTCCACTAGCAGCCTTCAGATGAAGATGTAGAACTCTCAGCTCCTCCTGTACCATGCCTGCCTGGATGCTGCCATGTTTCTGCCTTGATGACAATGGACTGAACCTCTGAGCCTGTAAGCCAACCCCAATTAAATGTTGTCTTTTATAAAACTTGCATTGGTCATGGTGTCTGTTCACAGCAGTAAAACCCTAAGGAAGACAAGTGTGGTGGTTTGAATGAGAATGTCCCCATAGCCTCAGGCATTTGAACACTTGGTCCCCAGTTGGCTGGTGGCAGTTTGTGGAGATGTGGGTGGAGCAGCCTTGATGGAGGAAGTGTGCCACAGGGGGTGAGGGGGCAGGCTATATAAAAGGCCTTGCGCACCTCCACTCTGTTCTCTCTACTGTGTGATATGGTTCAAGTTGTGAGCTTTCAACTTCGTGCTGACACGCCTACTATGTGCAGTCATGCCAACCCACTGTGATGGGCTCTTATCCCTCTGGAACCAGAAGCTGAAATAAACTCTTCCTTGTGTACGTTGCCTTGTTAGAATGTTTTATCACAGCAACAGACAAGCAACAAACCCCAAATCACGAGATGTTGACCCCAGTCCTCCCATCAAGTTTCGCATACAACTTATCAAAGCCCCGCAGACTTACATGCTCCTTCACCTGCTTCATCACGGAGGGTGACATCATCACACAGCAGAGGACGACGACCAGGACGAAGTAGAATAAATACATGAAGCGGGTGGTCCGAGACTGTCGGAACTTGGGGCAGCAGCCGCAGCAGAGGGAACAGCCGGCAGTTCCGCAGCAGCAGGCCAACTGGGAAAGACACAAACATCCTCTCAGAGTGTGCTATGACAGGAGGAAACACGGGACTGTTCCTCAGGGCCATGGAACATGAGCCTCTAGAACCACTGGGACTTGAAGGGTGGGCAAGGAGTGTCTTGGTATTCACAACCCCTCTAAACCACACCTGCGTCTATGCCCAATGCCAGGGCTCTTGGTGTGCCCCTCTCCCCAGACACCCAGAGTTCACTCTGCTTGTCAGTCACGTGACACTGAAGACTGGAAATTTCTGCTCCCCACTCCTTCCTCGCAGAGAGAGACTGGGTGGTTGAGTTAAATGGCCAGGGGCTCATGACTGAATCAGCTGTGATTTACACTGCCATCTTTACAAAGCCCCTCATCAGTGGCATTGAGAATTTCTGTGTTAGTAAGTGTAGCCATGTACACTAAGAAGATGTGCCCATCGCTGTGGAAACAGATCTTACTGGGGTCGGGACACTCTGGAGCTTCTCACCCTGTACATTTGGCTGAGTGTTTAAAGCGTCTATGATAAGCAGGGAAATATAAATACAGAGCTTTCCTAAGTTCTGTGAATGATTTCAGCAGATTACTATACCTTAGGTGGAAAGTTTCGGAACTCAGGCTTATACCCAATCAGATAGGCTATGGGAGGTTCAGATTATGATCAGCCTTGGAAGTTGGGACAATCTTGCTAGATGGTACCAAACCTGGGTGGTGGTGTCAAAGTTGACATCATACAAAAATCCACTACTTTACAAACACTGACCCTAGCTTTTGGCTGGTGGCCTTTCCGGGCTACAAATGACTATTCTTTTGGTCATCAGACCATGGGACATGAGAAGAGTCTGGTGCGTGGCAGAGCTCCTGCTAGAGCGAGTCAGATGCTGTCTCCAATGATGAGCACTAATTGCTTGGGAGACGGCCAGGAATAAACAGGAAAGGGACTTGCTCAGAAGTACACAGTCATTACACTTAAGAGCAAACAAAGGTTTCTGGGATCAGCTAAGAGCAAAAGCAACAGCTAAAACCTAGAAAAGGGATTCCATGAAGAGGAAGAACGTGAAAAACAAGAAGCTGGACCCAACGATACAAATGTCCAACGGTGACACTGGGGAACAAGCTGGGAGGGTGAGGCTGTCCTTGAAGAGGGGGGCCAGCAAGCTCTTGTGCAGGCACTGTTTCTCAGTCTTGGGCCCCTCAAGGCAATCTTTCCAGGCTAATGAGTACAGTAGGGGTTCAGTGGGCAGAGAACTCCTGCTGTACCACTAGAGTGTACAGGTCTTTCACTTGGGAAAACTAGGTTACTGTGTCACATGACCACATGAATGTGGAGGCCAGAAGTCCTCACTGGATGCCGCTCCTAATACCTTTCCACTTTATTTTTCAAGACAGAGTCTTCCTCTGAATGTGGACCTCATCCATTCACCTAGATGAGCCGGCTGGCAAGCCCATGAGGGGTGGGGGGTGGGGTCCTCCTGGCTTCAGATTCTTGCTAATGTCTTCTCAGCACCTAGCACTCAACTTTCCAAGCCATCTCACTCAAAAGGCTAAACAGGCCATGGCTTTTAAAAGCTCTCAGTAGGCCTAAGAGCAGTGCTACATGTGTTTTTATCAGCACAGCTGCCGTCCCTTTACAATCCAGCCATCCTGTTGGCTGGTTTGTTAGCCTCAAGCTCCTCCCAGGGGCTGGGACTGCAGGCACGCAGCACCATAACATTCTAGGACTGAGCCTAAGGCCTGCACAGGCAAAGCACTGCCCACTCTCCATCCGCAGGCCACGTGGTCCCATTGCCAATCTCGGACGTTACTGACCTCTTTCCACAGAGTACATATCTTCCTCTTTTTTTGTTCTCTCTTCCCTCCAACCCCCAAAACAGCTTGATTCCCAGGCTCTCCCTCCTTTTCCCTAGCTTTTAAGCCATGTTGCCTCAGATAGCCAGATTTGCTGCATACCAAGTTCAGATGTGACAAAATACCTTATTAGGAAAGAAAATTCCTTTAGAAGTAGTTCACTAACCTTAGAACCTTAAGCACTGCTCAAATGTGGCAAAAGACAGGCCCAGCCACATCCGACCTAAGGCAGCGGTCCCCAACCTTCCTCACACTGTGACCTTTTCACACAGTTCCTCCTCGTGCTGTGGTGACCCACCCACAAAATTATTTTTGTTGCTACTTCATTAACTGTAATTTTTCAACTGCTATGAACCATAAACTGCTGTGTTTTCTGATGGTCTCAAGCAACCCCTGTGAAAGGGTCACTTGGCCCTCAAAGGGGTCGTGACCCAAATGTTGAGGAAGTCTGACAAGGCCTGGGAGGCCCTGGCTGCTCTGTCAGATGCCCCCTCATGCTGTGCTGCCCGTCACAGGCCCAGAGCACAGGGACAGCTAACCACATTCTAAATCCCAGGCCAGGAGCCTCTTCCCCTCACAGGCCAATCGTCTCAGGTATTTTAGAACAATCTAGAATGCTTCAAGCCAATGTGGAAGGATGGACCAAACAGAATCAATGGTTAGGCTTACTATCTCCACAGAAGGAAAAATGAGTGCAGACAGATATTTGTCTAAACGGTTGCAGAAAGGATATGATTATGTAAAATGCTAAAACAAAGCAAGTGGTTTAATCCGTGTTCAAGTCATATATCAATGTGTGCACTGAATTTGTCAAACAGCACTCTTTACTTGCAGTGCTACGGCCCAGTGCGGAGTCTGCCTAGCATGTGCAGGGCTGCGGGTGTAAACACAGTACCGCCAGGACCCAGACATGTGTACATTTATGTGTGCGTACATATGTATAAAAATTATAAAAAATATTACAATTCAGCAATAGCCCTTCTCTACTATATCAAGAGTCACCCTTCAAAGCAAACTATACCAACAAACAAGGGATGGCATGCATTGCCTTAAGCTAAATTCTGACAAATGTACTACGTGGACACTGCAAACTAGCATTCCAGAACATTCTTACCCCACCTGCCCTGACTGGTCGCACTGTGGGGAGAAAACCATTTAGGATATAACAGTCCATCCAGCCCCTGCTCCAGAGTGCCAGTACCCTGGCACAGCACTCCTCAGTGCATCACCTTAGACAGTTCCTGGCTGGGCAAACTCCAGACTGTCACAAGCTTGGAGAGAAAAGCCACTGTCTTATTCCTGGCTTTATAGGGCCAAACGTGTCAGGCTTATAACACAAACACAGGGTTTGGAGCACCAAGATTGAGCTGTAATGTAAACTAGGGACTCTGGGAAACAAAGGGAAGATACGGTCTCATTGTGTACAATTGTGCCACTGTGCTGAGGGATGCTGTCCAAGACGGCATGGTGACAAGGCCAGGCACTGATGTCATTAGGAAAGCTGACCCTGGGAGGATGCTGATCACGGAGGATAATGACGACTGCAGGGGGATGCTGTCACCATGGGAGAATGCCACATCACTGAGGAAGATGCACTTCTGTGGGAACAGAGCATACGGAAAATATTTCTGTTTTCTATTCAATTTTGCTATGAGCTCAAAATTACATTTTAAAAGCCTTTTGTTTAAAATAAAAATTAAAAATGAACAAAGTGGCGCTGTCCACCCTTGCCTCAGTAGATAAAAAGATGTTCAGTGAGTAATGTACGATGACGTCATGGGGGTGGCAAATCCTCAAACAAAAGCACAAGCAACCCCAGGCCTGGAGCCACGTCACGGGCCACACCCTGTGACCTCTGAATCTCCTACCAGCATCTTATCACCAGGACTAAGGCCTATAATTTTCACTTCTTCTTCTTCTTTTTTTTTTTGAGATTATAATTACATCATTTCACCCTTCCCTGTCCTCCCTCCAAACCTTCCCATATATCCCTCCTTACTGTTACAAATTCCTGGCTTCTGTTTTCAATATTGTTGTTACATGTATGTATATACATATATATTCCTAAAGATGAATAAACGCCCTGCTCAGTCTGTATAGTGTTATTTGTGTGTATGCTTTCAGGGCTGACCACTGGTATTAGATAACCAATGGCGTGCTCTTCCCTGGGGAAGACTTCCTGTTTTGACATCCCTTGGCTGCCCGGTAGTTCTTTGTGGAAGCCTCATGAGCTCTCCTCCATATAATTTTTATACTCTTCAGAGGGCAATGCTTACAGTTCTTCCAAGTTCATCCTGTAGAATCACACCCATAAGCATTCTAAGACTTAGGTACGAACATTGGGAAAGCCTTATGATTCATCACCATTAGGCCTAGAGTTAATCATGGGCTAGTTACACAACGGGATACTGCTTTGAAATGAGTAGGTTACTATTACTGAGCCTGTCCCCTTCAACATTCACGTGTTGAAGTACTAATCTCTGGCACCCAGATGTGTGACTTGATTTGGTCTTTAGAGGGTAGGGTTTAGAACAGGATCACTGGAACATTCCTGAATCTAGGGGCTTGTCAGAGTCACAGGGACTGCCATGTAAGAGGACTCAAAGGGACCACTTATAAGACAACCTGCCAAAATCTTACTCTGGGGCATTTCACCTCTGGAAATGAGAAATTACAGTTCTGTTTAAGCCATCTGGGTGGTGACCTTGAACGTGGCAGCCCGGGGTGAGTGTGCTGACACGGGCCATCTATGCAGAGAGAGGTGTGTACAGCCACACAGGAAGATACAAGACCACTAACATCAACCACCAGGAGACTGGACGCAGATACGGGGAGGGAACACAAACACCTACTTAACACTCCGGCTTTTAGTGTGTGTGGGTGTATAGTATGTGTGTTCCTTTTTTTGCTTTGTTTGGGGGACAGGATCTTATGAATTCCAGGTAGACCTCAAGCTCTCTGAGTAACTCACAGATCTTGTGCTCCTGATGCTTCTCCCAAGGGCAACTTGGTACCATCCATGACACGTAGTCAGGTTTCTTTTTTGTAAAAGAGTAATACAGCACCCTGGGCTGCATGAGATCCAGTGGAAGGGAGGGAGGGAGGGAGGGAGGGAGGGAGGGAGGGAGGGAGGAAGGAAGGAAGGAAGGAAGGAAGGAAGGAAGGAAGGGGAAGGGAAGGAAGGGGAAGGGAAGGGAAGGGAAGGGAAGGAAAGGAAGGAAGGTCGAAGTGTTTTAGAAAGGCAACGAGGTTAGATGTTTCTGTAAACAGATTTGCAAACATGATATGGACGTATATCTTTCTCTTCCCTTCTGAAGAACCTTTCTCTCCCCCAGTCACAACACAAAGAAGACTCTTTCACTCCTGGTCCTTCTCACTGCCCCATCTCGCCGAGGTATGCACAACACAGGCCTTCAGCAGTAAACAGTACTTGGTCCTTGCCTGGGAAAGAGGTCAAAATGAAGAGGTCCGGCGGCTGCTCTCGCTGCTTTCCCTTTTGAAAGGGGAATCCAAAACGCATTCCACAGACGAGAATACCAGCCCCCATTCTCCCTTGCTGGCCTTACCCACCAGTCCTCAGAAATCATCCTCCCAAGGACTTAAAGGAGGACTAGGAGGAAATGTGCCAGGAACCAGGAGCAAGGCCTGGGAGTGGCTTCGGGACTTCTATTAAGTCAAAACACAACACCCTCATTACCTGGAAGTATGAACTTAAAATAGCAATCCATCGGGAAGCTGGCGGGTGTCACTGAGTGACTACCAGGTTCTGAAACTCAAAGCAGGTAGCTATGAGACGGAGCAGGAGTGGGTAAAGGCAATAACCAATCGGGGGTCGTGATGAGCCTTGAGTGGGAAGCTTAACTCAGGAGCTTGGGTGCCGGATGGTCACAATCACACAAGATTTCGATTCTGGGTCCTTTTCTCATGAATGCACAGGAACAACTAAAAGGATCGGCATAAAGGTTTTTTGTTTGTTTGTTTGTTTGTTTGTTTGTTTGTTTATTACAGAGAGGGGTGAAAAGAGAATGATCGCTGAGCTCTGGGAGGTGAGGCAAGCAAAAGGACTGGCCGCGCGGCCAGAGAGGTTCCATTTGCTGCAGTATGGGAGGGGGATGCCGAACTGCTTGCCTCTGGGCTCTTAATATGACCTACGGCAGAGTCTGGGACGAGACTGGGGCCATTCTTAGTAAGTCTGCTCAATTCTCTGGGCATGGTAAAGTAAGTCAACAGAGACCCACCCGCTCTGCACAGCCCCACTGGTCCAAGCTGGGATGCGCATGCATGCTCACACGCTGCTTACTTAGAGAAGTGTTTTGATGCAATCTTCCATGCATCTGACGTGTTGCCAGCTGCTGACGCTGTCCACTGGCCATCCGGCCAGCACTGCTACTCTGACTTTGTGAGGTCTGCTAACTGCTAATTAGACTATTTGTTCTCAAATCAACATAACCAGCTAGTACTTTACCATAGGCCTTTTTCTTTTCCTGTCTGTGGATAAGTTTATTCTTATCATAGTTTACCAAGATGTAGTTTCTCTTGGTTACCTCATGTTTAACTCCTTGTCTACAGGTTATTCTCAGGTACTCACCTTTTTGGAATATGCAGAACAGAATAGGTGGTGTGATGGTTCGTATATGATTGGCCCAGGGAGTGACCCTATTAGGTGTGGCCTTGTTGGAGTAGGTGTGTCACTGTGGGTGTGGGCTTAAGACCCTTACCCTAGTTGCCTGGAAGTCAGTCTTCCACTAGCAGCCTTCAGATGAAGATGTAGAATTCTCAGCTCCTCCTGCACCATATCTGCCTGGACGCTGCCATATTTCTGCCCTGATGACAATGGGCTGAACCTCTGAGCCTGTAAGCCAGCCCCAATTAAATGTTGTCTTTTATAAAACTTGCATTGGTCATGGTGTCTGTTCAAGACAGGTGGAAAGGAATAGATTTCTTTAAAACAAAACAAATAAAGCCTGTCCTTGCTTAAAATTTAGTCTATTTTAACTACGAGAAAAAGAATGTGTGGAAAAAAAAAACAAAAACAAAAACAATAGTGTCTTGTGTGTATCTTCCAGGGGACTGCAGCCAGCCAAGCAGCACTGGCTCAAAGCCCTGTCTTTCTTATCTGCTCTGTTACCTCATACTCAGTGGCAAGCCCTTTCATTTCTTTTTCCTGGGTCCTGCCATTTCAACCCCCACACCCATTTTAACATTAACCTTGGGTTTTCTACCATACTGGAAAGAACTCTTAAACCCCAGATCTGAAGGCCAGAATTTTAACTGGGCAGCCTGAGGTTCTGAAATTCTAGACTGCTCAATCAGTGCTTTGAAGATGATCTCCACCCACCCCCCACCCCCCACCCACCCACCCCCCAATCCCCCACCCCCCCACCCCCCCACCCCGTGTAGAAACCGCTTCCAACTGATTATGCTGGTGCCACGCGCGGTGCTGGGTAGTGCACAGGCCCAGTCCCTTACAAATACCTTTGAAAAGCTGAAATGGGATTAAAGGAGTCCTTCAGCAGAGATAGTGTGTGCCACAGGACAGGAGGTGGAGATCAGGGAACCTTGTATTCCACACTAAGGGCTCGGTGGGGAGGGCTCTACGCTTAACACACTATTAATGGACCCTTGGCTCTGGGTTAACTTTCTAGGCCGGGAATGCCTGTGGAGATGCAGAGCTGATCTTGCCACTAGTCCAAGAGTTATCTGAGCCCAGATAGCCAGAAAGATGAGGGTAAGTGAGAATGGCAGGCCCACGAATCTCAGAATGTGGTGGTCACCTGGCCAAGAAGGCAAGGTTAAGCTCTTGGCAAAAGCTCATAAACTAAAGATGAGATGGCAAAGCTGGTTTCCTTACTGTGTTAACCTGTCACTTTCTCAGACTGCCAGGCATCTAACTAAAGTGCAACTTAAAGATTTAACATCATATCTGTTCACTGACTGTATAACAAAGCACCCAGGCTCAGCTATAACACGTGCAACTATATAGCTAGTCCTCCAGTTACAGCCGTGGCTTGGAGACTCATGGGATGACTGGGCCAAAGTGGACTCAACACAAATCCATGCATGCATCAGGAAACTGACTGGTTCGGCAGCTTACTGTGATCCCATACGAACGAAGCTTGTGTAATCTATATTATTAGCTTACATCTACCAACAGTTTACCCTCTGCAAGGGATGACGATTATTACTGTGTCTGCTGCTCTCATCTCGGTGTTAAGAGCTGAGACCGGGGCTCAGAGAAATGATTCGGGCTAAGGGGACAGAGCTGGTGAGGAAGAGAGCCAGGATTTCCTCTGCTGAACTCGGCTCTATTTCCGTTTGCATAAGAATTAACAGGTCAGACCACACTGGCCAGACTTTGGTTTCCTTTAAAATGAGACTGGCTGAGTTGGGAGGGGTAAGCAAAAAAAGAAGCAATCTGTCTCTTCTCTACAAAGTAAGGAGCCATCAAGTCACCCTCCTTCTGTACCCGTATTCCATGGCCAAGCATGGCTTCTAGGTTTCTAACTGCAGGGGACCTGGAAGGCTTCTCTGAGCCTCCTGCTAAACAGATGAATGACCCAGGCACAAACCTCATCACCAATCCCTGCCCTGTACTGCAATCCCAGTTCCCACCCAGCTCTACAGAAAGAACCCAGCCATCCACCCGCTCAGCCTCTATTTGCTGCATGCATGTTTACTAAGAGCAGTGTCTGCTCCTGGGAATGTAGCAGTGAACTTGGAATTTCATTTCCATCATTGAGTTCACGAAAAAGGAAATTTGTAAGAATCACATGGTTTTTTTTTTTTAATAGAATATATTCTTCATTTACATTTAAAATGTTATACCCCTTCCAAGTTCCCCCCTCCCCAAAAAACCCCAACCTGTCCTGCCAACCCCTGCCTCCAATGTTCCTCCACCCATCCCTCTCCCACGCATCCCCCCCCCAGATTTCCCCACGCTGGGGCCTCTATTGAGCCTTCACAGGACCAAGGACCTCTCCTCCCACTAACACCCAACAAGGCATTCCTCTGCCACTCTTTTGGCTGGAACCATGTGTACCCCTTGGTTGATGGCTTAGTCCCTGGGAGCCCTGGAGCATCTAGTTGGCTGATATCATCACTCTTCCCATGGGGCTGAAAACCCCCCACCCCCAGCTCCTCCATTCTGCCCTCCAACTCCTCCACTGGGGACCCCTCATTCAGTCCAATGGTTGGCTGCTAGTATTCGCCTCTGTATCTGTAAGGCTCGGGCAGGGTCTCTCTGGAGACACCCATAACAGGCTCCTTTTGGTATACATTTCTTGTCATCCATAGTAATGTGGGGGGTTGGTGACTGTTTATAGGATGAATCCCCAGGTAGGACAGCCTCTGGGTGGCCTTTCATTCAGTCTCTGCTCCACACTTTGTCCCCATAATTGTTCCTGTATTTTGTTCCCTTTCTCAGAGGAACCAACGTACACCCACTTTGGTCTTCCTTCTTCTTGAGCTTTCTGAGGTCTCTTAATTGTAACTTGTTTATTTTGAGCTTTTGAGCTAATATCCACTTACCAGTGAGTGCATGCCATATGTGTTCTTTTGACATTGGATTACCTCACTCAGGATGACACTTTCTAGTTCCATCCATTTGCCTAAGAATTTCATGAATTCATTGTTTTTAATAGCTGAATAGTACTCCATTGTGTATATATACCACAATTTCTGTATCCTATCCTCTGTTGAAGGACATCTGGGTTCTTTCTAGCTTCTGGCTAGTATAAATAAGGCTGCTATGAGCATGTGGAGCATGTGTCCTTATTACATGTAGGAGCATCTTCTGGGTATATATCCAGGAGTGGTATAGCTGGGTCCGCTGGTAGTACTATGTCTGATTTTCTGAGGAACCGCCAAACTGATTTCCAGAGTGATTGTACCAGCTTGCAATCCCACCAACAATGGAGAAGTGTTCCTCTTTCTCCAAATCTTCTCCAGCATCTGCTGTCCCCTGAGTTTTTCATCTTAGCCATTCTGACTGGTGTAAGGTGGAATCTCAGGGTTGTTTTGATTTGCATTTCCCTGATAACTAAGCATGCTAAACATTTCTATAGGTGCTTCAGAGCCATTCACATTTCCTCAGTTGAAAATTCCCTGTTTAGCTCTGTACCTCATTTTTAATAGGGTTATTTGACACTCTGGAGTCTAATTTCTTGAGTTCTTTGTATACACTGGTAAAGATCGGATGTGGGATTGGTAAAGATCTTTTCCTAATTTGTTGGTTGCTGTTTTGTCCTACTGACAGTGTCCTTTGCCTTACAGAAGCTTTGCAGTTTTGTGAGGTCCCATTTGTCGATTCTTGTTCTTAGAGCATAAGCCATTGGTGTTCTGTTCAGGAAATTTCCCCCTGTGCCCATGTGTTCAAGGCTCTTTCCTACTTTCTCCTCTGTAAGTTTCAGTGTGTCTGGTTTTATGTGGAGGTCCTTGATCTACTTGGACTTCAGCTTTGTACAAGGAGATAAGAATGGGTTGGTTTTCATTTTCTGTATGCTGACCTCCAGTTGATCCAGCACTATTTGTTAAAAATGCTGTCTTTTTCCACTGGATGTTTTTAGCTCCTTTGTCAAATATCAAGTGGCCATAGGTATGTGGGTTCATATCTGGGTCTTCAATTCTATTCCATTTATCTTCCTGCCTGTCTCCGTACCAATACCTTACAGTTTTTATCACTATTGCTCTGTAGTAGAGCTTGAGGTCAGGGATGGTGATTCCCCCAGGAGAGCTTCTATTTTGGAGAATAGTTTTTGCTATCCTGGGTTTTTGTTCTTCCAAATGAATTTGTAGATTGCTCTCTCTAGCTCTATAAAGAATTGATTTGGCATTTTGACAGAGATTGCATTGAATCTGTAGATTGCTTTTGGCAAGATGGCCATTTTAACTATATTAATTCTTCCAATCCATGAGCATGGGAGATCTTTCCATCTTCTGAGATCTTCTATGATTTCTTTCTTCAGAGGCTTGAAGTTCTTGTCATACAGATCTTTCACTTGCTTGGTTAGAGTCACACTAAGATATGTAATATTATTTGTGACTATTGTGAAGGGTGTCATTTCCCTAATTTCTCAGCCTGTTTATCCTTTGAGTATAGGAAGGCTACTGATGTGTTTGAGTTAATTTTATATCCAGCCACTTTGCTGAAGTTGTTTATCAGTTTTAGTAGTTCTCTGGTGGAATTTTTGGGGTCACTTAAGTATACAATCATATCATCTGCAAATAGTGATACTTTGACTTCTTCCTTTCCAAAGTATCCCTTTGACCTCCTTTTGTTGTCTAATTGCTCTGGCTAGGACTTTGAGTACTATCTGGGATAGGGAGAGACTGGGCAGCATGTCTGGTCCCTGACTTTAGTGGGATTGCTTCAAATTTCTCTCCATTTAGTTTAATGTTGACTACCGGTTTACAGTATATTGCTTTCACTATATTTAGGTATGGGCCTTGAATTCCTGATCTAAGACTTTTATCATGAAGGGATGCTGAATTTTGTCAAAAGCCTTTTCAGCATCTAATGAAATGACCATATGGTTTTTTCCTTTGAGTTTGTTTATGTAGTGGATTACATTGATGGATTTCTGTATGTTAAACCATCCCTGCATACCTGGGATGGTGAATTATTGTTTTGAAGCATTCTTGAATTCAGTTGGCCAGAAGTTTGTTGAATATTTTTGCATCAATGTTCATAAGGGAAATTGGTCTGAAGTTCTCTTTCCTTATTTGGTCTTTGTTTGGTTGAGGTATAAAAGAGTTATTGTGGTTTCATAGACTGAACTGAGTAGTGTTCCTTGAGTTTTCCTTTTGTGGAATAGTTTGAAGAGTAACAGTATTAGTTCTTCTTTGAAGATCTGATAGAATTCTAAACCCATCTGGTCCTGGGCTTGTTGTTGTTGTTGTTGTTGTTGTTGTTGGGAGACTATTAACAACTGCTTCTATTTCCTCAGGACTTATGGGACTATTCAGATGGTTTATCTGATCCTGTTTTAACGTTGGCACCTGGTATGTATCTAGAAAATTTTCCATTTCATCCAGATTTTCCAATTTTGTTGAGTATAAGCTCTTGTAGTAGGATCTGATGATTTTTTGAATTTCCACAGTTTCTGTTGTTATGTCTCCCTTTTCATTTCTGATTTTATTAATTTGGGTAGTGCCTTTGTGCCCTCTTGTTAGTCTGGCTAAGGGTTTATCTATCTTGTTGATTTTTCTCAAAGAACCATTTTTCTGGTTCTTGTTGATTCTTTGCATAGTTCTTTTTGTTTCTATTTTGGTTGATTTAGGCCCTGAGTTTGATTATTTCCTGCCATCTAGTCCTCTTGGGAGTATTTGCTTCTTTTTGTTCTAGAGCTTTCAGGTGTGTTGTCAAGCTGCTAGTGTAAGCTCTCTCCATTTTCTTTTTGGGGGCACTTGGCGCTATCAGTTTCCCTCTTAGCACTGCTTTCATTGAATCCCATAAGTTTTTGTATGATGTGTCTTCATTTTCCTAAAATTCTAAAAAATCATTAATTTCTTTATTTCTTCCTTGACCAAGCTATCATTGAGTAGAGCATTGTTCAACATCCATGTGTATGTGTGCTTTCTGTTGTTTCTGCTTGAACTTAAGGCCAGCCTTAGGCCGTCTTAAGTGATCTGATAGGGTGGCTGGAATTATTTCAATATCCCTGTATCTGTTGAGGCCTGTTTTGTGACTAATTATATGGTCAATTTTGGAGAAGGTACCATGAGGCTCTGAGTAGAAAGTATATTCTTTAGCTTGAGGATGGAATGTTCTATAAATATCTGTTAGATCCATTTGGTCCCTAACTTTAGTTTCCCTGTGTCTCTGTTTAGTTTCTGTTTCCATGACTTGTCCATTGATGAGAGTAGGGTGTTGAAGTCTCCCACTATTATTGTGTGGGGTACAATGTGTGCTTTGAACTTTAGTAAAGTTCTTTTTATAAATGTGGGTGCCCTTGCATTTGGAGCATAGATGTTCAGAATTGAGAGTTCATCTTGGTAGATTTTTCCTTTGAAAAATATGAAGTGTCACTCCTTGTCCTTTTTGACAACTTTTGGTTGAAAGTATATTTTATCTGATATAAGTATGGCCACTCCAGCTTGTTTCTTGGGACCATTTGCTTGGAAAATTGTTTTCCAACCTTTGACTCTGAGGTAATAAGTGTCTTTGTCACTGAAGTGGGTTTCTTGTATGCAGCAAAATGGTGGTCCTGTTTATGTATCCAGTCTGTTAGTCTATATGTTACTTAACCTTTTCCCTTTACTGCTTTTAATATTCTTTCTTTGTTTAGTGCATTTGGGGTTTTGATTATTATGTGTCGGGAGGACTTTCTGGTCTGGTCCAGTCTGTTTGGAATTCTGTAGGCTTCTTGTATGTTCATGGACATCTCTTTCTTTAGGTTAGGGAAGTTTTCTTCTATAATTTTGTTGAAGATATTCACTGGCCCTTTAAGTTGGAAATCTTCACTTTCTTCTATTTCTATAATCCTTAGGTTTGGTCTTCTCATTGTGTCCTGGATTTCCTGGATGTTTTGGGTTACAAGCTTTTTGCATTTTGCATTTTCTTTGACTGTTGAATCAATGTTTTCTATGGTATCTTCAGCTCCTGAGATAATTTCTTCTATCTCTTGTATTCTGTTGTTGATGCTTGCATCTATGACTCCTGAATTCTTTCCAAGGTTTTCTATCTCCAGAGATGTCTCACTTTGTGATTTCTTTACTGTTTCTACTTCCATTTTTAGACCCTGGGTATTTTTGTTCGGTTCCTTTATTTGTTTGTTTGTGTTTTCCTGAAATTCTTTAAGGGATTTTTTTTGTTTCCTCTTTAAGGGCGTCTACCTGTTGACCCATGTTCTCCTGTGTTTCTTTAAGGGTCTTTTGTGTTTCCTCTTTAAGGGTTTCTATGTGTTGGCCCATGTTCTCCTGTGTTTCTTTAAGGAATTTTTGTGTTTCCTCTTTAAGGGCTTCTGTCTGTTGACCCATGTCCTCTTGTATTCCTTTAAGGGAGTTATGTATATCCTTCTTGAAGTTCTCTTATCAGCATCATGAGACGTGATTTTAAATCCAGCTCTTGCTTTTCCGGTGTGTTGGGGTATCCAGGATTTGCTGTTGTGGGAGAACTGGGTTTGGATGGTACCGTGTTGCCTTTGTTTCTGTTGGTAATGTTTTTGCATTTGCCTTTTGCCATCTAGTTTTCTCTTGTGTTAGCTGATCTTGCTGTCTCTGATTTTGGTTTATCTGTCCTGCAAGCCTGTGTATATGTACTCCTGGGATTCCCGTTCTCTCTGTGCATACAAGTATGTAGGCTCTCCTGGGAGACTAGCTCTCCTGTGCTCCCAGGCCTCTCCACACTCCAAATGATATGAGTGCAGCTGGTCCTCTAGGAAGTATCAGGAGATGGTGTCTTCACTGTGGCAGACCTGGCAAGGTTCTGCCACAGCAGAAAGGGCTGGCGGTGGTGCAAGGGGGATAACAATCAGAAGAGGACTGCTATTCGGAAGGGCGGGTGTTTTGATGGTTGTTGGATAGTGAGTCCTGCAGGACCCCTGGTAGCAGAGGTAGCAGGGCCTCCAGAGGTGTGGGGGAAGGGGGGGCGGTTCTTACCAACTGCCCAGAATGGCTGGTTCTCTAGGAAGTATCAGGAGATGGATTCTTCATTATGGCCAAGAATTACGTGTTTAATAAGAAGAGAGACACCAAGCACATGGAGGCTCATGGCTACACTATCAATATTTGAAAGGCTGGGAGGCAGGAGAATTACACTGAGTTTGCAATCTCAGCTACTAGAATCTGGCTCAAAAGAAAAGACAGAGAAGAAGTAACAATGAAAGAAAACTTAAGGGGAAGGAAGAAAATTTGAAGGTTCAATGAGAAAGGTATTGATCAACCAATCACTTAAATTCAGTTGATTCACAGTTAGACTATACCTACTGCGATGATTATCCCAGTTACACAGAAAGACTTCCTTTAGTCACATAAATCAATCTATGGTGTGTTAACTGAAAGCAGCTAATACCCTAAGAGCCCAGAGTATAGATAAAGCCTGAGATAAAAACAGAGAGACACAGACCAGCAGTGACACACGCAACCCAGAAGTGCATCACTATGTCACAGAACTGAAGAACTACAGGCTTTGGAGCCATTACATGGGTCTGTATGTTTTGAACTCTGCAACAAGTGCCTATCGTATCTTTAGGAAACCACTACCTCCAGTTTCTGTTTGGGAGGAAAACAAACAGTACTCCTGCTCCATCTTGAAGGTGATAAGCACTCAATCACTTGCTAAATCAATCAGAAAGCTAATAAAAGACTCTACTTCAGCCAGATTGATGGAAGACCAGGAGGTAATTGAGGCAGCAGAAGAATAAGATGTCTAATGTACCCTTAAAAATAGTGACGATGGTAAAATTCTGTTACCTATTTTTAACCACAAAAACAAAACCATTAGGACTGGGGATGTAGCCCCATGGTTAAATATTTGCCTAGTATGTTTAAGATCCTGACTTCACTGTTCTTTAGCATAGATAGATAGATAGATAGATAGGCAGGCAGACAGACATAAGTGGCACTGTTACCCTGGTAATATTTTTCATTTCCTTAACTAGTATAATTAAGCCTCTCCTTGGTGAGATCTAAAGCAAGAATAAATTAAATGAGAGTACCAAACGCTCCCTAAAAGGCAAAGCAGGGGAAGGCAGAGATGTGTAACACAGAGCCTAGAAAGGGGCACTTCTCTGTCTTGTCTCTGCTCCTGGGCTTGTGCTCTTTGGTTCAAGAACGTCCTTGAGCTGCCAGGCTTCTCAGGGGTTGCCCGCCCAGTGGGAGGACACCGGGGGCTGTTAGACAGAAGCTCCCTTTCCATATCCTAGAACACACTGGCTTCCACGAAGAGTACAGTCAAGGACCGATTCAGTGCCCTTGGCCAGCAGGCCAGGTCTGAGAAACCCAAGGCCAGGCTGTGAGCACACACAGAGCCAGCACCTGCGACGGAGTTACAATAGGGCCCTGGACAGAGCTGTTCTTTTGAGGAGCTTTTTCTCACGCGGTTAGGGTTACTTTCCAGAGGAAAGAATGGTATGGATTTCTCTGCTCTCAGACAACAGATGGAGTCTTTAAATCATTCCACCAAACCACTATCTCTGCTCAAACCACCACACAAATGTTGTGGTCCTTCATCTGTGAGCTAACCAAAGTCCAAAAGTGCTGTAATTTATAAGTCTGAAGTAAGTTTTATTACAGTGTATTGTTAGAAGTGTTCAACTTTATTGCAACTTAATATTGATAATCTTTTATTGTGCCTAACATGAAACTTATCGAATTTACACAGAGAAAGGTACAGAGTATGTAAAGCTGGTATGTATTCATGATTGCCGGGCTCTTCTGTGGGTTTTGACCATATGCCCCATGAATGGCATTCCAGTTGGTTGGTAAAGGTTTAAAGCTAAAGTTAAAGGTAAATGAACCCCACCTTTCTCTGAGTTCAACAAAAAACAGGCATCCCTGGGAGGCAGAGCATTAAGAGCAAGCTTCCTCCAGCTCCGCATCCTGATGCTACAGGAAGGGTCTTCACTCAGCAGGTCCCCGACCTCCTCCCAGGCCTCCTCAGCTAGATGCAGGAGCAGCCCTCCATCTCCCGCCCATCAGACAATCATCAGCATCCTCTGCTGAGAGTCACTGCCTTAGAGTCAGGGGCTAGAGCAATAGAATCAAATGGGCTCACACCCTGTAGAGTGAACCCAAGAGTATTCCACCAACATGGGAATGTTGATTTTTATATGCACAGAACCAACATGGTGGCTGTATATAAAAACACCTGCACAGGCTCCATCTACAGCTATCGCCATCCCTTTATTATCAGTGAGGAGAAAGTAAGGAAGCAGAAACATCATGCACACATAGGGAACAAATACCTACTGAAAGGACAAGTAGGGGTGGGGGTGACCACACCCTCAGGGTCCAGAAGAAAATATTGCCAGGAAATGAATCCATGGAATTCACAATGGAGAAGAATGGAGAAATAGGAAAGGCCCTCCTTCTGTTTAAATCACTATTGCAAATTAGTTTTTAAACACTCAAAGGTGGAAAGAGAATCTTGCTTATCTTACTTTGTAAACAACAGCGTATCATCTGGCAACTACTGAAACTCTAAACCCCAAATCTGCCTCCTGTGTCATGGGAATTATGCTGCAATGGAGAGATCTGGTGAGCCCTTTCCAAGAACCACTGGGTGCCAGCTCTGTCCCCATAGCCTGCCAGGCCACAAAGCACTCTCAGGCTGGAGACTCCGTCTCAGAGCCAAGGAGATGGGGGAAGTATACTCTGGCATGGGCGCAGCAGTGAGTGCATTTCACTGCTCTCAGAGAGCTGAGGCGGGAGGGGCTGGGGCTCAGGAGTGCCAGTCTGAAGGGCTTCGTAGGGAATACGCTTCTTTCCAAGGAAAGTTTTCTGCTCAGTTGCAGTGTGTAAGACACTCGGATGCACGATATCACTACAAGTAGGGTAACGTTCTCATAACAAATGTTTACCAATGCTTCCTAGTAACTAACACGGCCCAGGACCAACAACAATACAGTCTCTGCCCTCAGGAAGCTCACATTCTAATAAGTAAGTGTTCAACAAGCTTAGCATCCTGGAAATTCAACCCAACCTGGGACATGTCTGAAAGCGTTAGATGTAATCCAGTCGTGTTTCCCTGAAGTGAGGCTGGTTGTCCAGAAAGGCTGGGTGACTTGGTTCAAAGACAGATTTAGTGATAAACATGCGACATTGGCGGACCAATAAAAACTCCACAAACATGAAGAATTCAGCATTCTGGAGAGGGTCTTGCCAGTAACTTGACCTCTGGGTTCTGCACTGCACTATACTAGCAGGCATTCAGAATTGCTACACGAAGTCATGACAACTCATGTAAGCAGCATTTTGTCTATCCTAGCAATGGGGAATCCTGGTCTAGTGCGTTTTAAAAGGTTTCCATCACAACCAGTGAAAACCAAACCTTAACCTCAGGCTGGCCACAAAACCAAGTGGCTTCCACACTACAGCTGCGTCCTGATGAATGCCTAGCCTTGGGGAGCCTCCTACCCCCTCACCTCTGAGAAACAAAGAGTGGGAGATCCTGGCCCCCATGCCTCCTCTATGGGACCAACTACCAGGCACTTCCCCAGCCCACACCACAGAAAGGGTGGTAGTCAAGTTAACACTGCTGGGACTACAGTGAGAAGAGTTTCTCTTCGTGGTCTGTTTTTGAAGCAGATCTCACACAGTGGTGGCCTTAAGCTCATTAAGTAACCAAGGATGACTTTGGACTTCTGATCTTCCTGCCTCCTCCTCCTCCCACTATGCCTGGTTTCTATGGCCATGGGGACTGGCCCCAGGGCTTCATGCTTGCCGGGGAAGCACTCTAACAAAACTGTATCCCTAACCCCAAGATGGTTCTTTCCAAGTTTGTCTCGCAGTGAGAGCTCTGCCCACACTTGACCTTCTTGTTTAGGGCAGTCAGGATGCCATATAATATTACATTTTTAGGACTCACAACACGCACAGCAAACAGGTAAAATTTTCATATAAATAAAAATGGAACTCAGAAAATGAGGTGTCAGGTAACTAGCCTCTGGTTTGGAAAATCACCACTGTGTCTCATTGGGGTCAAAGGGAAAGGCCCACGCCAACCTCACAGACCACCCTTGCCCCTCCAAGGCACTCTGCTTTGGGTGAAGGGCTGTGGGGACAGGAGAGGGCCTACTGGACAGCTTTCCCTTGGAGCTGGAGCAGCAGCCACACTCATTCTTACAGCTGAGAAATAACTCCTCACAGTTACTATTCCAATCCATCAAGCCTCAAAACATTAGCAATCTCAGCCTGGGTCCTCTCCCTCACCATGGACACCCACCTCCTTCTCCTGCTTCCAACGTGAAATGTAAACAGTCAGCATAGGCTTGCCTGCAGAACAAGCATCGCAAGGTCACTGCCAGCCGCCCGGTGCACTGCCCCAGAGCCCTTTACCCACCGGAGCCAGACCCCCTTTCCAAGGCCAGCTGGGACCCAACCCCAAAGAGCTGGTATTGGTATGCTTTCCATCAGGGTACACTGCCACAATAGCACTGGTGGTAGACAACTATCACATACATACAACTCCCCTGCATGACCATCTGGAGAAATGGCCTACTAATGTTCTTTAAACACCTGCAAAGGAAGCCAGGGCCCAGGTGAAGATGCAGCTCAATAGCAGAACACCTGAATGCCTGGGGTCCCTGGATTCGATCCCCAACAACCCTGGGAGTTCTACCAAAACACCAACAGAAATGAAAATAGTCTTGGTCAGGGCCTTCTGGCACACTTGACAGTCACGGGATCTAAAGAGAGGTTTCCCAGGATCGTTTTCATGAAAGGCCATTGCTCACACTGGAGGCAGTGTCCCCTCCACTTTAAAAGGTGGGGCCCTTTGATCAGCCCTAGATTGTGATGGCCAGCACCCCACCATCAAAGTCAAAGGAACAGACCTCAAAGCCAGGTGGAACATACAGTGTGGAAGCGTTAATGAGCCTGGGAGGTAAACAGGCCCAAGGGGGAGGCAGTCCAGGAAATGAATCTTAATCACTGTCATTTGCAAAGTCAAACCCAGTATTTCTCCAGTCATCTGATGGAATGAATGTGGACTGGACAGGGATGACTCTGAAGACTCTGTGCCTGCCTCACTCATCTTTCCTTTAGAAACCCAGGGTGTTGCTTCTCAGTGATGCCCCAGGAGGGGACCAGAGAGGGTCCCGATGACTGAGCCACAAGGCCTCTGGAGAGGAGCAGGTAGCACTAGACCTGCTCTCAGACATGAGGCTGGTGTGGTGACGGCAACAGAATACAGAGCAGACCTCCTGATTTGGTTGGACTGGAAGTGGACTGGCCTGCAGGAGTAAGCAGGGCAAAGCCTGGGTGGCAGTGGTTGGTATCAGCTTGAGCAACCTTGAGGGCAGCCACCATACACAACAGCTACCACGCACAACAGCCACCATACACAACAGCCACCATACACAACAGCCACCATGCACAACAGCCACCATGCACAACAGCCACCAGGCACAACAGCCACCATGCACAACAGCCACCAGGCACAACAGCCACCAGGCACAACAGCCACCAGGCACAACAGCCACCAGGCACAACAGCCACCAGGCACAACAGCTGGATCAGAACAAAAGCAGAAGCTGCTTCACAGCAGGAGCCGAGCACCACAGCCCTTGACCTCCCAGCATGGCTCCCCGGCTGCAGTCATGGGCACCCTGCGAGTTTCTAGGGTCCATTCTAACCCACAGACTCCTACCTAGAACCCGGACCTTAAAATGATCCCACACAGAACATCGGAAACCAACCAATAGCTGGTGCAGACTTAAATCCAATCTGTGATTAAATTACAGCACGTCACATGCCTGACAGCCAGTGTTCACAGATCTTCAAAGGGTCCAGTCAGTGGTGGTAAACACAGCAGGCAAGTCTCCAAGGAGACCAATCACAACTTCTGGGTAACAGGATGATCCAGCCAGACTAGGGTTTAATCTTTGGAAGACTTTAGTACAGAAATATGTCAAAAGACACATCTGTGGGAAAGACAAAACACCATGAGGGCTGAGGGTTGTCAATGACCTTTGTTTCTCTGTCAGATCCTAGCTGTCCAGGTTCTTAAAATTAAGCTTGAATTTGGGAAGTTTTATTTCCTGGGGCTTGGTTAATTGTTTCGGTTTTGTTTGTTTGCTTGGTGCTTACTTCTTGTGGTACTAGGGACAGACTCCAAAGTTCTGCCAAGCCAAAGGCAGCGCTCTACCTCTGAGCAGTGTCCCTAGTGTGCCTAAATTTATTTTTTAGTTAGATGAATATGCAAAATGTTAGTAAAACAAAGAAGAGTAACTTATAATCCAGAAGAAAATATTAAGGGCAATTTAGTTTGTTATACTCCATATAAAATGACTGTTTTATTTATAAAATATTTCTATTAGTATAAATTAAAGAATAACTTCAGCAAAATCAACAATTACCAAAAGAAAGTCCCCTAAAGTGAGTTTCAATAACGGCTTTGATAAAAACAGCCCAACCCCATCCTCTGCCCTGCTGGGAGCAGACACTGCCATGAGGAACGGCGTACCATGCCATCCTCCAGGAGAAGAAAGAATTGCACTGACTGGGGAACTGGCAACTGTTCTAAGATGACTTCTCGCAGAAAGAAGAAGCTTTGTGTACTTCCCATCAGCATGAGCAAGTCCGGTGTCTGCAAAGACACCTGAGGATTTGTGGTACCCAATTCCATTGGGAGCAAAATGGAGCCATGTGGGAGGGACCCAACAGGGACAGCCCGGTCTCTCCACCCATCACCTGCATTTCTCACTCTCAAGTCCTCCGACCACTCCTGCTCCACACGCCACGCCAAGAGGACTACGGCTGTGGTTGCCTCCTAATGGGCAAGAACAGAGTCCCCACTTTCCCAATGCCCGGGTATCTGAGGTCTGCCTGGCCCAGAAGGGGAAGGGGCGGCTCCACCCAGAGCTACCTAGTGGCTAGAAAAACCAAGCTATTTCCCTGTCAGTACAACCTCAGACCAGCCAGGCAAGCGCCTCCTCTCCAGTCCATCCTCCCTCTGCTCTTACACCCCAGGAGGAAGTCACTACCGATGACCCCAGGTTCTGAGCCACACTAACCACGCAGAGCCCTAGAGGGCCACCCTGCCCGCCTCATCCCCGGCAAACACACCCTGGCCCTGGCCTTTCTCGAGGAAGCCACAACAAAGGGACAAGTCCAGCCTGTGTCTGTGGTTTCCCTTGCAGCTCAGCAATGCTCCGTGTCCCTTTCCTCTCTGTAACAATAACAAGTATTTTTGCAATGTAGTTCTCCTCTGGTCTGCTGACCTCACCATACCTGAATAGTAACAGACCTTACATTTCAACACACACATACACAGAGAGAGAGAGAGAGACAGAGACAGAGAGACAGAGAAAGAGACAGAGACAGAAAAAGAGGGCTTAACTTTTTTTTTCTTAATCCCATAAATTTTCCTTAAGCCTCCACCACCTGCTCCCAATTATATAGGGGCAGATGGCACGCAGAAAGCACACAGCACAAATGGGACGCTGGGAATTCTATGCGATTTAGCTTGCTTTTTTGTGAACAAATACACTCGGGATTTGGGAGAACAGATAATCATATTGCTAAAGTCATATCTGATTCTTATCTCTAACTTTCTCACTGGACACAGTACAAGCAACATGCTTTGCAAAGAGTAAGACTGAGAATTAGACTCAGCGAGAGTCGATGCTCTGGTGAAATAAACTAAAATGAACCTTTACATGGCAAATTCCTAAAACCTTCAAGCATGAGTTGAGAGTACAGCTGTCAACGTGGCCAGAAATGGGTGAAGATCAGAACTGCAGAAACTCTCTACCCAGCACCCACTAGATTCATACATACATACATACGAACACATAACATACATACATATGTACATGTGTGTGTGGATCAAAGTGTCCTGTCCTCCATTCTTGATCATTCATTTGTCCATTATCAAGCCCCACCTCACCCCACCCCACCCCCCGTCCTGTTAAAGGGCTTTCACTTCATCTTAACAGGAATTCTATACTGAATCACAATCACCACTTTCAGAACCTGAGTCACTAACAGGCCAACTATTACAGAAACCACTTTAGGAATGACCAAAATCCTGATCTCTGACCCCAAAGTCCATCTGGCTTCACAGGTCAGTTTTCCCTTACCAGGAAAGGGACCTGGGGAGCCTCCTCTAGCACGGAGAAGCCACCAAGAGCTGCCCACACGTGGTCATTGGCATGTAAGTGACCTCACAACAGCAACTTAGGAAAGGAAGGGCTTATTACACTCCACAGCCACAGCAGGGAAGTCAGAACCAGAAAGCGCAGAGCTCACACCCAGCCTGGAGTGACCGCTGACGTCACTCAAGGCAGTGCTTCCAGTTGCCTGGCACTGATCTCAGGGCTCTCGACAAGGAAGCTACACAGCATCCCAGCCGAGGCTCAGACATCCTGATAGCCTGGGATGCCCAGATACTGGACTCTCATTTCCTCAAACTCAACTCGTCGGTGGCACTTCAGGGTGGCTTACCTGGTGGCCAGCTCTCCTTCCAACACTTAAGGGAATCCCCAGGGAAAATGGGGAAGCAAAGATGGCCTTCCTCTGAGGGCCGATCTGCTCTCTGGGAAACTGCAGCCGCTCCTTTACTCAAATATTCTACCTGGGCCCCAGAAGGAAGAACAAACTATTCCTTTTTGCACTCTGCAAGCCTCCACCTCGATTCTCCTTTGCCGGGGGTGCTGAGCAGTTTTTTTGAACCACTCAGAACAAATTCCAAGCATCAACAAAGGCAACCGTCATTTTCGCAGCATTTGCTGCCTTCCTGGGACAGACGCTTTGACATGTGGACAGCCTCTGCCAGCTGGGGAGACAGTCACTGCCATGGTCTCCACGGTGGCTGCGGGAAGCCTGGACTCCTGGAGACAAGATGCCTAGAGCCGCAGCTCTGCAGGTAAGGATGGGACCAGACATGGAAATAAGACCAAAGCAAACTTAAGAAACTGTCCTACCGGGGCTGGAGAGATGGCTCAGCCGGTAAGAGCACTGATTGCTCTTGCGGAGGTCCTGAGTTCAAATCCCAGCAACCACATGGTGGCTCACAACCATCTGTAATGGGATCCAATGCCCTCTTCTGGTGTGTCTGGAGACAGCTGCAGTGTACTTATACAATAAATAAATAATTTTAAAAAAAAGAAAGAAAAAAAGAAACTGTCCTACCAAAATCACCAAAGTGGAAAGAGCAGGAAAATCACACTCTATGTGCACACGTGTGCAGGTACACACATGTCCATGAGTGTAAAGATGCTATTCCTCAGGTGGCTTTTTTTTTTTTTTTTTTTTTTTTTTTTTTTTTTTTGAGACAAGATCTCTCAGTATCCTGGAACTGGCCGCATCGTCTAGTCTGGCTAGCCAGGGAACCCTAGCTGCCTGGCCAGCACTGGGATTACAAGCATGGGCCATCATGCCTGGCTGGAATTGCATCTCATGTTTACAAAGCAAATACTTTATTGACAGGCCCAGAACCACACTTTAAAAAAAAAAAAAAAAGAAATCAAGAATTATTTTTTAAAACCCAATCAAAATTTACTTTCCAGTAAAGTTACTAGAGCCTGAAGATGATCCTTACAGTTCAGAATTGGAATTGTGCTTCTGATGACTGTCTCAGGGCAATCTTACTGATAGACAGAATGCCCCAGTCCCGACTCCCACAGTACCTGTTGTGATTCTGTGTAAACAGAACCATCTCTCAGGTCTCCATCAGAATCTATGCAGGCCTGTGTCAGTTACAACCAAAGCGCTATGAACTTTAACCTTGTTATTACTCAGATGGGTCAACCATCTCAGAAAGACCAGCTGCCAGTCTCCAAAGTACAGGCCCCAGCTAGGTGACTGGCAGCTTCACCATAAGTTCTTTGGCAGAACAATGTTTAAAAATTTAAAACCTGCGGCCCAGCACTTCTGAGTGTTTACTGCTCCTGCAGAGGGCCTGAGTTTGGTCCCTAATGTCAGAAGGCGCTCAAGTACCTGGAACTCAAGCTTTGTGAGATCTTCCGCCTCTGCCTCCACGGGCACTTGCACTCACATGCACAAACCCGCACGCAATATCCTCGTGAGTTTTCTATTGCTGGGATCAAACACCATAACCAAAAGCAACTCGGGGAAGCAGGGGCTTATTTCATCTTACAGGTCTCCAGTTACACGCCATCATTAAAGAAAGTCAAGGCAGACTCAAGGCAGAAGTCTGGAGGTAAGAACTAAAGTAGAGTAAGCTTCATGCTTATTGGCTTAATCTCATGGCTTATGCTGGTCCTGGTCGACCCAGGACCACTGCCCAGGGGCAGCACTGCACAGTGAGCTGGGCCCTCCCACTCCAATCACTAATCAAGAAAATGAGAAAATGACCCAAAGACTTGCTTATACACCAATCTGAAGGAAGCAACACCTCAAATGAAATTCCCTTTCCCAGAAGTCTCGGTTTGTGTCAATTTGACAAAAACCAACTAACCTACTACTACTACTGCTCCTCCTCCTCCTCCTCCTCCTCCTCCTCCTCCTCGCGCACACACACACACACACACACACACACACACACACACACACCCCAGACACCATTAAAAATAATAAAAACCTTGGGAGGCAGAGGCAGGTGGATTTCTGAGTTCGAGGCCAGCCTGGTCTACAGAGTGAGTTCCAGGACAGCCAGGACTACACAGAGAAACCCTATTCGAAAAAAAACAAACAAAAAATAATAATAATTATAATAATAATAAAAACTGGAGCATGTTGGCACCTGCCTTTAAGCTTACACTTGGGAGGTAAAAGCAGACAGATTTCAGTGACTTTGAGGCTAATGTTATCTAAACAGCAAGTTCTAAGACTACAAAGTAAGACTTTGTCTCAAAACAATCAAACAAACAAACAAACAAAAAAACAGCAACAACAATAATCTGTTTTAAGTGAGAAAGCTGACCACTTGCAGCAGGGTAACTTATCAATACAATGGAGGGAGGAAGGGAGGAAGGGAGGAAGGGAGGGAGGGAGGGAGGGAGGGAGGGAGGGAAAGCCACCGCAGGCAATGGGACTGGGCCTGAGCATCAGACGCCGAGTGAGGTTGGACACTGAGTGTACAAAGTTCTCTCAAAGGAATCCATGTAAGACTTAAAATGGTGTAAGTATTAAGAGACTGCAAGACTTAACCCTTTATTTGGGCTTTTCATATTTTTTTTTAATCTAAAGGAATTCAGGTAAGAGATCTTCAGCACAGGCAAAAACAGGAAAGAGAGAGGTTTTTACCACACACTTCACCAAAATTAGTGACTTTTTGGTTGCAAGTAACAGCATCAAAAAAGACAGCACACAAAAGAAAGTATTCACAGCTCAGGCACCTCAGAGGGACATCCCTGGAATCTGAAATATGGGAAGATCTCCTGAAACTCAGAACCAGGGACAGGATCCAACTGGGCATCGCTCAAGAAAAGGTAGTAATGTCCAATCAGCTCACGAAAAGACACTCACCACTCTGAGTCACTAGTGCTGTGCAGGGAACTACGGTGACAGATTAGTGACACACACTAACAGGTGACAGGTTGTGGATGAATTCAGAGGCTTAGAGGCACAGCAGCAGCTGGAGTGATCTCAGGGGAGGGACTGCTCTGTGCTAGGAGCAGGGAGGCGCTTCTCACT
The DNA here is from genome assembly GCA_964023405.1 of Apodemus agrarius. Classification (NCBI taxonomy): domain Eukaryota; kingdom Metazoa; phylum Chordata; class Mammalia; order Rodentia; family Muridae; genus Apodemus; species Apodemus agrarius. The sequence continues at coordinate 64,114,047 of OZ030020.1, forward strand.
GAGCGTGAAAGGAAGGGGGCGGGTCTTATCGGGTTGAGCTCTGTATAGGACTCAGAAGTAGATGGCTAGGAAGACAGGTAATCTTAAGTCTTAAGGCAAAGCAGCTGGAAAGACTAGCAGTACCGCTTCTCCCTCCTCAGGATCAGCTGTCTACACAATGTGCAGCACGGTATCCAACCCCGGATGGTCTGAGCATGCCCACAACAGACTGGAATTCTCTGCACTGTTGTCTAGCCAGACTGCAGCAGGGCTCCTTTAAGGTCAGCTCTTCTGGCCCTGCTCGGTGCTTGCTCTGAGCCATTGGCAGGGAGCAAGCAACCCGGGAAGCAGTCACTAAACCAGCGACCAGGGAGGAGCGCTGCTTACTGGCTTTATCTGGTGGCTTGCTCAGGACAACCCAGGACCACCTGCCCACACCGCAGCTGGACCTTAAAGGGAGATAACACCCCCACTTCGCAGCTGCTACGCCACCTCTCTTGGCTTCGTTATCTCCCTGGGCCAAGGACCATCTGGGCCATGAATAAGAGAGAAGAGGAGAAGATTAAGAAAACTGGAGGATCAAAGAGTGGGGAGTCCAGGGCCAGCTCAGGACTGCTGGGCGGTCGGCCAGCTCTGGGGTCCCTGCCCTTGCCAACAAGGTGCTTTCTGCCTTCCTCTGCTGTTTCACTAACCGCCTGTCTTCCCCTCTCCTGCGTCTTTATTTTCACAGTCCCAAGATTTCAATTCTTTATTCTACTCTGGGAAGACACCCGGGCAGCCAGCCCATAGCACCAGCACTTCCGATCCCACTTCTGTTATAAGAAGAGCCTGTTTTGAGGCAATAGAAAGAAAGAAAGAAAGAAAGAAAGAAAGAAAGAAAGAAAGAAAGAAAGCAGTCTTATTGTGGGGTTAGAAGAGCCAAACACAGCCTCTCATCCCAGAATGGGGTTTATATAGGAAGAAGAAGGCAATCAAAGCCAAAAGGAGGTAGCAGTCCCAGTTCACACCACTAGGCTGCTCTTATCTCTTTAAGGGCACACAGGAAGGACCTGAAGATGTTCAGAGCCCTAGGACACTGGGGGTGAGGCCTGAAAAGCAGCAACCTCTTTCCAGCTCAATGGCTCCCAAAGGTTGGATTTGACTAGTCAGCATTGATTATTTTTTGTTGTTGTTGTTGTTGTTGTTGTTGTTTGACTTTTGGTTTTTTGGTTTTTCGAAACAGGGTCTCTCTGTGTAGCCCTGGCTGACCTGGAACTTACTCTGTAGACCAGGCTGGCCTCGAACTCAGAAATCCGCCTGCCTCTGCCTCCCAAGTGCTAGGATTACAGGCGTGTGCCACCATGCCTGGCTTCAATATAATTTTTTTAAAGAGCACTTTTTAAATTAATTAATTTTATTTTATTACATGTTTTTACACGACTTTTTAAAATAAATTTTTATATGATTTCTATATTTCTATCTTATATTATGCCAGGGGCCAGCACATGTGCAGAGTACAAAGGACACTTAGGAAGCCAGCCTCTCCTCTGCCACGTGGGCTCTGGATCAGCCGTCGGGGCTGGCAGATCCTGCCCACTGAGCTGCCTTCATAGGCTCTTGGTAAAACATTTTAGAAACTATAGTAGGCTTTCGTTGAGCACAGTGGTATATCCATCCAGGGGCACGCACCTGGGAGAGAGGGGGGAGAATCGGAAGGCCAAGGTTAGCCGAGGCTCTGAGATCAATTTCTCAAAAGGCAAAACACAACAAAATGTTGGGAGTAGGAGTTGTGTAAAGGTATTAACGTAGGCTTGAGCGTGAGGGCAAAACTGGGAAAAAAGCAGCACGCAGAAGGACAGACAGACAAACCTGAGAGCGTGACGGCAGGCTTCTTCAGTGAAGTCTAGCAGAAATGAAGACAGAGCTCCTGGAGTGAGGGCTCAGCATTTACATTACTTGTTGCTCTTGCCAAGGATCTGGGTTCGATTCTCAGTACCCATCTGGTGACGCACAGTCACCTGTAACTCCAGTCAGTCCCAGGGGACCTGACCCCTTCTTCTGACCCCCGAACGCATCAGGCACACACACACATCACAGGCACACACTCGAGCAACACACACACACACACACACACACATACACATACACACACACACACACACACACACACAACCAAATAATTCAAGTTTACATTTTTCATTAAATATTTATTGTTATTTCTGTGTGTGGTGGTTTGTATATGCTTTTCCCAGGGAGTGGCACTATTAGGAGGTGTGGCCTTGTTGGAGTAGGTGTGTCACTGTGGGTGTGGGCTTAAGACCCTCACCCTAGTTGCCTGGAAGTCAGTCTTCCACTAGCCGCCTTCAGATGAAGATGTAGAACTCTCAGCTCCTCCTGCACCGTATCTGCCTGGATGCTGCCATGTTGCTGCCTTGATGACAATGGACTGAACCTCTGAGCCTGTAAGCCAGCCCCAATTAAATGTTGTCTTTTATAGACCTTGCATTGGTCATGGTGTCTGTTCACAGCAGTAAAACCCTAACTAAGACACTGTGCATGTTTGTCAGAGTTGTCTATGTGAAGTTCTCCAGGAAGCCAAAGCGTGTCCAATGCCCCGCAGCTGGAGTTACAGTCCGTTCTGAGCTGCCCAACCTGAATACTGGTAACCAGAACTGAACTCTGGTCCTCTAGAAGACCAAGAAGCAGCCCTAACCACTGAACCACTCTCCAGCCACCTCCGTCACCACATCTTCAAAAAGTAAAACCTAATCTGTTATCATCCTTTTAGAATTAAAAAATCTTTTTTACACTTTCAAATAGTTGTTTTTTTTTTTTTAAAAAAAAAAATGGTTTGGGGCCAGCAAGATGGATCAACAGCAAAACCCAAATGTGTGCTCTGCGAGCCTGCTGACCCATATTCCGGGTCCCCAAACCCACAGTGGAAGGCAAGGACCCACTCTGCAAAGCTGTTTTCCACCCTGCACATGTGTACCCTGGCACACGTACACCTGCACTATCACACACAGAGAACATACACACATGCACGCATACACTACCACCACCAACAACAACAACAATAACAAAAGCTTCTTAAGCTAGTTGGTTGGATAGTTCTGCTCAAGAGCGAAGTGGAAGTCAGGCGTCTGTCCAATTGCACTTTCAGAAAAGCGTGTTTCTGAACACCTGTTAGTTTAAGCAGGAACAAAGTGCCCCCGAAGGCAAATCGCGAACACTCTGGGGGCTGAGAGTGCTTCCTGTTCCTGAGGTCATAAGCCTGCTGTAAAATGCCTTATAAAGTTCACATAAAGTGTGTTATGTGCTTTACAGATCTTTCAACATTCAGCTTTCTTAAGAGCAGGGTTTGAAATGGCCCAGTCTTGGCGCTGGAGCCCCCAAGTCTGTTTTCTCAACCCACACCAAAACAGCCCTGGGAGTGATACTTGCTAATAACCCAGAACCCAGCTGGAATCCAGACAAGTCTATCTGACGGCTTAGTTTGCATCTTAACACCCACTGCTCTGGGTGGTACACCCCTATTCTGTGGTTCTATTTACACCTCAGAACTTCAGAAAAAAACCCTCCATTTACATATGTAAATTGTGTGCACGCAGATAAAAATAAGTACCAGATGTGCAGCCAGACATCTGCGTTTCTGTTCAAAACAAAAGTGGGTTAGCTCGGTCAGGGTCACCCCCTACTTTCTAAACCCTTCGTGTGCCACCCCTCCTACACTCCCCGACTCTCCAAGGACAGGGATAGCAATATCAGTATCAAAATCAAGGCAGTCCTGAGAAATGCAATTATATAAGATGCCAAATTTTACTCATGTGGCTTTGCTGAAACAAGATTTGAAAATTTTAAAAAGCAACCAACATGTATGTAAGATGAACCTTGACAACTGTCATATGACATGGCAAACTGTCAAAGGACAACCTAATGTCCAGACGCGACCGCCCGCACTCTGACCTCCTCTACTGATCCTCTGTCACGGCCACTGTTGCCAGACGCCTCCCAGAAACGTTCAAGCTCGCACAAACACATACTAGAAACGAACATATGACAACCAGCTACACATAGATTCACCATGGTCTGTTCTTCAACTCCCTTCCTCCACAGGAGGAAAAGAATCTTACTTAACCCTGTACTTACCCATCTCTTCCTCTCTGCATACCCAAATTCACCTCATTATGTGTGAAAACACCAAGTGTACCACCTTAGCCATATTTACGCTTACATTGAGGTCGTCGGCAATTGAGGACATGCATGTGATCCTTAGGACACACACGGAGCCCTAACCTCTATCTCACTCACACAGGCTCCTGCTTTTGCTTCCTGCCCCATAACCTTCAGAACCCCTCTTTCCGTTGTCTTGTGTTTTAATTACTCCAGGTACTTTGTCTGAATGGAGTCATACGATATTTGAATAACTCCTGTAACTGGCTTGTTTTGTTGAACATAATGCCCTTCAGGTTTAGCAAGCTGCCTCTACAACATGACCTAGCATCCTCAGACACTTAAGCAAGTCGTTTGAATCCACCTTGCTTATTTTTGTCCTTTAATTTTATAGCTGCACAGGACTAGAAGTGGGGCAAGACTGTGCGACAGATCCGAGCTTTAAGACGAGATCAAGGAGCCCAAAGGCCTGTGCCCTTCACCTGAGCAGGGTCACTGTATCCCCTAGGCCAGGAGAAAAGGTGATGGTGGTCCACAAGAAGAGAGTGAACAGACATCCTAACTTGCACCTAGGCTAGGCATGTACCTCCTTCATAAGAACTGCACAGAATGGAGAGGGCTCTGAGGTTTAAAGCTCTTGTGGCTCTTGGAGAGGATCTAGGTTCAATTCCCAGAACCTACCTGCGGCTCACAACTCCAGTTTCAGAGGATCCAAAAACTCTCTATTGATCTCCAGGACACATACAGGCAGAACATTTATACACCTAAAATAGTTTTGGAAGGAAGAAAGGCAGGCAGACCTGCCCCAGGCAAAAAGCCAGCACCCCTGCCCCGGCAAGGCCCTGGCTGATGAGCTCCTCTCTGGCTCTCAGTTCATCAAATGACCTAACGGCTTTTCTTTAACGTCTCCTATCGGCACTTAACAGACTACCGTTAATACATCATGTCATGCATTTTATATACACAGATATTGCACGTTACCTATCTAAAGGCGGAAGAGATACACATATGAAGAACTGCTCTTGAGACCAGGTAGGACCTTGGTCTTTCAGTCTCAGTTGCTCTGTGGTGCTTTGTGGTTGGCTTCTGCGGACTTGGGGTTTGCTGGGACACCTGGCTATATAGCCCTGGCTAGCTGGAACTCACTGAGTACGGCCAGGCTGTGTGGACTTGTAGAAACCCTCTTTCTGGCCTTAGAATAGATAAATTTTTCATGAGGAGCTCTAGATTTTGTATGCAAGTTGCTAAATTTTCATTCTCTCAAAGACTCAGAAAAAGAAAAAGAAAAAGAAAAAGAAAAAGAAAAAGAAAAAAGGCAAGGGATTGGAAGAACAGAGTGGAAGAGAAAAGAGTTTCTCCCCTTGGGAACACGCTGCAGCCACACAGGAGGACTGAGGAGCACAGCTTGGGAACACATTACAGCCACGCAGGAGGACTGAGGAGCGGCAGGGTGCTTCTCGAGCAGTCCACTTTCTACCACATCACCCCTGGGGTAAGAAGAGACCAGCCCACTGGATCATCTGCTTGCAAGAAACTTCCATGAGCGGCCCTTACCCACCCTCCGCACCCCTCACCATAAGGAAATCATTTACTGCCTCATGCTTTTCAAAGCCTCCAGCCAGAAGCCGCTGCTGGGCAAAATGATTTGCATAAAGCTCCTCATTGGTTACCCGAGCTGCTGAAGTGGCCTAATTTCTCTTACTCAGCAACCTGCAACTTTCCCAAAGTACATCTCAGGGTACGGAAATATTTTTAAAGACTGTTTTCTGTTAAATCTTGTAATCCACATCACAAGGGTAGAAGGGTAGAATTTTGTGGAACAATAACAACAAAATAAGCAACTTCTTAGGAGTTTAAAAGGCAGTTTGAGAGAGTTTAAAGGCAAAAAGCTTAAGCCACATTACAGAAAAATACAGCATTCAAAAATAAAAATGCCAGTTCAAGATTTAAACCACGATCATGTTTAAAAGCTGTGGCCACGAGCTTTGCTGGGTTGCTTTGAAAAAAGCCCGATCCCCAGCCCGATTCTCAAGCTGTGCTGTGTGCTTTATGCTGGCTGGACCCTGGTGCACTGCGGAGGGGAGAGGAGAAGGCAGCAGGGCAGCTGTCCTTATAGCAAACTACCTGCCCTGGACGGCGCCCTGGATGGAGGCCCTGCTGGGAGCCTTAGTTCCTGGAGAAGGGTCCACACCTTTCGGGCTCCAGAAGACCTCGTGGCCTCCCAGACTGTGTCTCCCACGAACAGTCAGAACCCAGCACCTGAGGAGGCAGCACTCCCACCAGGACCCAGGCGAGAATGGATTTCTGAGAGCAGCCTCTCAGCCCAGAGCACAAGCCCCCTTTGGCGAGGTCCGACTTTGTCTGATCAGGTGGACACTGAAACTGTCCATACAGCAGGACTAACAGCCAAGCAGGGAGTTGTTGTGACTCAAGAATTGGAGACATGAAAGCAAACTCCTGGAAAGAAGCTGTGTTTACACAGACTGTCACACTGCAGTGATGTAGAGAGGCTGGGACTCCGCAGGTCAGAGGCCCGGTTACTTCATCCTGGGTAATTTTAGCTCCCAACAGCCAATGCTCACCCACCTCCGTGTCCGATATGAACTAACATCTGGCGATTAACAGATAAAAACCTATTAAACAAATTAATTTAGCAGAGCACCAACGTCCACATCCCAAAATCTAAAACCTTCATTAGATAACATCTGAAGTCTAAAGAAGAGCCCCCTCCATCTTGCTGTAATCACCTTCTTAATTTATGACTTTCTTCTGTACAACTATGAAACTGCTCCCATGATGCAATAAGGAACTTGTAGTGTCTGACTTACTCTTCTATTGCTGTGAGCAGATAGTATGAGCAAGGTTCCTTCTAAAGAAGGTATCTAATTGGGGGCTTGTTTACACTTTCAGAGGGTAGTCCTTGGTGAGCATGGCAGGGAACCTGGTGGTGGGCAGACTAACTAGCATGGCACTGAAGCAGGATGCTCTCTCGCTGCAGGCAGAAAGGGAAAGACTGTACTGACATGGACATCTGAAACCTCAAAGTCCACCTCCTCCAACAAGGCCACACCTCCTCCAACAAGGCCACACCTCCTCCAACAAGGCCACACCTCCTCCAACAAGGCCACACCTCCTCCAACAAAGGCCACACCTCCTCCAACAAGGCCACGCCCCCAATCCTTCCCAAACAGCTCCACTAACTGGTGGCCAAGCAGTCAGACACAAGAATCTATGGGGCCATTCTCATTCAAACCACCCATGGGAAACCTACATCCCGGGCCATGGCTACTCAGAATGACTCCGGAGTAAACTCTCTCTTGTTCTCTTTAAGATGAAAGCTGTATTTTCACACTGACAAGAGCACACCCACCTATCAGACGCCCTTTATGATTCTATTATATGGCAATGACTGTGTCCTTCTGCAGGACATAGCTAAGTTTTTCAGTCCTGGGCAGCTAGCAGGAAGAAGGACTGAGCCAGAGGTCACTGGCAATAAAGAAAACGCTCACTCCGGCCTCAAGGATCCTCCCCTCTGGAGCTGTTTGCTTAGGACAGTAAAAGAAAGCAGCACACAGATGGGTCAGAGGGTCAGATCCTTCTAGCACCAACTTTCTGGGAGTAGCTCCAAAGGAGCCTGCTGGAGCAACCCCAGGCCTCACAGCTGAACAGAAGTGTGACTTGAGGGCGTCCCTAAGAAGCTGAATGCCGGGGGCTCCCTGCCTAGTCCAGCCCTCACATCTCAACAGAAGAGTCTGCAAGTCCAGAGCCTCTCGGCTTTTCACCTTGTACTTGCTTTGAAAGTTCACCAAGTTCCAACAGGGCTTATGCCGTAGGGATTACAGCAGAAAGTGCAGTTTTCTCTGTGAGATGCAGACACCAGCTCTACAATCACAGTCAAGATGCACACAATTCAAAGTGTGCTGACTCACACCAGAGCAGACCTGGGCACCAGCCTCCATCCAAAGGCAGGTGCCCCTCCCCCTCCCATTCCCCACCCCTACTCCACAGCAACCCAAGGCTATAACTTCCAACACCTACTCCTACAAGCATGCCAAGTCTTTTTCAACGTGAAGTGATAAATTTACCATAGTCTTAGGTATTCTCAGCACCCTTCAATTTGTAAAATGGTTAACAGTATTTCACCAGGTTCCTTTTAAAACTAGTTATTTTATGTGTATAGATAGATTTCTTCCTGCATGTATACCTGTGTACCATGTGCAGGCTTGGTGCACACAGATACTAAAAGAGGGTGTCAGACCCGCCAGGACCGAGGTTGCACATGCCTTTGAGCCACCATGTGGGTCCTGGGAATTGAAACCAGGTCCTGTGGAAAAGCAGACAAAGCTTTCAACCACTGAGCCATCTCTCCAGCCCCAAGCTTTCTTTTTTAAAAAATGTGTTATTGAGAAGGTGTTAAGTGTGCCCCATGTGGGGTTTGCCCATGAGGCTGTGGTTTATCTTGCAGGGTTCTGCAATCCTACAAGAGCATAGCACACTGTGGACCTCATCTGATGCTCCACCACTGTCCTCGGGGCTCTAAGCCTAGAGTAAGAGACACGACTTATGGCCCTTCATAATACACCGCCTAAAAGAAAACAGTGAAATAGATGTTTATTTTATTAAGTTAATACTATTAAATATATGCTAAAGGTTTTATATGTGTGTGTGGTATGCATGTGTGATGGTATGTGTGCACGTGTGACTGTGTGTGTGTGGTATGCATGTGTGATGGTGTGTGTGTATGTGTGTGCGCGCGCGCGCGTGCGCGCGCAAGCGCAGGAGGGTGGAGGCTGAAAGCTGATGTCAGTTATCTGCCATGTTCACTTTACTCATTGAGGCGGGGTCTGCAATTGAACCCTGAGCCCCCAGCTCCGGGAACTGAGCTTACCTGCAGCCAGCAGCTGGCACTCAGCTGGGCTCATCTGTGCTGAACTCATAACCAAGCAGACTATGATCAGAGCCTGGCTCTCCAAGGCTCTTCTGCTTCCTCCCCACAGGACCCTAGAGCTCTTCCTTAGCTTCTCAAGGGCAGGAAGGCAGTGGATGCCAGCCTCCTTCCCAGCCTACTGTGGCTCTCTCGGTAGACTGCTTTCCTCCTCCAGCATTAATTTCTTTTGCTGCTCTTGTTTCTGGGTGAGTGGCTGAACTTGGTCTACTGGTGACAGTGCTCACAGTCAGCCAGACGAAAGCAGTGAGACAAGGATAAAATGGACCAGCCCAGACTGTGAACGTTTAGCACTCTCGCTGCCTGGCTCCTCCTAGTCATCTCACTAAAGCTGCTTGCAGGAATAAAACCAAAACCTGGGGAAAGCAATTTTTAAATCCATACTTAGGGCCAATTTAAGAGACCAGGCTTCCACGAGCCAGACCCTGGCGTCTGACCAAACCAACAGCCTGGAGCTCGCTGTACCTGTGTGTGACTTGGCTGTGCCATCTCTGTGTTCAAGCCTTGGAATCCACACGTGAAGAAGAGAAACAAAGCTAGCAGGTTGTTCTCCAAATTTCACACACACACACACACACACACACATACACACACACACATAAAGAATTCATAGCTCTAAGCTCCAAGAATATGAATTTTTAGACTAAATGGTGCTGGCTTCTTTAGCTACAGGGACTCCATCTTGTATTTAGTCCATAGCTACACTGTAAGAAGCAGCTAAATTCCCAGAAATGGCTTCTGGCCCCAGGTGTCTCAGATGAACCTAGACCACAATATGCCACCCTATGCTTCTTTGGTTAGTTTTCAGCTTGGAGCTCTTCCAAACGCCCACATCCCTCAAGGAAATCACCCGAGATAAAGAAAGCCACAGGAAATATCAGGTGTGAGGTACCGTGTATGCAGGAACTCGACTGGACACCCCTCACCCCTCCTAATCTGCAATTTTCTGTCTTAAAAGGTTGTTCTGTCGATCCCATCCCCCCACCCCCTAGCCCCACCCCACTGACATGCTTTGGATCCCAAAACCAGTGGTCTCCCTAATACATATGCTTTTTGAATAAAGATATCAAAGGAATCAAAGGTGCGTATCAAAGGATTGGTGCAGCCATAAATACTAAATGAAAGCTTCAAGACAGAGTATTGCCAGAGAAAAAGATCAGTTTAGCCAGGTGGTGGTGGCTCACACCTTTAATCTCAATACTTGAGGCAGAAGCAAGTGGATCTCTGTGACTTGAGTCCAGCCTGGTCTGCAGAATAAGTTCCAGGGCAGCCAGGGCTAGACAAAAAAACCCTGTCTTGAGAAAAACAAAAATATAAACAAAACAACAACAAAAGAGGTCAATTTATTAAAGGGTTATATTTCTGAATGTGGACATGCCTAATGAAGTTCAAAATACAATAAGAAAAAAAGGAATTAATTATAGAGATAGACTCATATATGGACATTTTAACACCATTTTCCCAATAATTAATAGAATTAGACAAAAAAAAAAAAAATGAAAATGGCCAGGCAGTGGTGGCACACGCCTTTAATCCCAGCACTTGGGAGGCAGAGGCAGGTGGATCTCTGAGTTTGAGGCCAGCCTGGTCTACAGAGTGAGTTCCAGGACAGTCAAGGCTACACAGAGAAACCCTGTCTTGAAAAACCAAAAAAAAAAAAAAACAACCCAAAACAAAATTCTAGAAAAATGAAAATTTGGGCAACACTATCAACAAATGAGAACACTTAATAACTGTGTAATGTATGTTTCCCAGAGAACATACAACATTCGTCAAGCTACACCACATCTGGGCTGTGAGACAGCAATTTTAAAGGGAATACAGAAGGGCTTAGGGGTGTGGCTAGGTGGTAACTGCCTGAATTAAAGCCCTGGATGAGATGCATGGTCTCACACACACACACACACACACACACACACACACAAATTCATAAAGAGGATTCACACACACATAGAACATATTCTATAAGTATCATACAATTAAATTAAAAGTCAGTAGAAAAACGTCCCTGGAAAATTCCCAAATAACCAGAAATTAAAAACACATTCTCTAAATAACCAGGAGTTCAAAGAAGAAATATGAAAAAAAAATTCAGAAAAGCACTTTGAGCTGAATGATAATGAAAACACAATATTATCAAATGGAGTGCACTGATATAGTTTTAAATGCTTATTTGAGAAAACAACGGTCTCAGCACCTGCCTTACAAAGTCCGTCAAAGGCAAATGAAGCTGAAGGTGAGAAAAAGAAATAAGAAAGCAGAAGTTGGTAAACAGGGAGGGGAATGGCTTCAGCAGACCTGGTGACACGCACCTGGCTCTCGGTAGGCTACTGTGCGAGGACCTGCGTCTCAGGCCAGCTTCGGTTACACAGCACCGTCTTATCTCAAAATTGAAAGAAAAAAAGGGGGACAGGAAATGAAAGCTGACAACAAAAAGAAAAAAAAAAAAAAAAGCCTTATCTTCCACAAGAGTAATAAAGCCAGAGGCGGGCAGATGACCCAGAGGCCGGAACACTGAGAGAGTAGCAGGATGCCTCATGGAGACTCAGGCCAGCCACAGAGGGGCACCGCAGCTTTGCAAGGAGAGAACGGACTCCTGCAGGCTGCATTCTGACCCCACACATGTGCCTTCATACAGGCGCCCACCCACACATGAATAAATAACTGTTAAAAAAGAATTAAACTCCTTAATAGTGAAGGCTTTGATGAGTTTGTATTATTGTATCTATAAATCTATTAATTTTGTTTCTAGGCCAGCCTGAAGTATATAGACCAAAACAAGAGCCTGTCTCAAATAAACAAGGACAGGGGATATAATGGTAGAAGACTTGTCTCGCTTATGCAGGGCCCTGGGTTTCCATCTCCAGCATCACAATGGGGATAGTGAGGGTGATGATAAATATAATCAATAAAACACCCTAGCTAGATTAATCAAGCCAAAAAGGGAGATAAATGACCAGAATCAAGAATGATAAGGGAGACATCACTATACATATGTATCAAACAACCTAACATTTAGAACCATAAACTGATAGAAGAGAGTCTTTCCTTTAAAGAAAAGGAGACGGGTGTGGCACTGGTCTTTGTGTGCAGGCACAAGAGGCCATCAGACCTCCCCAAGCTGGAGTTACAGAGCCATTAAGGCAGCTGATGCAGTGCTGGGAGCCAGGCTCAGGACCTCCGGAAGAGTGAGTGCTCTTTACTAACGATCCATCTCCTCAGACCCTCCAGAGGAGGGCAAACATTCAGAAAGAAGGCAGGAGAAAAGCCAGCAGTCTGCTCTCAGGCCCTTCCCACTGCCCTATCTTCCTTCACCCCTCAGTCCTGCCTGCCCCCTGCAGTGCCTCTCCCCACCCCCCAAGCCACCGTGAGCTAGCATCCCATCCACGTCCCGTCTGCGCATGCTCCTGGCTTGTGACCTCTACATTCCAGCCCCCACATGTGCCTCCATGGCCGACTCTGTTTCCCCACTGCTGAAGAATCTGTCAAACTGCTGCATTTCCCAGACTCCGTATGAGAACCTTGACACCGAGTATGTGGATGGTGACAAATACCCACTTCCCGTTGTGGCCTCTGCTGCAGGGAGATCCTGGGGCGAGCGGGCCCAGCGGTCTAAACAGGACTACTCCATAAACTGCAGCCAAAGAAACTGACATACTATGTGCATTTATTGTGAATGAATTCCACCACGGTAAAAAAAAAAAAAAAAAAAAAAAGACACCATGTGTCTGTTTCTGGCATAGTGGCCTCATAACACTAAGGCATCCATGTGGCAAATCTGAGGCCAACCTGGGCTACAGAGTGAGTTCCAAGACAGCCTGGACAATTTTGCCAGTTTGGGGGTTTGGTGGTAGATAAGTACATGCAAATAAATTTGAGATTGAAAAGTGTAAAATCCAATCACAACAGCAGAGTACCGAAGCTCAAAGAGTGTAGGCTTGTATGCGGATGCGAGCGGGCAAGCAATATGCGTGTGGAGGGCCCAATAACTGGCAGGAGTCAGTTCCCTCCTCCACCCAGGCAGGTCCAGGAAATGACCTCAGGTCACCTGGCTTGGCTGCCAGCACTTTACCAGGTGAGCCATCCCATGAGCCCTCGCTCTTCTTTCTGTCTACCTATCTGTCTGTCTGTCTGTCTTTAATTTTTTGTGTAAAATATTCTCGGGCAAGGCTAAGACAAAGAAAAAAGTATGGACTTTCTCACTGGAAGCATGTTTGGAGTACACAGACACAGCTGTGCGTACAAGTGGGGGCCACATGGGATCCCTCCAGCCTGCTCACGGAGACCGATTTACTCTGCACGGTTCTATCAGATCCCTCTACTCTGAAGACACTAACGACCCCTTCTTCTCCTTCCCCAGACAGCAAAGCTCCAACGCTGAAGTGCGTAACCCTCCAGGAGCTGTAAAGGAAGCTACCTTAGGAGGGACGTTACCCTAAGCAGCTGAGCACTGATTCACAAGTTGTGGTTAAGTGGATAAAGGGATAAAGCCTTCCACGTATTATTATCCTGGATATCCTGTGAAGACGCACCAGGAAAGTGCTTTAAGGATTCTGTCAGCTCTAAAACAAAACCAGCAGGCCAACGGAGTACGTCAAAAGTGCTCCAGGGTCCTTACAGAACACGAACTGAGCCATGGATACAGAACCCATCGCTATGGTTACAAAGCACTGCCCTTGTTTCTGAGCACACCACTGCAGATCAGAGCATGAAGTTAGAAACAAAAGACCAAATTCCTCCCTGGTTCCTGTGGACCAAGATCAGAGCCAACTGGGAGAGGCAGCCCTCCACTGAAGTACTGACAGAGTCCAAGAACAGAGAGCTGGGGGGGAGATTCCACCAAGGCTCTACAAGCTTTGTTTCAAAATGCAATTAGTCAGTCTATAAAAATGTTGTGTAAACAGAAGCCCAGTTTTCCTTCCACTCCTCATCTTCTCATAAACATGGCCGGGGGTTGTGTATGAGCTTGCCCTACTTTTCTCTTGACTAGACGTGGTTTCTTGAGGAGTGAAGCATGCTATCTAATCACTTCTTCCAAACTGGAACATGACTTCAAACCCACAGCACTTCAAAACTTACTCTGTGATACAACCCGCCCGCCCCCCCCCCCCCGCGCCCCAATCCAACTAAGTTTTTCCACAGCAGCTGCTTTCCGAATACTTCAGCAACTTTAATCTCAAGGCAAACTACAGAAGAAAAGGCCAAGAGCAAAAGCCTCCCTCCCTTTAAATGCAGACAGATGGCTTATATAAGCAGACCAAATCACTGGCTAAATTTCCTACACGTACACTGACTACTATGCTGACTTGCAGGTTACACTGCAAAAATCTTTTAAGACTATCATTCATAATAAAATAAAAATAATCATTAATATATAAACTAGACACTGTAGGTAAGGTCTTACAATGCTCGTTTACTAGGGTTGCAGAGGGTCCCTTTTGACCACTTAGAAAGCCGAGTATTTGAGAACAATCACAGTGGCTTGGTTTGGTAATGTGACCAATAATACTGCTCTCAACATTCGGTCATAACGCTGAACTCCACTGACAAACAGCGATATGGAGTGAAAACTCACCACAGTGGCCTGGGGTGACACACAGGGACAAGAGCTTTGGTCATTAGGTGAGCAGGACTTCACTGCGTAGCTCTGGGTAAGATCAAGGGTACTAGGCACGGGCATTCACTGCACAGGTTTTAACAGCTTTTCAATACCAGAAACAGCTTGAACCGGGAAGGAAAGGCGAGCGTCTATAACGACTATTTCTACGAGCCTAGCAGCTTGTGTAAGCCCCCTTCTTAGCACAGGGTGAACGCCTCTAATTCCAGGACTTGAGAAGCTGAGGCAGGAAGACTGCAGTGAGTTCAAGGCCAGCTAGGCTACAAATACACAGTTCCAGGCCAGCCTCGGCTACAGTTAAGATCCTGTCCGGGAGGGAAAAGAATGTCTGTCATCCCAGCACCAAAAAGCAGAGCCAGGAGGACGGTTACAAGTTCATAGTCAGTCTGAGGTAACAGCAAGTAACAGGCTATCTTAGTCACTGAGGCATCGGACAAGGCAACTCTCATGAAAGAAAGCATTCAACTGGCGGCCAGAGGCTTGGCCCATGGTCATGTGGCATGCGTGGCACTGAAGCAATAGCAGAGAGCTACATCCTGGTCCAGAGGCTGAGCCAACACTGAGCCACCCCTAGTGACACACCTCCTCCAACAAAGCCACACCTACTCCAACAAGGCCACACCTCCTAATCCTTCTAATCCTTTCAAATAGTGCCACTCCCCTGTTGTCTAAGCATTCAAATATATAGGCGTAAAGGGACCATTCTTATTCTAACTAGCAATATGGGCCAACCAGGGCTACACAGCAAGGGGGGGGGGAGGGAGAGGGAGAGAGTGAGTGTGTGTGTGGGGGTGTGTGTGTGTATGTGTATCAAAAAGTATCAAAAGATTCCAGACAACTGGACTCACACAGCTCAGACTGCAAGTAGCCATACCACACGTGGGCGCGTACTGCGTGAAGCTGATGAGACTCATAGTCCCTCACTGCCTGATACTGTCTGTGGGAAATCTACTGGCAATGTTTACACGGAAAACACGTCAGGGAGCAAGCCCTGGGGTAGGGGTGTGACTTTATCTCTTTAGCTCAGAGATTAGTCAGAACCTGTTTTCCATTTCCTCTATCCTCCCTAGCACTCTGCACTGGGCTCTGCCAACAAAGCCCAGCCTACAGCCATTGGTCAGTTATCATGAAACTGGGAGAACATGTGAGGGAGCCACCTTCATGCCAAGGATGCAGCTCCCCCAGCAACCGCCTTCACTCTTCACTGGTGTAAGGAAGGAAAGGGGCAGAGACGTCGCTCTTCAACACTGGACCGTGGCTAAACCCTGCTAAGGCGCTGCCCGGCCACCACCCCAGCATCAGCCCACCTCGAGCTGTACAAGCCCGCAGCTCCATCAAGAGGACACTACCTGACAGCAGGGTTGCGACAGCACACGGGCAACCTCTGGATTCTGCCTGCATTTTATATGCTAAAAACTGTTAATGACTAGAAAACTTAAAGCGCCCCATGCTAGAGATAACAACAGGACTCAAACTTAATGTAGAGGAGACAACACTAGGCACAGTAAAACAGGAAAATGTCACAACAATGAGTTGTCTCATTGGGACACTGGTGTGTGTGTGTGTGTGTGTGTGTGTGTGTATCAATAAATAAGAAAAAGCTCAAAGTTAAAGACTGAAAATGATTGAAATGACTCAGTTTTACAAAGTAAATCACATAAACAAAAATGACTAGATGTATTAAGTATCAAAACATGGTTCTCTCTGGGTAACAATAAGGGATCTTTCTTTTCCTCGCTGTTTCACAATACTGCCACATAGTGCGAGCGTCTTGAAAAGAATAAGTCTGTGCCCGGATTCCTTGCAAGCAAGGGTGGGAGCATCTGACACAATGAGGACTCAACGAAGCCCAGGAGGGCAATGGGTTCGCAACCCGCATCAAGGCATCCATTCAGCTAGGTCATATTTAGGTTTCCTAGAGGAGCATGAAGGGTTTTATCGGTGTTATCAAGATTTTATGGTATGCAATGTACATTTTTTATTTGTATGTGTGTCTTTTTGTACATGTGTGTGCATGTCCATGCATACCCGTGTACGTGTGTGTGTGTGTGTGTGTATGTGTGTGTTTTTCCAGTTTCTGTATCTGTAGGTTCAATCAACCAATTTCCAAAAACATTTGAAGCCAGGTACAGGGTCACATGTCTACGCCCCAAGCACTGGGGAGGCTGAGGTAAGAAGAGGTAACCAAAGACAGTTAAATGTACTTGGAAGGGTGTGCAAAGATCACACACATGTAAAATCTGCTGTGCCACGAGGGCGATGATGAGCTGAAGACATGGAGTTAACAGACAACTTACCAGAGCTGGGCACGGTGGTGGACATCTTTACTCCCAGCACTCAGAAGACAGAGACAGATGGATCTCTGAGTTCAAGGCCAACCTGGTCTACAGAATGAGTCCCAGAACAGCCAGGGCTACACAGAGAAATCCTGTGTCCAAAAAATTCTTAAAAGGGGGGAAAAAATCATCAGATCAAACAAACTAACACTAACACTCAAGCACATGCATGTGTACACACATGCAACAGTCAATCAATTAATACTTAAAAATATGGCCAGAGGGGGCTGAAGAGATGGCTCAGCAGTTAAGAGCACTGACTGTTCCTCAGAAGGTTCTGGGTTCAAATCCCAGCAACCACATGGTGGCTCACAACCATCTGTAATGGGATCTGATGCCCTCTTCAAGTGTGTCTGACGACAGCTATAGTGTACTCATATATATAAAATAAAATAAATCTTTTAAAAAATGTAGCCAGAGGATGATGTCTCAGCTTGCCACACGAGCCTGGCAATGTGACTTCAATACCCCCTGTACGGCAGAGGTGAAAATGGAAAGTCACTTTTCCACCTGCATCGCTGTGGCCAGCATGCCCCTCCACACACACACACACACACACACACACACATACACACACACACACACACACACACACGCCATAAATATATAATAATTAAAAATATATGTTAAAATGTTTCTCAAGGAGAGACCCATGCCCTGAGAGGGATACTGTTCTTATCTCATGCACTGTTCCTGTGGGGACTTGGCTGGGCATTTCACCATCTCATTAGGTAATAAATGCTGGAGCGCCGTCTGTGTGGCTTGAGACTGGCCACCCAGGTTAGGCTCTAAATGTCTGTCTCAGACATCCCAAGTCACTAGGCTCAGAGGAGTCAGTCTGAGTGTTGACTCGAGAGGATTTCTGCTTCTTATTCTACAAGTAGAACGTTTTTATAAGGAACTCGAGCGTTTGCAAATTTGAGCAATCTCTAGAGAAGAAGCAATCCCCCCTCCGTGGACAAGTCTGAGACACTGATGTAGATGCGGCTTTCTCACAGATCTAAAGCCCAGCCGTTTACGATGCCATTAACAGAACTAAGACTCCAGCTCTGTGGGAGAACAGCCGCTGACCAGAGCCAGCTAGCAGGCAGAGCTGACTGGGACACCTCATAACCTTTTCTAACTCTTTCCTCCCTAAACTGGGCTTGGACCACACTGCTCACCACCCCACCCCCTTCCCACTCCCCCTGCCCCTCTGTAAGAGGCTGACTGGTCAGGTGGCCACACCTGTGGTTCCAGCACTTGGGAGGCCGAGGCAGGAGTTCAACCTGGGCCGGCCAGAGCTACATAGCAAGGTGCTATAAAAACAAGGAGGCAGCTCGCTCCGCACAAAATGGAAGAAGCTCAGTTCTTTACCCAGCACTTGGCAAACAGAGGATTACGCTTTAGCAAATGCGCCATTTTTTTTGACAGTGGATGATAATCCCTGGTAGCATTAAAGACTTTGTTAATTTACATAATAGACATTAGAGGAGGGCTTCTGTTAAGTAAAACTTCAATGATCAAGAAATATGATCTTGCCAGGCAATGGTGACACATGCCTTTAATCCCAGTACTCGGGTAACAAAGCCAAGCTCTGAGTTTGAGGCTCAGATCAGTCAGAATTACATGATGAGATGTGTCTCTAAACAAACAAACAAACCCATAAACTAGGTGCTGTGCCACACCCCTGCCGCCCATCACTGGAGAGCTAGAGGCAGAAAATCTGCGAGTTCAGGGCAACCCTCAGGTTGAAAGCCAGTGTGCGACATACTAGATCTAGTCTCAAGAAAAAGGGAGGAAAAAAGGGAGGGGTGGGGGAAGAGATGGACGGAAGATGTGTAGACCTGTCTGTAAACATCTGGGCCTTCTGCCTGGTGGGACACAGCTGCAGAGACCGGCTGAGTCTGTACTTAGTGGATGGCAGTCACGGACTGGATCTGTCCACGAAGCCCTGCTCGTGTGGCTACCTCCGCCCATCCAGAAGTTACTGAAGATCTCCCTACTAGAAGGTGCTCGCATCTGCCCCAGCGAGTGAACGATTCAAGCAGCATGAGTGCCCCAGCATTGGAAAGGCAGAGAGCCGAGCTTCCCGGGGCTCGGGAAAGCTGCAAAGCCTGCAGATGTCTGTGTGTCGGCAGAACTTAAGTCTGTAATGTGGTGCTTATGACTTGGACCAGATAAGGAAGAAACCCAACGTCATGCCCCCTTCCCCGCCTGCAGCCAACAGTATCTACCACAACAGCCCAATCGCTGAAAAGTCAGAACTGCCCATGTCCAATCAGAGCAGTCACATATCTGTGCTGGGTGCTAAAACAAGGAACAGCTGTCGAGCAGGGAAGTCGGCCCACTGGGGCCTGGAGGACCAGTTTCGAAGGTCTGGATACATCAGTCTATCGGTCCATTTCATTGCACTTCAGCTGTGCAAAAACTACCTCACCTGTGGTAAACAGGGCTGTTGTCCAGAATGGTGATATATTTCTAATTCAAGACAACATATTGAGCACGGAAATAAATTTCCATCACCACCACCACCACCACCACCACCACCACCATCATCACCACCACAATTATCACAAATACTTATACTTGCCTGCAGGAAACAACTTTATTCTCAAATTCTCTAGGAAGTGTGTGTGTGTGTGTGTGTGTGTATACACACATATATATATATACACATATATATGTATATATATGTGTGTATGTATGTATGTATATACACACATATATGTGTGTATATATACACACACGTGTGTGTATGTATATACACACATATATGTGTATATATACACATATATGTGTGTATATATATACACATATATGTGTATATATATACACACACACACATGTGTGTATGTATGTATATATATATCACAGCTCTCTGACACCTTCATTCCCAATCAGCCCCAAATCTCTACTTACCCTCCGCCCCAGGAGGCGCTGCATGGCCTCCCCCCTGCCACCCTCCTCTATTAGCATCCATGAGCGAGCAGCCAAGCAAAACTGAGTATCAAGAACTGATAGCGCAGCCGTAAGAGATGACTGGCTGACTAAAGCCACATGTAATCCTCATAACCATCTAAGCACCACCACACCCATTCTACAGATATGGAAAACGGAAGACAGAGGAGTGACACTTCAGAGGAAATACCTGCTTACCCACATCCAAAATTTTTACCTGCAATCTTAAACTTCTTTTGATTTAAATATCAACTCAAATCCCAGCACTCTGCAATCTCATTGGATTTAAAAACAGGCATTTCAAGGGTCTACAAAGCCACGAGAAAACTATGGGTTTCCTTGTCAAACGTCAACCTCCCATTTCACCTCATTACGTAAGCACTACCCACCAATGCACACAGACACCAAACCCTAAGCTGGGCATGGTGGCAGACAGCTTTCATTTCAGCACTGGGGAGGCAGAGGCAAGCAGATCTCTGGGGCCTAGGCCAGCCTGTTCTACAGAGAAACCCTATCTCGAAAACCAAAACAAACCCAAGTCCTGTTCTCTTCTCCACACCCATTTCTAATCCATCTCCACCTCTACAAAGAAACCCCTTAACACCCCACTGCGCCCCCTCCTGCAGCTAAAGCCTCACTGAAGCTACCAGGCGCTCTCTTCCCTGGCCCACCAGGATAGGCTGCCAGAATGCAGGCTCCTTCAGGAAGGGATGTGTCACAGCAGAGCCTCACACAGCACAGACAGAGAAGCAGGACTCACCGCTGGGGCCAGAGAAAAGGCCCTCTATTGACAGCACTGGCGGCTCCTGCCGAGGACCCAGGTTCGATTCCTAGTACCCACTGGCAGTTCACAACCCTCTGTAACCACCACCTCCCCAGGGGTTTGAGACCCACACAGGGACAGGATCCAGCCCCTGTGCATTATAAGGAAGTGGGGACAGCAGAGGGTTACCCTGGAGCCAGCCCCAAGAGAACCAACAGGCTCTACTGGCTTCTGAGGGCACCAGACAGGCACATGGTACACAGACATCCATACGCATAAAAACAAAATTAAATGTATGTGTGTATACATATTTGTTTGTATGTATATGTGTGTGACACACACACACACACACACACACACACACACACATCAATAGACAGATACTAACCATAGCCAGGCATGAAAGCACACAGATGTAGAGGGAAAAGAAGAATCAATCAGGTGCATAAGGCTAGTTATTCTCTGCTTCACAGAGTTTGAAGTCAGCCAAGTTAAATGAGGAGAAGAAAAGAACACAGTCCCCTGTAACCAGGTGTATCAGGCAGTACAGACCTTTAACTTTGCACTTGGGAGGATGAAGCAGGAGAATTACGAGTTTGGGGGCAGCCTACATAGCAAGACCTGGTTTTTAAGAAACAAACAAAAAGATGTGTTTACTAAATGAACAACTTCTGAATACTTGGGCTGTTTCCCTAGGTCACCTCCCTCCTCCCTGCCAGCCCAGCCTTCACAGTTCCCAAAGCAATCTTCCCAGGCCCTAGACAGCCACAGCTCACCCTTGCTCACTGTTCCTCTCGCTGCCATGAGCCTGAAACCCAACCATCAGTGAGGATCTGTCAGATCAGCACTGGGACCCTAAATACGGTTCCTCACGCTGTGGTGACCCCCAACCATGAAATTATTTTCGCTGCTACTTCATATCTGTAACTTTGCTACTGTTGGGAATTGAAAGGTAAACATCTGTTTTCAGGTGGTCCTAGGCGACCTCTGTGACAGGGTTGTTCTATCTGTCCCCACCCCTCACCAGGTCCCCATCGGCCCCGACCCACAGGATGACAACTACTGTTAGATACATGGCAGAAATAGGGCCCAGCACCTGCAGAACTGGCTTGCTGCAAGTACCACACTCTGGCTCAACGTCTGTCGTGCCCAATGACTCTTGCGCTCACCAAGGGTATGACTCATTGTGTGGGATTACAGACAATCACCAGTCATATCTGGCCCAGCGAGTTCTCTCACCTCCTCTAGGCCCAGTCTCTGTACTCTCCCCCATTCTAGAGGCATTTTCTCAGGCAAGCTTCTCACCCAACACTCCCAAGGCTGTGCTACCATGCAGCCTTCTTTCAAGATGACTGAATTTACTGTTGTTGTTTACATGCTTATGGGATGTCCTTACTTGTATGCACACACAGGTCATTGCCAACAAAGATGTTTGGCTTCTTCCTACAACATATCCTCCTCCTAGCATTTAGCAGGTGCTTGTAAGACAATATGAACACAGCTGACAGACAGCCTCTGGTGACAGTGTGAGGTTTAAGGGGTTCATTCTGTACTAGGGACTGAACCCAGGCAACTGCATGCCCCCATTTAGCTAAGTCTCCCTCACTCACATAACTCCTGCCAACTGTGTAAACTCACGGGATGAGTGGCTGCTCACCACACTGAAACCTAGTGAGTTCTTCAGCAGCTCTGAGAAGCAGAAGTTCCTATCCTGTGGGGAATGGCCAGGACTTGGTTCTTTCCAAAGTCCTAAGAGGGGGATTTTAGAAACAAGTCATAAATCCTAGCAAAATATCACTCTCGTACCAACATTTTTAAAAACTCACTTAAGTACTAACAATAATTCTCAGAACCAGAAATCAAGCACCTGTCAGGAAAGAGCTTCAAGGGGCTTCCAAGAGGGAAGGGCGGACAGCCCCAAAGAGATGCAAGTACTATACAACGAAAGGGGTTGCATTCAATTGTTTACTTTGTTATCACAAAACGACAGGAAAAAAAAAATGGATTTGCAGGTGCTGCTCAAAGAGCGCTTGCCTAGAACCAGACCTTATGTTCCATTCCAGCACCACATGACAGAGAGAGAGAGAGAGAGAGAGAGAGAGAGAGAGAGAGAATTTGCAATTTTCTGAAAACAATCTTTTCTGGCCCCTCTTGGTCTAAAAGGCCTGGATGGGACACATTCCTTCGTTGCTTCCTTTCCTGACTTTGAGGGGAGGGGCATCAGTTTGCCTCAAATCAAGAGCCTCAATTTCCTTGTCTCTGAAAATGCCAGTTTGACATACAGTCAGAAACTAAGATGACTCCACAGGGCCCTCTCAAAGAGTACAGACCCAGAGACACAGCTTAACCCCCCCCCCCCGCCCCATACACACATACACACACACACACACACACACACACACACACACAGCACTCACAGCTGGCCCCCATTGTCCTAACGTTCAAAAGTAAACAAGACCAATCCTGCACCTGAACACCCACCCACCGCGATCAGATTCGAGGTTTATTTTTGTTTTTTTTATAACCCCTTAAAACCTAACAAAAAGACAACAGGGGAGAAAACGTCCAGATGGCTTTACCTAGTTCGCTGTTGTTTTTCTAACCCTGCAGAAAGAAGGGAAATTAGCATTAAAGGGCTAAAACCTAATAATTCTCTCCAGTTAGGAGACGCCTTTGGATTGGATATCATGAATTTAACTGGCAAGATTACAAAACAGGTTCCAGCAAGATGAGTTGCAAAGAAGGGAGCGAAGGCTCATGTCCAGTCAGGGTTGGGTAGAGTCCGGTCGGCAAACCCGTGAAGCAGGACTGAGCCTTCCCTGCTTCCCGGCTTGTGTCCCAGAGTTTGCAAATCGGATATCTAGACGTTCTCGTGAATAGAGAGCCCCAGGTTCTAGACTTGGAGATGCCAAACGCGGCCGCCCTGCCCAGACTGACGAGTTGTGCTCGGAGTACACAGAGATCTTGTCCAACCCCACGTTTTTCCTGGATTTATCCCAGGCAGTGCAGTGGCAGGAGAGCTGCGGAGCTCAGAGCCACTACTCGAGGCTTCGACCGGAGGTGACACGTCCTGGGAACCGATGGAATCCTCAGCTTCAGACACCCCCGCCCCGCCACCCCGGAATCCCGGAGGCTGGACGCCGAGGTCACCGGGGTTGCCTCTCGGGCTTCCCCGCGTCCCTTCCCGCCCACAGGGTTTCCTGAACCGGAGCCCTGCTCGCGTCCGCGGTTCTGATAACCCGCGCGGCAGCCCGCCTCGCTCACCTGGCCAGCACAGCACCGGGCAGACATCGCCGCGGCCGACGACCTCGGGGACGCTGCCCGCTGGACCCGTCACTCAGACCCTCTCGGCTTGGCCCGCGAGCGCGCGTCGCAAGAAGCAGGTCTAGCTTTCCAGCCCCGAGCCCAGCAGCCCAGCTGAAAGCCGCGTACCGTGGCTTGAAAACAACTGCCGCCAAGCCCCGCCCCACACCACAGGCCCCGCCCCGAGACCGCCCGGACTGTAGAGTCCGCCCATCTCTTAGGCTCCGCCCCTAGGCCGGCTCCGCCCTGGTCTGTAGTTCCGCCCCTTTCCGGGCAGCACAGTGTGCTTCTTCCTCTCTGGCACTTCCGCCGGGGTTAGACCAAGGGAATGCCATGTTTTTACAAGTCTCGGGTTTTACCGACCCGGGCGCCCCTCCGCCCCTGCTCCGGTAAACTAGATCCGCTTGCCTTCGGTAGTAAAAACTGGAGCCCTAGAGAAAGACTCCCTGCCGACTGTCCTGCGCTGGTCGCTCCCCGAGGGGCATCACTGGTACCGGACTGCGATCGCCTTACACCTCTGAGGCATCTACCTGATCCGCATTCGGGAAACCCCTCTTTCCCCCCGACGCCCTCAGATGCCAGGTCTCCCCAGGCGCCTGGCTGTCCCACCTGCTGTCCTCGCGGAACTCCCGGGGCTCTGGTTAGAGCGCAGACCGAGAGTCGATCTCGGAACCAGGGACTAGGTTGGGGTCCTTGTTTCCTCTCAACTGACCCACGTTGAAAGGAGGATTCCAGCAGTTGCTTGTTGGATGCCATGGAGCGCCAAATCTTGCTCTCCACCTGAATCTCTTCTCACGCTTACTTCAAATGTAAAACCATTTCTGTTAGTATGAATTTTACACCAATCCCTTTTTTGCTGACAGAGTATTTCAGATAAACATTACTGGACCCCTGTGAGGAAAGCGACAGCGGAAACCTAAGCAGCTTAAATAGCTCACCCTAAAGCCTCTGGAAGTGAAAAGGCCAAGCTGACAATCCTAGTGTCTGATCCTCAGGCACACAAGCCAGGGCTTGACCTTTCCTGGACAGAGCCTTTGCCTACAGTGTCTTGGGAACTTTAGCAGGTAGAAACTAAAGAAATTGTCTTTTGATAATCCGTGCTTTAGTTATTCCCAGCGCTGAATCTTCCAGGGTCGTAGATCCAGGAATTTAGAGTAACACACACAACGCAGCAGTCCCCTACTTGGGAGTTTAGAAAAATTATAAAGACAGTGGCTGTAACTAAAAATAAAAGGGTGTGGGAGGAGGAACTTGCCGGGTGGCAGCCTGTAACTCAGAGCCAGGACCTCCGTGAGGCTTCACAGTGAGCTTTATTGTTTGCTGCAGGGCAGTCTCTAGACTTAGAACTTCAGACCCTGGGGAAACCAGTCTGACACCACGGAGTTTCTGGCCTTGTGGAAACCGCCCAAGAGGTGGGGGAGGGGTGCAAACTGTACAAACCTTCGAGCTGGAATTTACCTTTAGGAGACTCGTCAGCCAGTGTCACCGGGTTAGGATCAGAGACCTGGTGGATTCCTGTTTGGGTTTTGTTTGTTTGCCGAACCTGTGCTAGTGCGTGAGGATTCTGAGTATGGATGTCAGTATCCTAGAGAGAGACAGAGCATGCCTCTTAATGAGCTGGAGATAGGGCTTGGAACCCCTTGGTACAGGACTTCCCAGCATGCATGAGTTCCTTCCTCGACATGCCAAAAATAATAAATAGCTGTGGAAATGTCAAAAGTACACTAAGGTACAAAAAAACAAAACAAAACAAAACAAACAAACAAACAAAAAAACCCGTTAACAAAAGGCTGAACTTCCAGAGTCAGAAAGTTGCAAGTTCTAACTTCACTAAGAACAGACTGGATGGGGGGTGGGGAACCAAAAAAAAGGGAAATGAATTGTAAATATAGAATATATCCAATAAAAAAAAGAACAGACTGGATAACATGGTCTCTCTGAAGCTCTGACTTTACCATCACTTGTATTCATGAGTGTGTTATTTAAATGGAAAAGAAGTAATTTGTGATTTTTGTCTTCTGGCCTCAGCCCCTTCAAGAGTTGTGTGGAGTGTAGTGCAATCACCATGCCGCGTGCAGCTGGCTTTACTGTTTGCGCTCAAGGCAGGACGCTTGCCGGGTGTGAACTGACGTTTTCTGAAGAAGCTATGTGGTGCCTCTTTCTTAGCATACTCGTGTTGGAGTCTGGCCGACTAGACGGACCTTCGAGATTTTGGAAAGATGGAATGCTGTAGATGGAAACATCACAGTTGCCTTGCGCTGCCTTTGGTCCCCTTACTAACCATTCTCTGCCTACCTCCAGTATGGGACTATTAGGTAAAGCCTTTGGAATGTGCTGCTTGTCAGAGCGCTAGCGTCTAACCATACGGGTGTTATAAACACATCTGAAACCTGTAGCTTCTTCCCCACTACTACTGTATCCCTCTCAGATAATAATATCCTCACCAAAGTGGTTGGTAAATACATTGTTAAGAGTTTCTTTTGTTCTGAGACTGTATAAGTTCATGTACCCTCATCTGCAGTAGAATGTCATTCAAGCCAACCTGAAACTATGTTCCCAGGCCATGATTATTCATATTTGGCTCAGAATAAACTAGCTCTTATTCCCTTGAGAGTAAGAGCCAGTTCACATCAGCATTAACAGGCACTAAGTCCCAGAGAGTTCCAGTCCCAGAAATATAAAAAGAAACCCCAGCAACAGAGAAGAATCATGTAAT
The DNA here is from genome assembly GCA_964023405.1 of Apodemus agrarius. Lineage (NCBI taxonomy): Eukaryota > Metazoa > Chordata > Mammalia > Rodentia > Muridae > Apodemus > Apodemus agrarius. Next base: position 64,140,798 of record OZ030020.1, read on the forward strand.
GGTTTGGAGTGCAAGTTTAAACACAGCATAAGAACCTATAGCATCTGAGAGTGACACAGCACTTGCCTAGCATACAGGAAGCCGTGGGTCCGGCAATACCAAAGCCAGCCTTGTAGCTGCTGAAGTTAGTAAGGCCTTCATGAAGCTCAGGGAGAGCAAACCCCAGCCTCTGCTACATATTCAGGGGACTTCTGTCATCCATACCAAGCCCGGGAAGGATGCACACTGCTATATGGCCAGGACTGTCAGACGGCCAGAGTTAAAGCCAGTTCTCTCGCCAAGGTGGGCACCCGCTTGGTTCCACACCCAGCCTTATTCTGCCTTTAGCTCAAATTCCCCATGTTACCCAGCTCCTACAGGCTCCTTAACATTGAACTCCACGCTGAAGGACTGTCCTGATCGGTGGACTGTCTCTGGCTTTTTGTTTGCTACTTATACAAAGACACTCTACACAGGATTGTCAGCGAGAAAAAAAGAAGGAAAATCTGTGTGCACTTTTCCTTAATCTTTGACCAAAGATCTCAAATAACTATAACTGTAGCCAAATCTGGAGGTATCCTCTCCTCCCACTCTGAGGACTTGTCTTGTTAGAAGCATCCTTTATATTTATGGTTCACTAACAAGAGCAGAGGTACTGCTAGGAGACCAACAGAAACAGTGGCACAGTGGCACCTTTTTTCTTTTAACTAGGCTGCATACTTTTTAAATTGAGACATGGTGTTCCTAACTTGAAGGTCGTTGTACAGTCAGGGCCCTTTTGATGTGGCTCCTTCAGGAACAAGCAATAACAGATCTATTTTAGTAAGATTGTAGTTCTTGGCAGACCAGGTAAAACAGTCTCCCCACAAAAATTTTCTTAAATTAGCTAAACTAGTTTTAGTTTCTACAATATAATTATATATAAATGTACATATAAAACTATAAATAAGTTCCCTGTAATTTGTTTTATTCCTCCCTTGAACTTGAAGCTCTTTTTTGATAGAGGAAAATATTTAAAAATACCACATACTGAAATGAAAGCAATGATTGTGTGTGTGTGTGTGTGTGTGTGTGTGTGTATTGTGTTATTAGAAACAAAATATAGACTTTTTTTCTTTTTTGGAGACAAGGCCTCACTAGGCAGACAGGCTGGCCTCAAACTCACCGAAGTCCACAGTGATCTCAGTACTAGGATGCCAGGCAACAACCCTTTGTAGAAACTTTTTAAATTTAGGAATTTTCATTACAAATTTTCTTTCCAGTTCAAGAATAGATTAAAAGCTGATTAAAAACACAGCCCACTGAAACGTTAACAACTTCCAGGAAGGAAACCAATGAAGCATTCTATTCTGTCAGGTCTTGCTGTTGTCAATGTAGGGGCTTGAACCCTGGGCCTGGTTGTCATTATGTGAGGGCTCTGCCATTGAGGTATACACCCCATCCCCTCTGCTGAAATTCAAATATTAAATTTTTTTCTGTGATATTCCTGTATAAAATCTCTTAGTTCCTGTGTTGGTTGTTTTTGTTGTTGTTGTTGTTTGTTTGTTTATTTGTTTTTGTTGGTAAAAACCTAGATGTATTTGGGATGAGGAAATCTTAATTGAGAAAAATGTCTCATCAGCTTGACCTGTTGGCAGATCCGTGGGGAGATTGCTGGAGGACCAGCTCACTGTGGACAGTGCTCCCTCTGGACAAAGCAGGCTGAGCACCCTACGGAGAGTGAGCAGTATGCAGTGTTCCTCCGAGGCTTCTGCTTTAGTTCCTGCCACGGTTCCTTCCTGGCTTTCCCTTGTTGGTGGAGTGAAGCTGAGCGTTGCAAGATGAAATAAATCCTTTTCTCCACAAGATGCTTTTTGGTCATGATGTTTTCTCACAGCAATCAAAAATAAAGACTAAGCCGGGCGTGGTGGCGCACGCCTGTAATCCCAGCACTTGGGAGGCAGAGGCAGGCGGATTTCTGAGTTCGAGGCCAGCCTGGTCTACAGAGTGAGTTCCAGGACAGCCAGGGCTACACAGAGAAACCCTGTCTCAAAAAATCAAAAAATCAAAAAAAAAAAAAAAAAAAAGACTAAAATGGCTACCACAGAGCTCTGTGTCACAGGGACAGACCTGACCATATTGTCTGGGAGACTTAATAACAACTTTAGAACTTTGGGCTGGAAAAGTCATTGATCAGTCAGAGCTTAACGAGCTATTGGGAGTTTGGAAGAGAAGATAGTGCTGAGAACAGTATGGATGATCGATGCCTGGCTTGTGAGGTCTCAGAGGAAAGTTTAGAAGTCCTTGTAAAACTGCATCAGGGACACTGGGTATCTTGAATTCTCTGGTTCTGGTCAGCATAGGTGAAGAATTGGTTGTACTTAAGAAGAGTCCAGAACTACCTGAATAATTGATACATAGCTGCTGGGGCCAAAGCTAGGATTAAGAAGAGGCCAGCATCATTCGGACAGAATCTTGGGTCAACACACAGAAGCTGTGGTCTAGAGGGGTGCCAAGGCTGTATGTACCTGGTTCTAGTAGATAAACTTAGTAATGTGTAAGTCTCTCCCAGGTGGTGCTGGCTTTGAAGGCACGCAAGGGTCCTGGGGAGCAGCTGAGCCTTGGCACTGTGGGAGGTCAGGAGAGACCATTGGTGAAGGTGCAGCCTCAGCTGTAGTAGGAGCCCTAGGACTGAGGGCTTCGCGAGGAGAAGCTGAGGTGTGGCAACATGTAACAAGGTCAGAGTCCCCGAGGAGAAGTGGCTGATGAGGATGCGGCCCAGTGAGGTTGGAGACCCCAGTTTTTGGAGATTACCAGTCCCAGAAATCTGACAGTGAGCTAGTGTAAATACACTGTTGGACTTTGATTTTTTGCTTTGATCTGATTGCAACAGTGCCCTGGCTTTTCTTTCTTTCTTTTTTTTTTTTTTTTTTTTTGAGACAGGGTTTCTCTGTGTAGTCCCAGCTGTCCTGGAACTCACTATGTAGACCAGGTTGGCCTCGAACTCAGAAATCCACCTGCCTCTGCCTCCTGAGTGCTGGGATTACAGGTGTGCACCACCACTGCCCAGCTAGGCTTTTCCTTTTTTTTTTTTTTTTTTTTTTTTTCGAGACAGGGTTTTTCTGTATAGCCCTGGCTGTCCTGGAACTCACTCTGTAGACCAGGCTGGCCTCGAACTCAGAAATTCGCCTGCCTCTGCCTCCCAAGTGCTGGGATTAAAGGCGTGCGCCACCAAGCCCGGCTGGCTTTTCCTTTTTAAAATAAGAAATATGCAACTTTTATTTTACAGGAGCCAACAGTTGAGAAACTCTGGAATTTTAGAGAGACTTAGGATATCTCAGAGAGACTGGATATTTTAAAGAGACTGAAAAAGTGTTAGAATTTTCAAAGACTGTGGGACTTCTAAAAAGTTGGAGTGTTTTGTATTGTGATGTTAACATGGCATCTTGGAAACAAGTAGGAAAGGAAAAGTTGTAGTTGTGTAGTGATATGTTTATGTATCAAGTTGACAACTGGCCAAGGTGGTGGTGCTGACTACTTTGTCAACTTGATACAAGCCAGAATCGTTTAGGAAGAGAGGATCTCACCTGAGAAAATACTCTCACCAGAGTTGCCTGTAAGAAAAACCCGTGAGAAAGTCACTTGATTGATGATGGGGGGGGGGGGGAGAATGAAAGAAAGAAAGAAAGAAAGAAAGAAAGAAAGAAAGAAAGAAAAAATAGAAGAAATAAAAGAAAAAGAAAGCAGACTGAGCAAGACATGGGAACAAGCCAGTAAATAGCATACATAACCCTATGGCTTCTGCTTCAGTTCCTGCCTCCAGGTTCCTGCCTTGAGTGCCTACCCTGACTTTTCTCATTGATGGAGTGTGACCTAAGAGTTGCAAGATAAAATAAACTCTCTTCCCTGCATGGTCATGCTGTTTTATCACAGCAACAGAAACCTTAGTAAGGACTTAAATAGTGGTTAGAGATGAATATTGGTTAAGAACAAACAACAGCTAGCTACAGTGGCACACAGCTTTAATCCCAGCACTCAGGGAGCAGAGGAAGGTGGAGAGAGAAAGAGAGAAAGAGTGAAAAAGAGAGAGAGGAGGAAGAGGAGGAAGAAAGAAAACAATCAAACAAACCCCATATCTTTTAGAAATACACTCATTCCTGTGATTCCAGTATTTAGTATTTAAGAAGTAGAGGCAGGAGATCATGAATTGGGGATTAAAATGGACTACACATTGAATTTCAGACCACCCTACATAGATTCTTTGACTAATTTAACAATTCTAATAACCAGTTGAATAGATAACTAGTAAGTTTGAGGGTTTTAGGAAAAAATAGAGCGCCATGATATCCCTACCCAACTCCTTCTAATAACTATTTCTATTAAATCAATATACTCGAGTTTGAAAACTCCATATTATAGAAAAATAAAATGAAGAAATAGTATAACATTTGAAATGTAAATAAATAAAATAATCAATAATTAAAAGAAAAGAAAAACAGTGACTTTCTGTCTCGACACCCAACCTTCCAGTTCTTTTCCCAGAAGCACTTCTCCCTATTTGTCTGCACACGTTTAAATAATATCTGTATGCCCTTTCCCAGCCTGTCTACATCGGCTGTACTTACTGTATGGTATCTTGATGTTCCATGTTGGGGTGAATGAGAACTCTCCATACAGGGAGCACCCCCCCCAACCTACCTGCTTCCTTGCCATTCTAAGCAGATTGTAGTTTTCATCAGGCTAACGGTCAACACCTGGCTAATAAAAAGTACTCACTATATAGCTGGGTAGTGGGTAAAGATATATTTCTTGTTGGCTTTCTGAGACTGAGACGCTTCTTTTTCAATCCTCTCCCTTTCTGCCTTTCTTGCAGTCTCTCCTTTCTGTGTCTCCTGACCCCACAGCGAGACCCAGGGGTGGGCTTTACCCTATCAGGTATCTGGTTTTGAGGAAGTTGTAATGCCAGTGAAAAGCCGTAGGTGCAAGCGTAAGAGCATTTGCCAGACAGACAAGACATAGAAAAGACCTTTCAAAAAATAGACAGAAATTCCTTTTTTTTTTCTCCTGAGACAGGGTTTCTCTGTGTAGCCCTGGCTGTCCTGGAACTCACTCTGTAGACCAGGCTGGCCTCGAACTCAGAAATCCACCTGCCTCTGCCTCCCAAGTGCTGGGATTAAAGGCGTGCTCCACCAACGCCGGGCAGACAGAAATTCTTAAGTAGAGCCTCCTACCGAGAGGCAACTGGAGTTTTAGAGCTGTGAGGGAAGTTCTTTGGTCTTATCTCTTGCACCATTTGTCTGGGATTTGAACAGATACACCGGTGAGTAGTAAATTTTACAATGTTACTTGTCTCTTCTAAGGTTTTCCACTTCGGGCAAGGCACTGCCCTAATTAGCCTCAGCTATCTTCTGAGACAGCCTAGAGCCATGAGAAGAACTCACCTGAGGGACCTCCCACATCCAACTAAGCCGTGGCCCACGACCATACCTATAAAAGATTGTCTTGTATGATGTCTGATCTGTCACAGCAACAGGAAAGGAGGCTAGAACAGATACCATGGGTCCTGAGAAATTAGGCTTTGGATGTTTGAACAGGAATCACAAGTGACTAGTGACAGGCCTCTGGTAGGCAGGGGCTGTGTTAGTGCCGGGCTTTCAGTATTAGCTGTTTAGTCTCTACGCACCTCAATTACCTTCTGTCTAAGACTGGAGGGATTAGGAGGTTCACAGACAATGAAACCCTCACAGCGGTACCTGTGCTGTAATAACCGTTTGACATTGCACTAAGTTGCATGGCTTTTCTTGCCCCGTCTTCAGCTTTCTTGATTTGTTCATCTAATGTTGTTATTATTGTTCAAATCTTATTTTTATTTAGTGTGTGTGTGTGTGTGTTCATACCCATGCATGTGTGCATGCTTGCACGTGCCTTGGTGCACAAGTGAAGGTCAGAGGACAACTTTCAGAAGCCTGGTCTCACCTTTTTGAAGCAGAGCCTCTCTTATAGCTTCTAAAGCTGCACTGCGCACCCAGGTTGCCTGGGCTGTGAGCTCCTGCAGCCTTTCTGTCTCTGCCTTCTGTGTCCCTGCATGCTGAGATGACAGATGAACACTACACCGTCTTCTGGGTCCTGATTCTCCTGTCTTAGTTCCTTTTTTTTTTTTTTCTGAGACAGGGTTTCTCTGTATAGTCCTGGTTGTCCTGGGACTCACTCTGTAGACCAAGCTGGCCTCGAACCCAGAAATCTGCCTGCCTCTGCCTCCCAAGTGCTGGGATTAAAGGCGTGTGCCACCACCGCCCGGCTCTCTTATTTCCTAAATGATCAAAGATGTCAATTCAGTTGTCCCCAGTGGCCCTCTTTCTCCCAGGGCCCTGCACACCCTTCTTCTGTGGTCCCGGCCTCTGTAGCACAGCTCCACGCTGACCACGAGGGACACAGTCCTTTTTGTAGGTTCTTGGTCTGGTTGATAAACAAATCTAAAAACAGACTCCGAAGGGAACATGTGGACAGTTTAATTGGAATTTCAAAGGAAAAGAAAAACAGACAGGATAGGTAAGCTGCTGAGCGGAGGGATTAGGGCAAACTGGTGCCAGGTTTAGGGGTTTAGTTGGTATGCAGAAAAGGAAGAAGTAAACAGGGAAAAGAGAACTGCTAGGCCTTCTGACTTAAAACTCAGACAGTGCCTGAGCCAGGCAAGCAGCTGCCTAAAGGGAGGGGTTTGAGCCATGTTTGAATAAGTCCCTCATGAAAAGGGTTCTTACTCCTCCCGTGTGGGGTGAGGGGCTCAGAATGGGACTGCCAACGGCAGGTGGGTTATCCCAGAGCTACCTATCTTACTGTCCTCCCATCCTATCAAGTCTTCAAACACTGTTTCTTTCCACTATCTCACTCCAGGCTTGTTTCTTTTAGGCCGAGTAGTAAAACTGTCTCCTTACTACCCAAGGTCTCCTCTCTGCTTGACAAGGAAAACCCCTGATGTTCATATCAAAAAAGAATTATCGACGACTGATAATACTGCCCATCACTATCTGTGTTAGAGGGCATCACTGCATGTTGTTCCTGGGTCACAAACAGGTTTCCAACATGCAAGGCTGTCTACATCAGACATGACGTCATCTGGACACGGGCCAGGCCACTTACACCCCATGAAGGCGACACAGATAAGCGTGGTCCAGATGGTGTCTGGAGAGACGCTGGGTACAAATCCCCCTCACCTTCCTTTCCGTCCTGCCGAGCCTCCCTGTCACAGGGACCTGAGTCTATCCTTTCAGTTGCTCTCTGGCTTCCTGGAGGGCATATTGCCTTTCTTTGGTCTTTTTGGTGAAAGACATCATCAGCTCCACCCATCACTGGAGCACTGGCCTCCCTTGAGCTGCTGGTGTTGAAACCGCATCCGGATGTTTCTTTTCCCAAATCTTCTTACTGTATTCTCACTCTTCTTCAGGAACTCCTTTTGTTTCCGGTTTCTGTCTTCTGGGAGTTCCATTTTCTTTGAGGCAGCATCCTGCAGTGTAGCCCAGGCTATCCTCAAACCCATAATAACCCTCCTACCTGAGTCTTCAAAGCTTGAGATTGCAGGCCTGAGCCCCCACTTCAGTTCTTCTAAACACTTTCAGAGTCTTCCTTGTTATTCCCCAAGGGATGGAGATGGCTCAGTGACACTTGCAGAGAACCTGGGTTCAGAGCCAGCACCCACAGCGGGCACCTCACGGCCACCTGCAACTCCAGCTCCAGAGGATCCCACACCATATTTTGCCTCATATTTACAACCCAACCCACCCACTCCCACATAATTAAAAAAAAAATACAATCTTTTAAAAAGATGTTCTCAGGGCTGGAGAGATGGTTCCATGGTTAAGAGCACTGACTACTCTTCTAGAGGTCCTGAGTTCAATTCCCAGCAACCACATGGTGGCTCACAACTATCTGTAATGGGATCTGATGCCCTCTTCTGGTGTGTCTGAAGATAGCTACAGTATACTCATAGAAATAAAGTAAATAAATCTTTTAAAACAATGTTCTCAAGCTATAATAAATGATCAGATTTTTTCCTAAATTATACAATAGCTGCAAATCTTACTTTGGTCCCAGGGTCTTTGCTCTTAAAATGTCTAGAACCCGACCCTCTCCTCACTCCTAGCCAACTGTGGTAGTCAGGAGAGACGTCATGCTAGCCCTGCCTCTCATCAGAGAATAGGCCCTGCCTAGCCAACACAAAGGAGCTGGCCCTGAGGGCAAAGGTGTGAGCAGGTGACAGTGGGAAGCTGGCCCAGCCAGAGCACTTGGGAGAGTAGGCCTCACTCCTTGACAGGACAGCACAGGGGGGCTGGCTCTGGAGGCCCCTGAGACAGGAGAGTGTGAGCTGACCTGGCCTCCTGCCGAGGGCACTGAGGCCTAGTCAGAGCAGTGCTGGAGAGCTCACCCTGTGGTACCGAGAAGGGAAAGTCGACCAGCTCAGGTGCCACCTAGGCCCACATTCAGGCTTTGAGTTGGCCCACCCCAAAATCTACATCATCTGTGAACGGTGCGGGGCACTTGAAGGAGCCAGTCCTGCTGATCCAAGACTGCAGGTTCTCCAAAGCTCAGGGTAACAACAGGATAACAGGGAGGAGACCTGGTAAGGAGCCAGTATTGATAGTGTCACAGGAGCCAGACAGAGACCTTGAACCGAACCGATGACTCGTTGCAATAAATATTTGCGAGTGAAGATGTGTGGATGGAGGGGTGTATCATGGGACACACTGCAGCTTCCACAGTGAAACATTGTCTATACTTTATTTTGTTTGTTTGTATGTTTTTTTTTTTTTTTTTTGAGGGTAGGGGGTGGGGATTGCAAGGGCAAAGGGCAGATATGATGGATTGGACTGCAGTGCATGAATCAATAAAGTTTGTTTTTGTTTTTGTCTTACGTCTAGAAAACCAAGGGTGGAGCCTTGGCCTGTCGTCTGCATCTCTGGGTCACAGGAGCTACTGCCAAGTCTAGAGGTGCTCCCTGCAACCTTCCCCCCTCCACCCCATTGTGTTGGATGGGAGGACCAACCTCCCCTTAGTGTAGTTTGCTTTTTATATACAAAGGTAGAAAAAAAAATCAAATGTAACTCCACTAGTTCCTATGGCAAGAAATTTTCATTTTCCTCTTGAAATTGTCAAGTTCAAATAATGACCACAAGTAGGTTACAAAGGCATTGTAATGGTCATGTTATAACCAGGTTATCGTTGAATTACGATGAGAGCCTGGTTAGGACGAGAGAGCGGTTGATTAAGAGGAGACATAAGGCGAGGTAAGAGAGGTGTGTCCACAATTCCCTGCATTCAGAGCGCTGGTGGTGCTGAGGCTCTAAAATGGCGCTTCAAAACCCTGCCTTCGTGTTGTTGAGAGTCTCCCTTTAATCACATCACGTTAGTGTAGACAGTACAAAGGGAAAGACTCGGGCAACACTCCAGGGAACTGAGATTCCACACTAATGAAAGGGGAGGGAGCGGCTCAGCAGGCTTTTCAGCCCCTTCTGGGCCTCCTGGGAGCGCGTTGATTTCAATTATTGAGTCGGCTCAGGTTAGAGTTAGGTCTCTTCCTGCTGCCAGCGGTAAGGATTCCTGTCCCCTATCACTAAGATGCACCAGGGGCACTCTGGTTTTTAGTAGTCTATACTCAGGTTTTTACAAATACCTTCAGAAGGGGGTCCAATTCTTAGCCTGACTCAGTTTGCTTTTATCCTTTTCTGAGTTGCTCTTGCCCTCAGTTTATCTTAAAATCCAGAATCACACCTAGATCCTGTGGGGCAGAGGCAGATTGCCCCTGGGCAGCAATTTCCTTGACATTTACAAGGCAGTGAGAAAAGTCTTCAGACAACCACCAGCCAGACTGTGTGACCTGACCTCGGACCTTTTACTGTCCCACGCCCTGACTCTGCCTTTGTTCTGTGTCTATGTGATCTAAGGCTGCTATTAACACCCCCAAGGAGAGTAAAGTTTTTTCCTGTGATCCTTCGGGGATGAGTGGCTGAATCTCATCTGCTAGGATCCCCTGGCATCCCCCGAGTGACACTTCTACCCTGGAATACAGTGACACTTTTAAAACGCCTTTGCATCTTAAATTATGTAATAGTCTTCAAGTAATATACTAGGGAGTATCCAGACCTCAGATCCAGGGCCTTACAGATGCTAAGCACGCTAACATTCATGCTACCTACTTACCGCTGAGTAGATTTTAAAGTTTCAGCTTCACTAAGATAAATATTGGGGGCTGGGGAGGTAGTTGAATTGATAGAGTGCTTACTTAGCATGCATGAAGCCCTGGGTTTGATGCCCAGCCTGGTTATCATGAGACATATTTGTGTGACTTTGGGAAATAATAGTGCAGTTACTATACACGTTTACTATGAAATCTTAAAAAAAAAAAAAAGCATTTCTAAAAGATGGTTCATTTCTGTTCTTCTGCATACCAGGGAAATTTATTCTGCTTTGATTTTTAAAAATCAATCCACAAAATATTCACTCGCCCAATTCCAAGTAAACACAGCTTATATTTGAGGTTGTCAGAATAAGGGAAACAAAGGCAATTTATACCTCCCTCCTGCGGAGAGCACAGCCAGTGAACTGGAAGACACGCGGCAATTAGGATGTCCACACAAGATCCGTCTTTCAAATATGCTCGTGTTATTCACACAAACATTCCTTACAGTGTCATGCTAACATGAAAAGTTAAACAGACATGTAACCAAGCAGGAGATGAGCGGTCCTTTGGGCGGAACCGCTGCTGCAGGGTTCCGCTGGGGAATCCCTGTGCGGATGCTCTGGGAAGCTTGCAGATTCAACCCACACCCTCTGCGAGGTTCTTCAGCTGTGGCGGGCGGGCGGGAAGATGGCACTGTTGGGGGTCTGGGAGGTCCTAAAGAGCACAGACCAGTAGCTAGCCCTGACAGGCAGGCCCGTGTGGGCTCAGCGAGAGCGGTCACTGAAGCCAGGGCCACGCCCAGACTCTAGTCCTCTTGGTGATGCATATCAACACAAGCCAGAGAGACAAGGTGTCTAAGGGCCGTGCCAGTGAGGTCCTAGAGAATATTCCCAAAGTTCCATCTTTTGTATCACTTCTTTAGACAGTAAGTAGCTTTGACACTCTTGGGGCTCACAGCGCGGGCGGAGCTGGTTCTCTAGCTCCTCAACAGAACGTTGGGGTTATCTCATTAGCATATCAGGGCGGGGCCTGGGCTAGGCTCAGGTCCGAGCTGCTGAGGGCTCTGCCAGGGGCTTGCTTCTGGGCCCTAACTCTTATCAGAGTTGCCCAGTGACAAACTTATATCTCATATGCATTGCATTATATTATTCCAAGGACACAAAATGGCGTTTGAGTCATACAAAATGGTTTTTAAATTAAGTTCCTTACACCCCCCTCTCTCCCAGCCTCAACTTTCCTCATTAATGTATTTTAATTTCCTAAAAGTACTAGAGATCTGGGTCCATTTCTTTAATAATAGGCCTTCTCCTTTTTTTTTTCTTTTTACCTTGCCCTATCTTTTTCAGTTTGTATTTCAACAAAGGCCCCAAATGTGTCTTTGAGTTATTATACTCACAGCATCTTTGAAGTATGAAGTCTTTGGAAGTGATTGGCTGGATCAGAACCACAGCCAGTTAGCTGCCTTTATAAAATCAATAGAAGGCTTTCTTTGAGGATATCTTTGTGAGAGACAAAAGGCAGGATTTTCTTCCTGGAAGGAAGGCAGCTCTATGAATTCTGTCTGCTTATTCATAGTGAGGTTTTAGTTACATAAGAACAGGTTAGGTGCATTTCTTTTTTTTTTTTTTTTTAATTTTCTATATTCTTTGTTTACATTCCAAAGGCTTTCCCCTTTCCCAGTTCTCCCCCCCACCATACGTCCCATAAGTCCTCTCCCCCCCAACTATTCCCCAATCACCCCCACCACCACCACCACCACCATTTCTCTGTTCTGGATCTACAAAACTGGATCCAATCTTTTCAGGCCCAGGGTCCTCTCCTTTCTTCTTCTTGGGAATCATTTGACTTGCTAATTGTGCCTTGAGTATTTAGGGCTTCTGGGCTCGTCCTAAGCGAGTTAACCCAATCACAAAAGAATACACACGAAATGCAATCACTGATAGGTGATAGGTGCATTTCTTTATATCACCACCACCACCACCACCATCATTTTTTGAGATAAGGTTTATCCATGTAGTCCTGGCTGTCCTGAAACTTACTCTGCAGACCAGGCTGGCCTTAAACTCAAGATCCTCCTGCCTCTGCCTCCTGACTGCTAGGACTAACAGTATGTGCCACCACCTCTGGCTCAGGTCCATTTCTTAGAAATGCTTTTAAAATTGATTGAGCTGGAGATTTGGTTTGTTTAGAGACATGGTCTCATGCTGCTTGGAGCTTATGTAGCAAAGGATGACTTTGGACTCAAAAGCTTATACATCCAACACCACACCTAGCCCAGAGTTCTTATTTTAAATTGTTAAAGAAACAGAAACTGTTGGCTGGGGGGTGGTGGTGGTGTTTTACTTCATAAAGTGCTTGCTTATATGCATGATGTCCTAGGTTCAGTTCCCAGCACTGAGCAAAACCGGGTATGGTGGTCCGTGTGTTTAGAATCCCACCAGGAGTGAGTGAGGTAGAGGCAAGAAGATAGTGAGTTCAAAGTCATCTTCAGCTACTTAGAAAATTCAAGGAAAGACCGAGTCAAAATGGGGATACCAGAGACCTTGTCTAGAAGAGAGAGAGAAAATGGTTAAAACAAAAACCTGGTCATCTGTCCCTTGTCCCGTCCCGTCTGTTCCCCCCAGCCTCCTGTCTTCTTTAGACTGGTTTCATTGATGCTCTCTGTCATTTTGAGCGTCCTGGCAGGTCAGACAAGCAGCTTAGCTTCAGTCTGGTAGAGGCGACCGTGAGTCTGACCCCACTGTACTAGAGAAAAAAGACTGAATGAGCTGTGATCTGTGCGAGCCACGTGGACAGAGGAAGACATTGTAAAACACTTTGTCCCGTTTCCTTTTCTGAGCTTTAAAAGCTCTTTGAATGGTGTAACATTTCTGGGCGGTAAGAAACATTGTTGCAGCTTAATTGGTAGTGTTTCTTCCTCGTGAGCCTATAAAATAACGAGCCCTCCAATTAGGGGGTTTTAGATTCAGTGTTTGCAGCAGTGCCTCTCAGGTCTTCTGTAAGACAGTCCGGAACCTCAGTCATTCTGATGTTCTTCATGATTCAGTGTCATGTTGAGTTTTCAAACATGCCAGCAAATTCTCCCTTCATGATTAATCCATACATATACACCTGCCCAAGGCACCCTGTGTCCCCAGATACATGCATTTGTTGTTTAAAGAAATATTTATTTTCCTTTTCGTGTATGAAATATTTACATGCATATGTATTTGTGCATCACATGCATGCCTGTTGGATCCCTGTGAGCCGCCATGTAAGCTGTAGGAATTAACACCCAGGTCCTCTGCAAGACTAATGTGTTCTAACCACTGAGAAACCTCTCCAGCTGCAACCTGTGTTCCTGTTCACAGTGAAAGGCTGGGCCGGGGATATAATCCCAACCTGTGATAAGCAGAGATAGAGAGAGGATTCCCAGGACAAGATGAGGAGCCAGAAGAGACAAGTGAGCTCTGGGATCAACTGAGAGATCCTGATTCAGTAAGTAAAGTAAGGAGCAATCAAGAAAGACACATGATGTCAACGTTGGTCCTCTGTATACACGGGTACTGGTACAGACATGCGCATGGACACACATGTGAACATGAGCACACGCGAGTGCACAGACACAGACACACACACACACACACACACTGGCATGTTATATTAAAGTTGGGAGTTTAGTGGGGCTAGAGAAATGACTAAGTGGTTAACAGCCCAGCCAGACTGTGTTTTCCAAGGACGTTGGTTGGTTCCTAGCACCCATGTCCTGTGTCCCACAACCTCCTGTAACTCTAGTTTCAAGCATCAGCCTCCTCGGGCCTCTGGGGGGCATGTCCATATATTTATACCATATGATAGTAAAATATATAAATATATAAATATAAAATATAAAAATATAAAAAGTAGCAATAAAATAAAATGGAGATTTAAGGCCAGAGAGATGGCTCAGCAGGTAAATGCACCCGCCACCCAGCCTGATCACACAAGTTTGATCCCACCAGAACCCACGTGGCAGAAGGAGAGCCCACCCCTGAATATTGTCCTCTGACCCCCACACAGGCCAAGGCAGCTTTACAACACCATGCACAAAATGTAAGTTGGTTTTCTTTACTGGGAATTTTTAAGAGTTGCTCAGTTGGGAAAGAACTGTTTCAATACCACATAAAACGGGGAGTCGTGTACACATTTGAACTTCTAGCACTTTCGAGACAGGCAAGAGATTCAGGAGTTCAAGGTCACCTGTTACATAAGTATAAGGCTAACTTAGGCTACACCAGACCCTGTCCCTAATCAAATTGGTAAACACTCAAAAACATCAGAACCTAATTTTTTTGTTTTTGTTTTGTTTTGTTTTGTTTTGTTTTTTCGAGACAGGGTTTCTCTGTATAGCCCTGGCTGTCCTGGAACTCACTCTGGGATTACAGGCGTGCGCCACCACCGCCCGGCCAGAACCTAATTTTGAGAGGAAGGGGTAGTGGACAGATAGACTGTGGTTTAGGTATCTGAGGGAAGGATAGCTCCCCACTATTCTGAGCCTTAACAGACACGGGCTGCTGCAGAGAGAGGACTGGGAAAGACTTTTGGTGAGAAGTCTTCGAGGTGAAAGGTGAAATGGAGTGCTTTCTTTCTTTCTTTCTTTCTTTATTTATTTATTTATTTATTTTGGTTTTTTCGAGACAGGGTTTCTCTGTGTAGCCCTGGCTGTCCTGGAACTCACTCTGTAGAGCAGGCTGGCCTCGAACTCAGAAATTCGCCTGCCTCTGCCTCCCAAGTGCTGGGGTTACAGGCGTGTGCCACCATGCTCCACGAGTGCTTTATTTTTGACTCTGAAAACTTTTTGATTATTTTTATTTAAAAAAAAGTTCTTTGGTGGCACGGTGACGTCCCCTGGCCTTGACTCCGTGTCTGCAGATGGCACAACCAAGTTTTTCATGCCAGAGCTAAAGCACGTGATAGTGCTCCTCCTAGAAATTTTTAGAAGTGACTTTATTTGGGAAAGAAGGCAGGTATGAAACAGTTTATCAAACCTTATCTTTAAACATTTGTTCCAACTATGGTCAATGCTCATTTCATAGAAGAATGTCTAATATTTTTCATCCCTT
Source organism: Apodemus agrarius (assembly GCA_964023405.1). NCBI lineage: Eukaryota > Metazoa > Chordata > Mammalia > Rodentia > Muridae > Apodemus > Apodemus agrarius. Next base: position 64,156,008 of record OZ030020.1, read on the forward strand.
CTTAACAAAAGCTGAAACCATATGCTAGCTGGAAACTCACTGGTTGTTTAACACACACACTTACACACTCACACACACACACACACATCACATATACACACACATCACACACATATACTCACACACACACACTCACACACACATACACACACATATACACACACTCACAAATACACACTCACATATACACACTCACACATACACACATATACACACTCACAAATACACACTCACAAATACACATACACACTCACATATACACACTCATACACACTCACACTCACACACACATATATATACACACACACTCACATAAACACACTCACATATACATACACTCACATATACACACTCACATATACACACACTCACACACATATACACATACACTCACAAATACACATACTCACATATACACACACACTCACATATACACACTCACATACACACATGCACTTACACACTCACACACACATCACATACATACACATACATACACATCACACACATATACTCACACACATACACTCACACACACACTCACACTCACATATTCACACACACACTCACATATACATACTCACATATATATACACACACACTCATACACACTCACACACACACTCACCATTGTCACTTTTTCCTTAAATATACAGAGCAATTTTGATGCTAGCAGTCAGTGCAATTAATGCAATTAATGATGCTGTGTCTGAAAATTTCACATTTTAACTTAATTACTTCTAAAACTTAGCACAACAATCTAATGCCCACATTCATAATAACTGAATACTGGGCCTTTTTAAACACCCCATCTTTTCATAAATAATAATTTTATTTATAATAATGCAAATAATACATTATACATTAAATAATGAAAAAAAGCTCATAGACTTATTCTGGTTCTTAGGATTTCTATAAAAATAGGTTAAGTATTAGCATATTTATTATGTTGCTAACCTGACTGGATTTAGTATGCTGCTTTTTCAAATAAGTTTTGTAGTTTATTTCTGAGTTTTACAGTATTCTGTGGAATATATAGCATAATTATTCACATAACACTTTTTTTCTGGCAGAAGTGATGCCTGGGTGACAGCTTTCCTAATTATGTTCTATAGTAGGTATTGTACATGAATGAGAAAATCTCAAGTTCCATCCTTGAAAGAAATAATGAGTATTCAATGGAATAGTCCTATTAATTCTTTGAGAATTTTATACATGTGTATAATGTACTTTGATTAGGTTCTCCCCTCATGCCTCCCCTAACAAAAGAATATTTTATTAAAATATGTTAGTGTTGTTCTGAGAATGAGACCGAGGTATAAGGTAAACGTGTTTATCTACTTATTGCGCCAGAACTGATATAAAAGTTTTAGTAAAGCATAGACACTATAAACAGAAACACTGGGGGAACGTCCTCAGGCTGTCTGCCTGTCTACCTCGAACCCTTCTCCTGCCCCAAGGAAAGCGGGTCCCTTTGTACAGTCAAGAGCAGTCCTAGCCTTGTCTGCTGGACCATTAGTAAGTGTTTTTTCAAATGGAGGTCAAATGCAGCTTGAGGCAGTAAATCCTCTCATGCTAGTCAGTTTTCCTGAGCCAGGCCATCTGGGCTGAGAAGCAGCAGCCACTGAGGTGCTGACCACGTGCCAGTGTGGGCTCCAGGCATGGACAGCGCTTGGCCCTTTTATTTTGGACCTTTTGTTCCTATGGTTGGCAAAACTCCACTTTTTAAGTTCAGTTTAGTATTTTCATTCTATTCCCAACCCCCACTGAATATATTATGATTAGCAAAACACATCTAAGCAATGCATATACTCCACATACATACACACATGCATACAAACTCACATCCACTCACACCCATATTCATAAATATATACACACTAAAATATACACACACACTCAGACCACTAACTTATCCATGTATATACACATACCCACATTCATACATATATACACATATATACACTCACACACATATACATTTACATATACATACATATAGACATATGCACAAATCACACAGCCATACACTCACACATATTAATATACACATGCACACACACTCATGTGTACACACACACACACACACACACACACATCCACACAATTCTTTTACACAGACTCTCACACATTCCTTTCTGAGGAATCAGCTCCGCTCTCCCCCCACATGCATAGAATGCTTTAGATTCCTTTGGAGGGAAGACAAACAATTCACACTGGTCCTCTTCATTCCATCAGTAATTGAGGTGGGTTGGGACCTTCCTTAAAGACTCCTTCATGTGATAAGGAGTTTCTGCGGTGCCCTTTTGGTGTCTTATTCTCTGCTTACACTACAATGGTAGAGCCTGCGGCTACCTGCTCGTGCCTTCCTCTCTCAGGTCTCTCATGCCAGAAAAGAACACTAACAACTGTTATTTGTTAACAGAGTGTTACCCATAAGCTAGAAACAGAAGGCTCGGATTTCATACTTGACTAGATAGTGAGTTTGAAGCCAGCCTGAGCTACACGAAACCTTGTCTCAGGAGGAAGAAGAGGAGAATCTATGTTCACACATGGAAAAGTCCAGAATGAACCATGAAACAGTACAATGACTTACGTGCTGAGACTACCTATGTGCTCCGGGCCACTTTGTGCCCAAGTACAAGCTGGCTGTGAATTGTTCCCAAAGGTCTTCCCCTGCTTGTGCTTGGCAGGGAGGTCAGCAGAGCCAGTGTCCTTATGGTCCGCTCTGCATTGATTTCTGGTTCTCACCGCAGGCTGGGGTCATCCGCCTACAGACCATCTTTGCAGGGATTCCAGCAGACCCTGCAATAGACTTTCTCCCTTTCCTAGTGATGGACTCAGCCACAAAATCAAGATCCCAGTTCTTTAGGACTTAGGATTTGGAGTTGCCCAGAGAGAAGAATCTAGTTTCTTGCTTCTTCTGATTTCACCTGCCTTTTTATTTATTTATATTTAGCCAGCTCAGCAAAACATTTGCGTAATTTGAAAAAGATCACTTGAGCACGTGTAGTTGCTTTGCTAAATTTGTCAGGGTATCTAGACACCATCCGGTCCACGCAGAAGTTCACATAGGAAGTTTTAGAAAATTGTTTAATAAACTTCGAAGGATAGCTCATCTTTGTCTTACAATAACTATTTCAGAGGCTAGAAATGGGAGAAGTCACACAAATCACTGTGCAAAACTTATCTGAGCCGCATGAAAAGACCAGACAAGGTCAGCACACACACATACAAACACACAGAGACACATGCACACAAAGGCACACACATACACTTGATTTTGCTTATTTTCTATTTGTTTCTTTTGTTCTTATTTAATTTGATCATTTTTACAGGATAAAATCTCATTTATCCCAGGTTGATCTCAGACTCAAAATGTAGCAGAGGGTGACCTTGAATTCCTGATCCTCCCAGCAACTGGGATTACAGGTGTGTGCCTCTATACCTGGATTGTACAGTGCTGGCGTTGAACACGGGTCCTCATGAAAACTGTGCAAGTAGTCTATCAACTGAGCCACATGCCCTGTCCATCTGTAATAAATCCCATCATACACACTTAAATGCACAGCACAATGCTATTAGATACATATAGAGTGAAACCATTTCAGTAGGGAGAAAATGAATATAGCTACCGGCTGACACTGTTCATTTTGAGGGGTAAGAAGAGTTTTTTCTTGTTTGTTTAATGAAACTCCAAGGACATTAGAACTTCCTATCTGTAGCCTTTGAGCGTGCGCTGCAGCTGTTCTGTTGCTGATGGTGTTTCATCTGGCTGTTGATGTTTGCCTTCCTTTTAAAAAAGTTTTGAAGGCTTAAAATATTTTTATTTTATGTGCATGGATATTTTGCCTGCATGTTAGCCTGTATCCCTTAAATGTTGGTTCTCCTAGGGCTAGAGTTAACTATGGTTGTCAGCTATCAGGTGGATGCTAGGAATTGAACTCGTGCTGTCTGTAAGATTAGCCAGTGCTCCTAACTACTGAGCCGTCTCATTCACGTGTGTGTGTGTGTGTGTGTGTGTGTGTGTGTCTGTGTGTGTCTGTGTGTTTTTCATGAGGCTCAAATGTGACTTCTCCCATTTCTAGTCTCTGAAATAGTTATTGTAAGACAAATATGAGCTGTCCTTCAAAGTTTAACTTTCTATATATGTGTGTATGTATATTTGTCATATATATGAATGACAAATTTATTTAAATTATATGAATTATATAAATGTATGAATATATGTGTATGTATATATGTGCATGATATATACACAAATATATAAATGGGACCTGATGAATCCATTTTTGTTGTTTGTGTGTAAATGATTTTAGGGATGAGCACTTTGTACTGGATAATCAATTACAACACTCATACCTGACAGATACTTAATTCTCCCTCCCTCAGCCGTCATTTGCTGCCTGTAATTTCTTTCTATGGGTGGAGCTCCTGAGGTTTCTCCCTTCTCTCTCAACATGTCTAATGATATTGTCTTTGTTCAGGTCTTGTTTAAGCGGCCATTTCTAGGAGATTTCTGGTCCTCCAGCTCTTAAAGTCTTCCCATCGCCTCTTCTTCCCTGTCCCTGGGACCTGGTGTGGGAGTTGAGCTGTGCTTGCACCCCTTGGGCTGCACAGCCCATGTTCTCGCTCACCTGCGGTCCCCAGCTCCAGATCCTCAGAGGAGAGTGTACCACATGGAGTGAGCACAGAACCCAGGCAAGTATAAAGGGACCGTGGGAGCTGGGGGAGGCTTGAGGGGGAGATAACAGGTGCAGGTGACAGATAGGAAGAATGGGAAAAACGTGGTGAGGGCTGTAATCAGGGAGGGCAGGGGAGGGCCAATATAAAGGAGTGGGAGAGAAGAGGGACAATTATAAGAAATCATACTACTTTCTATTTATCTAAAATTATGAAGGACTGTGTGAGTGTGTGTGTGTGTGAGTGTGTGTGTGTGTGTGTGTGTGTACACACGCTCGCGCACATGAGAAACTTCTGTTTGAGTTGTTGGTCAGAGTCACCCACGTAACTCCCCAAACTGTAGGCTATAGCTATTGCCCTAGGCTGTCTCTCAGAGGCCGAAGGTTATGTCGCTATTGCTGAAGACACTATACTCTTTGGACCTAACTTGGAACGTTTGCGCTATATCTAACCGGAAGGCTTCCTTCCTGCAGTCCAGCTTCCAGCGTGCTGTGATGTGCTCTGTTGCTGTGGAGGGAGAAGCCATCGGTACTTCCACCCAGCCATGAAAGCTGGAACGAAACAAAGGCAGCATGGCAAAACATCCCTAAAGGTGCGCTCACGCTTGCAGTAGCCAACAGCCAGCTAATGGGATTTAGGGCCCACGCAATAGGAAGAAATCATGGCTGCCCTGATTTCTTTCTCTCAAATATCAACAAAATTGTCCTTAAGTCTCTTAAGTCTCTTTCTGAATCCATTTTCAGGTTACTTTGTCAATAAGACTAATAATCTGCAAAGGGATCCTGTGTCCCCTCTGACGATTATTGATTACTGCATTTTGTATCCTCTTGCGACAACTGCTGATTAATGTGTTTCGTGTCCCCTGCGACAACTGTCGATTAATGCATTTGTACTCTATGCTTGGGGAAGGAAACAGCAAAATATTCTAGAAAGAGTAAAACCCTTTGAGGAAATGGACTTATGATGTAATCAATGGGCTGGCAGGAACAACTCAAACATCAGTGGTAACTCAGAATATTGGAAAGCAAAGACTTAGTGTAGGACTGGGGATGTAGCTCAGTTAGTGGAGTGCTTAGATAGTATTCATGAAGTCCTGGGTTCGAGCCCTGGCACTTCATAAAACTGGGCGTGGAGATACACAACTAGAATCCCAGGTCGTCCGAGGTGGAGGCCGGAAAATCAGAAATCCTGAGTCATACGTGGATATATGTCATATCTGAACTTTAGGGAAGCTTAGGCTAGTGCGACTTTGTCTTGGAACAATAGCTAAAACCTTAGTAGAGATATTGCTGGGGTTTTGTTTTTGTAAAGAAACCTCAGAAGGAAAAGCTCCCCTGCTGGAGTTAGTCCAGGAGACGAAATACTCAATTCCAGAGGGTTACTTGAGCATTTTTGGTTCAACCTTCATTCTTTCCTTCCCTCTGCTAACCTTGGGCTAAGTGTGGGCATACTTGTCTAGGTTCTTAATGGGTGGAATGCAAAGTTAGGTTGTTTGACAATAGTCTCGTCTTCATTTTTAGCATGTGTTTGTGTTTGACATGATACGTGTACCACGGGAGGTCAGAGGCTGACCTACCTGGGAGTCAGTGTCCTCTACCTTCTCGTGAGTTCCAGGTCACAAACCTGGGTGGGTCTTCAAGCTGGCTCAGCATCTGTACCCACTGAGCTATCTCAGACTCACTGGCTATTTGAGATTCCCTATCTCCTTTTAAAAAACAGGGTTTCTTGATGTAGCACAGGCTGACCTATTGGATACCCTTTATGTAGCCGGGGCTGGCCCTCCTAACTACTCTTTTTGGAGCACATGGTCCTTCTGTCTTAGCTCCTGGTACTTGTCTCATTCTTTTCATGATGTGGACACGCACCGCTGTGAACTTCCTGTCTCCAGTGCCTCTGCAGCAGCACACGGCTTTGATGTAGTGTGTGGTTTTGTTTGTCTTAGGATTACTCTTGGTTTTTGTTTGTTCCGTTTTATTGTTTTTGTTGTTGTTTTTCAGTGTTAGGAATCCAACCTAGGGCCTTCTGATTGCTAATTGAGCTTGCTACCACCCAGCTACATCTGCCTGGAGGAGTTGGAGGGTCAGAGAAAGGGTTTAGCTTTCAGGGTCTCTGCCCTAAAACTCTATGGGCAGTCCTTTATCTCCTCTGTTTGCTGTGTAGCTCAAACTGGTCTTGTGTTTGCAATCTTTCTGCCTCTGCAGCCCAGATACTGAGTCGTAGCCCTATGGCACGATGACCAGCTCTGCTTGCTTTAGGTCTACTTTCATATGGTCAGAAAAGAACCTCGAGGTTTCAGTCTTCTTACATTTGTTGGGACATGTTTCATGGTTCAGTGTGTAGTCTGTCCTGGAGAATATTGCATGTGTACATAAGAACATGCACTTGCTTTCTTTTGGATAGGGTTCCATACATGTCTATAATCTAAACTCTATAGTGTAGTCAAGTCTCCAGTTTCTGTATAGTGCTCTGTCTATGATCTATCCATTAATGAAATCAATATGGATAGGGTTGCTATTTCTTTGCTTTTCTAATAATTCTCAGTTTTAAATCATTAGACATTCCAATCTCATATACATATTTACAACTGTCATATCTTCTCAATGTATTTATCCTTTTACTATTTTATATAAAAAATGATTAGTATTTTATGTATATGGCATTTGGCTGAAAGTGTGACTGTGCGGCCATTTGTGTACCTGGTACCCTTGGAGGCTAGAAGAGGCTGTCAGATCCCCTCAGACTGGGGTTACAGATAGTTGTGAGTCATCACGGGAGTCCAGAGATGGACCCAGGTCCTCTGGAAGAGCAGCCTCGTAGCTGCTGAGCTCTCTCCGGCCCCTGTGTGTATGTGTTGTAGTGCCCCTTTTGTCCCACTAGGCAGTCTATTTTGACTAAGTATAATGGCTCCTGCTCTCTTTCGAGTGCCTTGGCAAGAGCTTTCTTGTTCTTCCCATAATTCATGTGTGTGCTGAAGGCAGACGTGTGTCTATGAGAGGCAACATATTGTTGGTACTTGCTTTTTAAAAAACATGTATTTATCTCAGCACTCTGGGAGGCAGAGGCGGGCGGATTTCTGAGTTTGAGGCCAGCCTGGTCTACAGAGTGAGTTCCAGGACAGCCAGGGCTATACAAAGAAACCCTGTCTCGAAAAAAAAACAAATCCCCCCCCCAAAAAAAGAAAGAAAAACAAACAAACAAACAAAAAAACATGTATTTAGGTGCTGAGTGTCTGGTTAGAAATTCAAGCCGGGCGGTGGTGGCACACGCCTGTAATCCCAGCACTTGGGAGGCAGAGGCAGGCAGATTTCTGAGTTCGAGGCCAGCCTGGTCTACAGAGTGAGTTCCAGGACAGCCAGGGCTACATAGAGAAACCCTGTCTTGAAAAAACCAAAAAAAAAAAAAAAAAAAAAAAAAAAAAAAGGAATTCAACTTGTCCGTGCTTAAAGGAATACTATTTACTAGTAATACCATTTACTCGCTTTTTATGGAGTTAGTGGTCACTCAGTGTAATTTCTGATAAAGGCTTGCTGTTGTCATTTTGTTAATTATTTAACAATTTTATAGCCTCTTGTCCCAACCTTACTATCTTCCTTTGTGGTTCGCTGAATTATTGTGGTGGCTGCTTTCACTCCAGTGCTCTGCTTTCTGTGGGTCTGTTACAGATTCTTTGTGGTTACAAAAAGGCTTATGTGAAACACCTAATATTTCCATTTAGGTTTATCAGAACTTCAATTGCATATAAAAAAATCTGTGATTTTACTTTTCATATAAGCATACTTTAACATTCACAATGAACTCTCTAAGAAGTAAAGTAAGAAAATCATGTCACCTTAAATACTACTAAAAATAAAATAATTAGGAATATATTTAATAAATAGGTAAAAGGTCTGTGTGGTACAAAACTAAGACATTTTAAGAAGAAACTAAAGAACATACAAATCAATGGAAATTTAAACAGAGTAGAAGAATCGTGTTTATATGCTACCTAATTTATCTGTAGATTCAGTGCAATCCCTACTAAATTACAACAGTAGTTATCTCACAAATTGAAAAATAAACCTAAAATTTAAGTGGAACCACCAAAGAATCTAAATGTCCAATGCAATTTTGGGGAGAGAAAAAAAGAAAAAGAACAAAGTTGGAATCATTATATAACGTTATAAATTACTGCCAGAAAGGAATGGTCGTAGTGTAAGCAGACCAGTGGGGCAGAATATGGAGCCCAGAAATAACCTCATACCTGTGATCTACTAATAAGGGCACAAAGATGGACTAAAAATGCACGTGGGGAAAGTCTTAACAACAACAAACAACAACCAGAAATAAGTGAGGTTGCCCAGGCACAAAAATACAAGTGGCACATGCTCTCTCATATGTGGATGCTAGCTTCAAAATTGTGTGTGTGTGTGTGTGTGTGTGTGTGTGTGTGTGTGAAGCCTGGAAACTGGAAACACACCCCATGAAGGGGAGAGACATTTAGGGAGAGAGGATAGAGAAGATAAGAGTGTTGAGGGGACAGAAGACAGAAGGCTTGGGAAGCCCCAGGGGGAAGGTTGAAGACCATTGCAGATTCTGAGTTAAGGATGTGTGGTTCTGGTCAGCTGGGGCTGAAGAGTCAGCTGTGATTAACAGGAGAGCAAGAGCCCTAAAGTGAAACCTTTGCTTTGCTGGGACAGTGAGTGCTAATCAGCTGGGGCTGAGGAGTCAGCTGAGCTTAAGCAGACCCAGCATCACTGAGGTGAAGTGTTCTGGGAAGTGTTTCCTTGAGCTGGGCTGTGCTTCAGAGGAGACTGGACCTTGAGCTGGCAGCTGGAACTCGGTCGCATACATCACCCAGGTAGTATTGTTTTGAAGGCCTGAGGGGGTCTTGGAGAGCAACTGAAGCTTGGCACTGGGAGAGGCCAGAAGAGACCACCGGTGAAGGTGCAGTCTCAGTATAAATTGAAGGCTCAGGGTTGAAGGGGTTATGCAGAGGAACCGAGGCTCAGAGTCCTTGGAGAGAGCCCAAGAAAGGCTGTTGGTGAAAGTACAGCTTGGTTGCTGCCGAAGACCCCACCAGCGTTTTGGAGATGCCACGGAGGGCCACCAAGAACAGCAGTGGCAGTGGGGCGGAGCCAGAGAGAGCCTGGAAGACAAGCTGGGCGTGCTGCAGAGGGCAGAACCAGAACTGTGTCCCAAGCCTCTTGGAGGAGCCCAGAAGATAATCACTGAATCACAGATACTGGTCATTGATTCATGTGTACTGTTGATTTGGGTTTCCGCTGTGTTCAGATTGTGACTATTTCCTGGTTCTTCCCTCTTGAAGGAAGAAAGTATTTATTTTTTAATTGTTTAGGAACCCACAGTTGAGAAACTATTTTTTTTTTCTGAGATAGGGTCTCACTATGTAGCCCTGGCTGCCCTTGAACTCACAGGCCTGCCTCTGCCTCTCTGAGTGCTAATTAGGACTAAAGGCATGTGCCACCATGCCTGGCTGAGGAAATTTATATTAAAAAAAAGATTTTGGAGTTTTAAAGAGACTTTAGATTTTTAAACAAGATGGTATACACACACACACACACACACACACACACACACATATATATATATATATATATATATATATATTTTTTTTTTTTTTTTCCTAAGACAGGGTTTCTTTGTGTAGTTCTGGCTGTCCTGGAACTCACTCTGTAGACCAGGCTGGCCTCGAACTCAGAAATCTGCCTGCCTCTGCCTCCCAAGTGCTGGGATTACAGGCGTGCACCACTATGCCCGGCACAAGATGGTATATTTTTAAAGAGACAACTTTAAAGAATGCTTTGTATTGTGGTATCTATATTAATGCGTGACCCTGGGGATCACACTGTAACTTTACAGGGATGAGTTTGTGTGTAAAGTCAACAAGGGACCTGTAGTAGAAATATCTTAATAAATCCTGGCATGGGGTTACTACTCACCTCAGTGGTTTCTGTTCCCGAATGAAAGGCACACACAGTCCTTATATTTTAAAATGCCTTTAGCCGCACAATAGCTGGGCAGCTGGCTGCCTAGCCTCCGTGCCTTTAGACTCCGCTTTCCCACCGTGACTCCGAGTCACTGCTGACTAATGTCTACGTTCCCTCTTGGCTGTTCTTGGCCCAGTTGAGCAGCCTTCTGCCTTGTACATGTTGGCTCTCCTCCTCACTCCTGCATGTTCTTACCCTTCCATGGAGGCTGCTGTCTGTCTCTCTCCTTCCTTTTCCTCATGGTCCCAAGCTCAGGAAGCCCAAACCCCTCCTGTCCCTCTTTCCCCCTGCTCTGACTGCTGGCATCTTTATTTAGCAATCCAGAATCAATTGGGGGATAGGTTCCCAGAAGCTTTGTGCAGATCCTCTCGTGCAAACAGTTTTGGGGAACCCAAATCAGCGTCAGAATACAAGCAGATACAGGGATCAATTGTGCTGGATAGTTTTATGTCAATCTGACACAAGCTAGAGTTTCCTGAGACTGAGGGAGTCTCAATTAAAAAAAAAAAATCCTCAGAAAGACTGGGCTGTATGCAAACCTATAGGACATTTTCTTAATTGGTGTTTCATGAGGGAGGAGCCCTGGGTTGGTGCTCCTAAGTTCTATAAGAAAGCAGGCTGAACAAACCAAGAAGAGCAAGCCAGTGAGCAGCACTCCTCCATGGCTTCTGCATCAGCTCCTGCCTCCAGGTTCTTGCCCTGTTTGAATTCCTGCCCAACTTCCTTCAGAGATGAGCACTGATGAGGAAGTGTAAGCCAAAGAAACCCTTTCCTCCCCAAGCTACATGGGTCATGGTGTTTTAGCACAGCAACAGGAGCCAATGTCCAAGATACATTGTATACATGTGTGAAATTTAAATGAAATTAAAAAAAAACCACTCCATCATGAAGTTGTATGACAGATGGGTAGGGGGCACTAAAGGAATTGGAGGGAGTAGAAGATAGATATGATGAAAATGCATTATATAAATATGTGCAATATCTATTATTTATTCATTGAGATAAGCCCTTGCTGGCTTCAAACTCACAGAGACCTTCCTGCCTTTTGCCTCCTAAATGTTGGGGTTAAAGTCATGCACAGCTATGCCCACATTCTTAAAATAAAAAATATTGTAAGGGTCTGGAGAGATGGCTCAGCAGTTAAGAGCACTGACTGCTCTTCCAGAGGTCCTAAGTTCAAATCCCAGCAACCACATGGTGGCTCACAACCATCAGTAGTGGGATCTGATGTCTCTTCTGGTGTGTCTGAAGACAGCTACAGTGTACTCATATATATAAAATAAATAAAATCTTAAAAAAATATTTTAAAAGAAAACAATCCCACTTTTGAGCATATATTCAAATCAAATGATTATCAGAATCTCATAAAGCCAAGAGTACCCCATGCTTCCTGCAGCATCGTTCACAACAAACACCAAGGGATGGAAACAACCTAAGGGGATGTGGATGATGAATGGATGAATGAATGAATGAATGAATGAATGCAGAAAATGTATACACAGTGGAGTTATATTCTGCACCAAAAGAAGCAAATCATGCAATGTAACAATATGGATGTAAATATGGGACATTATGGTAAGTGGAGTAAACCAGGTTCCCCAAACACAAATCCTATAACTGGAACTGTACAAACTGTGATGGAAGATAGGAACAAGAGATAGTAGCCGGGCGGTGGTGGCGCACGCCTTTAATCCCAGCACTTGGGAGGCAGAGGCAGGCGGATTTCTGAGTTCGAGGCCAGCCGGGGCTACACAGAGAAACCCTGTCTCGAAAAACCAAAAAAAAAAAAAAAAAAAGTTTTATGTCAATCTGACACATGGTGGTATACACCTATAATCCCAACATATGGGAGGTGGAGGCAGGAGGTCAGGAGTTCAAAGCCATCCTTGGCTACATGATGAGTTTGAGGCCAACCTAGGCTAGGTAATAATATCCTGACTCAAAAAAAAAAAAATCCCAAATCATATAAATTTTGGGAACTTAGTTTACTATAATGGTTCTATTGGGTGTGTTATTAATTTATTTGTTTGAGTAATTATAAAAATACACACATATATCAGATCAAGTTGTATGCACAATTTAAGTTATGTTCATGTGTGTGTGTGTGTGTGTGTGTGTGTGTGTGTGATAGCACACATATGAAGGTCAGAGGACAACTTGAGAGAAGTTGAGTGACAGATGGGTAGGGGACATTTTTCTTCTTCCACCATGCTGGTCCCAGGAATTGAACCCGGGTTGTCAGGCTTGGTGGGAAATTCCTTTACCTGTTGATCTATCACTATACAATCTTTATAGGCAAATTAAATATGCATTAAATGTTGGCTGCACTGGGAGTGTAACTCAGTTTGTAGGATCAGTCGAGCGCTTGCCTCTCATGAAGGAAACCCCAACAGCACATATTCGAGCCAGAGTGGAGCACATTTGTAATCCAGTCCTCAGGAAGTGGAGGCAGGAAGACCAGAGGTCAGCTATACATTGAATCCCAGGCTACAGGAAACCCTGACTCAAACACAAAACAAAAGCAATATGATTATTTGTTGCTGCTACAGCTGCTGCTGCAACCCAGGCATTATATGTACTAGGTAATGTTCTATAACACTGCTTCAGCCTGGGCTGTGTGTGTGTGTGTGTGTGTGTGTGTGTGTACACGCACATGTTTAAAGAGAGACTCAAATATTTATAACAAGCAGGAGATTGAAGTGAATGCAATGAGCCAAATTAGCATTGTCAGAAATTTCCAAAACACAGCAAGTATTCGCACAAAGAAAATGGATTCCAGTTCTGAGCACCAGGGCTGTGCAGCTGAAGCTGCTGGCAAGAAGTCAAAGGCAGATGAAGACGGTCTCACAAAAGGCAGCTTTGCTGACAATAACGAAGAAGGATGAAAGGCCATTTCCACTCCAGGCTGAAGGGAAGTGGGCTTGATGGCTCGGCACACACTGCAAACAAGTGGGACGTAATCCTGCTCACTGTCTTAAACTAACACTGTTGGAAAACCGAACACAAAACACTGGAGAGCTGACATCCTTCACAAACTCCTCAGCAGAAAACCAGAACTCGTCCAATAAAGCTCTTTCAGGAAGAATTAAAATAAAATAAAATAAAATAAAATAAAATAAAATAAATAAAATAAAATAAAATAAAATAAAATAAAATAAAATAAAAAAACAAAAAACCAAAACCAAAACCAAACCAAAACAAAACAAAACAAAAAACAAAGGTTAGGTGTTGGTGGTGCATGCCTTTGATCCCAACAGTTGGGAGGCAGAGGCAGGTGGATTTCTGAGTTCGAGGTCAGCCTGGTCTACAGAGTGAGTTCCAGGACAGCCAGCCCCCCCCCCCAAAGAATAATAATAATAAAAAAATCCAGCTGGAGAAAATCCTTCAAGTAGAGAATTGAAAAGTGGAACGTAAAACACAGAAAACAGATCTTAGATTTCTCTTCCTGTCGAGCAGAGTCATGATGGCAGCAGGCTGGATGGGACAGACTGAAAGCTGGCTTCCCGGCAGTGGGAAGACCTAAGCAGCTGACGACCTGGGATGGACTTACTTGCTCCCAAAGGCCAGTACCTTCTTAAAAAAGCACAGGGGACATCACACAAACTTCAGGAAGACCACAGCAAACTTTTCTGAGAGGCTTACTACTCCAAGGTTGCTTATTGACCTGTCCTTTGACACTGGTGGAAGTCTCTGCTGCTGCTGCTGACGCGGTCCTTACCTCAGGTGTCTTATCCTTGCTCATGAGATAGATGAGCAGAAGTGAGCCAGTCCTTGGACAGTCCTATGCCTAGTCCTAAGTGGCCATTTAAAGTACCCAAAACACACCATTTCTCTTCCTCCTCTCTTTCCTCTTTCCTCTTCCTCCTTCACCTCCTCTAGTCTGAGACAGAGTTTTGCCCTGTAGTCCAGGTTGGCCCTGAACTCTTGATAATCTTTTTAGGTCAGCCTCCTACTAGGATTAAAGGTGTGAGCTACCATGCCTGGCATACTATTTCTTATCTGAGGATAATTCATCAATAAACTTTGGTTGTATAACTCACTAACATTTATTTATCTATACCATTAAAGGTATAGTAAATGTATTTTATGAGTCATGGGGTTTAATACATTTTAGAGACACATTAGGAAACAAGACAACAATGTTGCCTTCATTGGCCTTCACATTCTAACAGAGGAAACATTGTAATAAACTAACCAGAGCTGTGCATGACTGTAATCCCATAAGGGACTGAGACAGAAGAACCATGAGTTCATGGTCAGCCTGGGCTATTAGTAAGACCCTGTTTCTGATAATAATGTCAAAAAATGGAGAAATTAGCAGTAACTATGATTCTAGTGTTGAAGAAAGTAAAAAAAAAAAAAAAGAGAAAATAAGCTATGTTCTCATTGTGTAAGGGAACTCTTTTCTTTTTTCTCTTCTTTCTTTCCTTCTTTCTTTCTTTCTTTCTTTCTTTCTTTCTTTCTTTCTTTCTTTCTCCCTTTCTCTCTTTCTCTCTTTTTCTTTTCTTTTCTTTTTTCTTTTTTTGGTTTTTAGAGACAGGGTTTTTCTGTATAGTCCTGACTCTCTTGGAACTCATTCTGTAGACCAGGCTGGCCTCAAACTCACAGAGATCTGGCTGCCTCTGCCTCCCGTGTGCTGGAATTAAAAGAGTCCTCTTCCTCCTCCTCCTCCTCCTCCTGCTCCTCCTCCTCCTCCTCCTCCTCCATCCTCATACACTGAATTTTCTCACTTGGCACTATATATTTTGAGAACTGAGGACTAATGGTATTTCGGTTTCCTAATGAGCTGTAGGATGATGGGTAAGCCACTATCCCCAAGGCTCCAGTGTAGTAAGCAGCACAGCAGGCATGCAATCTCGTTAAATTCTAAGACTGAAGTATTATCTATTTTAAATTGATAGTAATGTGAAAATGCCTCATTGTCTGTCTGCTTGTTTGCTTCATTGTGACATGTTTAATATGATAGTTGGTGTTTGGGGGGAAACATTGATAATTTTAAATATGATACGGAATCATTAATAATACAAATTAAGCAGTTTGTAGGAAGTAGTTTGGGAATTGAACAATCTGGCTTGCTTTTTTTCCCCCTATTACTCCTCATTTATTTATTTAGTTTATTTTTACAGTAGGAGCCCTTCATTTACCTTCATCTAGACTGGCCGGGTGCCCGAAAAGCTAAAAAAAAAAAAAAAAAAAAAAAAAAAAAAAAAGCTCTTTCTTGGGTTACTTTTCTACATGGATAAAGGCAGCCATTTTGGCAGTACATTTAGTAGAAGCAAGATGTCCATCACAAATAAGGCTTTCTGTTGATGATTCCCTACTCTCCCGTTATAGGTCCACTGTTCTAAAAGTCGGCTTCAGACACTTTTTTTTATGTCTACCTACAATTACGCAAAGTTTGATAGGATCATTCCATGTCTGATTCCTGAAAAACTACTGTCAGCATGCACAGAATTGTATATATTAGCTTCCTGTCTTATCTTATGAGGTTTGTATAAGGCAGACAAAATAAGAGTTTTGACTTTGTTGTTGCTGTATTGTTTGTACCTCAGTTGTAACTTGGAAAAGTTAGAATGAAACACCATTTTACAAAGCAGTGGTACAAGCAGGCAGGCTTGCTTATTTCCAAAGAACACCTTATAGAACACGAGTTTTATGGTATACATATAGAAATTAGACTTTCAAGCTGTTCCTGGGAATATGTAGGATGTCAGAGGCGAGTGAGAGTCAGGACATAGTTCCTTCCAAGGCCAACTGCCTTCAGCTAACCCGATCAGCATGAAGGCTGCTGGAGGGGCCAGACAGATGGCAGGGAACACAAGCCTAAGAGAGGAAGTAGTGCATCGGAAACTTAGTGTGTTAGACATGCTTCTCCCTGTTTGGAAAGCTACACCTGCAAGGCTAGGAACTCCTAGAAAAAGCTAGAAGGCCCCAGTCCTGGGCCTGAAGTGTCTAGCAGCACGTGAAGAACCGAGAGCATCCTCAGATCCCCACGGAGCTGGACCGACGCAGAGGACACGCTGTCCAAGGCAACGTAGGAAGCCTCTGTGTGGACACCAGCTGAGCACTAGGCTGACCAGGCAAGGCTTGCATGGAGGCTCTGGACAAAAAAAAATAGTCTTTGTGAATCATTCCGAGAAGGGAAATCAGCACCAACAGCAGTCACGGAGTGGAAGAATTGTAGTCACGTTGTATTATTTTAAAATGTCCAATTTTCTGAGGAACCGCCACACTGATTTCCAGAGCGGTTTTACCACTTTGCAATCCCACCAACAGTGGAGGAGTGTTCCTCTTTCTCCACATGTGGCGGTTCCTCAGAAAATTGGGCATGTTACTTCCAGAGGACCCTGGCATACCACTCCTGGGCATATACCCAGAGGATTCCCCTGCATACAATAAAGACACATGCTCCACTATGTTTATAGCAGCCTTGTTTATAATAGCCAGAAATTGGAAGGAGCCCAGATGTCCCTCAAAGGAGGAATGGATACAGAAAATGTGGTATATTTATACAATGGAATACTACTCAGCAATTAAAAATAATGAATTCATGCAATTTGTAGGTAAATGGTTAGACCTGGAAAATATCATCCTGAGTGAGCTAACCCAATCACAAAAGAATACACATGAAATGCAATCACTGATAAGTGGATATTAATGAGCCCAGAAGCTCTAAATACTCAAGGCACAATTAGCAAGTCAAATGATTCCCAAGAAGAATGGAGAGGACCTTGGGCCTGGAAAGATTGGATCCAGTTTTGTAGAGAAACTGTGGGGGGAGGGGGAATGATTGGGGAATAGTTGGGGGGGAAGAGGAACTATGGGACATAGGGAGGGGGGGAACTGGGAAAGGGGAAAGCCTTTGGAATGTAAACATTGAATATAGAAAATAAAAATTAAAACAAAAATAAATAAAATGTCTTTAAAAATAAAAATGAAAATGTCCAGGTTTCTGAGTCAGGAGTAGTGGCCCAGCCCTGTAAGCCATCATTTGGGAGGCAGATGCAAGAGGAACTTAAGTTCAAGACATAGGGAGGGAGACCTTGTCTCAGGTAACAAACAAAAGGAAACCCAGAATTCACTAGTACTTATTAAACACCAGACACTGCTCAGTATTGGGGAAACTGAGGACCTGGGCAAGTGGGCAACTGACCAAGCTGTTCTACCTGACCCTGCCGGGCCAGTCTGGGTCAGGCTGTCAGCCACCATAGCTAGTTCTGAGCCTACATGTCTGGAATAGCCAGGTGGAAAGTACAGCCTACTGCCCAGAGAACCCTGCCTTCTGGGCTTACCGGCAAGGAACTCCGTTTAATGCAGGTGGGCAAGAAGGTGTGTTCTCACAGTTTTAGAAGTCAGATGGAGTCAAAGCATAAACATTGCAGTTTACCCGCAGAAAGTGGAGAGCTTGGGTCAGTGCAAATATCAGGGCAGACATTTTTTTATTTAGAGTTTTAGTCACATGTAAGCAATGAAGTGTTTTGATAAGTTATTATTTTGTATACGTTCACATGTGTGAGTGTAGTTTACATGTGGGTGTTATATATACAAGTGTATGTGCATGCCTTTGCATGTGGATGCACACAGGGGCGCAGAGGAGGCCAATCAGGTATCTTCTATCTCTCCCTGTCTTCTTCCATCTCTCCCGGAACTGGAACTCAAGGACTTTTTTTCCCAGTTTCTCAAATAAAATACAATATTTAGAATATACATAACAAAAGAGGTAAAAAAAAAACCCAAAACCTTTACAATGAAAAATTTAAATGTCCATGAAGAAAGAGATTGAGAAACATACTAGAATTTGAAGACTTCCCAAGTGCATAGCTTGGAAAAATTAACATTGTGAAAAAAAGGTCTTCCTACCAAAATAGCTCACTGATTCAATGAAATCACAATCAACATCCTCATCTCATTCTTCACATAAATAGAAAGAAAATCCTCAAATTGATATGGAACAACAAAAGACCCAGAATAGCCAATTAGTCCTAGATAAATGTCTGTTTCTATGCATTCTACTGATTTTAAGTGCTAAGTGCATCTAAAACCCCAATTTTTATACATCCATTTGTATTGTATCATTGATTTTTAAGTCAGTCATACTTGCAACCCTCCATTGTACCCATTTTTCCTCTTCCACACTTAGGAATCTTAGAACTCATTCTTAAATTCTTTGAGTCTTAATCTATTCATCCACAGAATGGGTATTAGTTGTATATGACTGTCTTAGAAAGGGAGAAGGAGTTGGAGAAGAAACAAATGCAATCTTTATAAGAGTGCTTTGAAAACCTGATGGAACTACTATTAAACTAACTATAAATTGTTAAACAATGTTGCTATTTGGTTTTCTTCTCTAGATTTTTAGCATCTGACAAAGAAGCTCCAATGTATTTACTTCAGTCAATTCCAGGGTAGATACCATAGACATTCCAAACTAGTTTGGGAAGCATGGGTAGCTTGAAGACTGCCCTCACTGCAAAAGTCTTGGAGGATGTTATATACTCAGGTTTCCAAAATTACTTGAGACCTGGAATGTTTTGACTAGAATCTGCTGCATCTAAATGCAGATTGATATCATGTCTTTTCCACTTGAACACCACTTTGTGGAGGGGTCATTTGACATCTTGAGGTGAACAGCCTGAAGTATTTGGTTCTGTTTTCATTTCTCCAGGTTGCCTACGTTACTGGTACCGGGTTCATGTGGGTCCCATCCTTCTCGGCATCTTCTTAAACATATTAGTTATAACCATGCATCTCTTGCTAAATCAAAGTTTCTTCTCATGTAAACCATAGTTGCCAGTGTTATTTTAGTTGAAAGTCGATTTTGTTCGATATCAGAATGGCTACTCCAGCTTGGGACCATTTGCTTGGAAATTGTTTTCTAACCTTTTACTCTGAGGTAGTTAGTGTCTTTGTCGCTGCGATGCATTTCCCGTATGCAACAAAATGCTGGGTCTTGTTTAGGTATCCAGTCTGTCAGTCTTTTATCATGTCTTTTTATTGGGCAATTGAGTTCATTGATGTTAAGAGAAATTAAGGAAAAGTGATTGTTACTTCCTGTTATTTTTGTTGTTAGAGGTGGAATTATGTTTGTGTGGCTGTCTTCTTTGGGGCTTGTTGAAAGATTACTTTATTGATTTTTTTCTAGGGTGTAGTTGCCCTCCTTATTGGCATTTTCTATCTATTATCTTTTGTAGGGTTGGATTTGTGGAAAGATATTGTGTAAATTTGTTTTTGTCATGGAATATCTTGGTTTCTCCATCTATGGTAATTGGGAGTTTTGCTGGGTATAGAAGCTTAGGCTGGCATTTGTGTTCTCTTAGGGTCTGTATGAGGTTTGCCCAGGATCTTCTAGCTTTCATAGTCTCTGGTGAGAGGTCTGGTGTAATTCTGATAGGTCTGTAATTCTGATGTTACTTGACCTTTTTCCCTACGGCTTTTAATATATATATATATATATATATATATATATATATATATAAAATATATGTATATATATTTTGTTTAGTGCATTTGGTGTTTTGATTATTATGTGCCAGGAGGACACATTTTCTGGTCCAGTCTATTCGGAGTTCTGTAGGCTTCTTGTATGTTCATGGGCATCTCTTTCTTTAAGTTAGGGAAGTTTTTTTTCTATCATTTTGTTGAAGATATTTACTGGCCCTTTAAGTTGTAAATCTTCACTCTCTTCTATACCTATGATCCTTAGGTTTGGTCTTCTCATTGTGTCCTGGATCTCATGGATGTTTTGGGTTAGGAACTTTTTGCTTTTTGCATTTTCTTTGACTTTTGTGTCAATGTTTTCTGTGATCTCTTCTGCACTGAGATTCTCTCTGCTATCTCTTGTATTCTGTTGCTGATGCTTGCATCTATGGCTCCTGATCTCTTTCTTAGGTTTTCTAACTCCAGGGTTGTCTCCCTTTGTGCTTTTTTATTGTTTCTATTTCCATTTTTAGTTCTTGGATGGTTTTGTTCATTTCCTTCACCTGTTTGGTTGTTTTCCTGTAATTCTTTAAGGGATTTTTGTGTTTCTTCTTTAAGGGCTTCTACCTGTTTACCTGTGCTCGCCTGTGTGTCTTTAAGGGCGTTACTTATGTCTTTCTTAAAGTCTTCTATCATCATCATGAGAAGTGATGTTAGATCAGAATCTTCCTTTTCCAGTATGATGGTTTATCCAGGACTTGCTGTGGTGAAAGAATTGAGTTCTGATGATGACAAGTAACCTTGGTTTCTGTTGCTTATGTTCTTCTGCTTGCCTCCTGCCATCTGGTTATCTCTAGTGCTACCTGCCCTTGTTCTATCTGACTGGAGCCTGTCCATCCTGTGATCCTGGTTGTGTCAGAACTCCTGAGAGTCAAGCTGTCTCCGTGATCCTGTGATTCTGGGATGCTGTGATCCTGAGATATTGGGTGTGTCAAAGCTCCTGGGAGTTAAGCTGCCTCTGGGAACCTGAGATCTTGGTGTGAGCAAGCTCCTGGGATCCTGGGAGTGTGTTAGAGTGCCTGGTTGTGAAGCTTCTTCTGGGTGTTGTGGGACTGGCTGTAAAGTTCTTGCCCAAGGTCTGCTCAGGGTTCCAGCCTAGACCAGAATGAACCCATGCCAGTGGTCAAACAGGGTTCCTGCGTCTCTGGATTCTGCTGGTCCCAGTTACTCCAGGTGGAGTTGGAACAGATGTTATGTTCTCCTCACCTCTGATCATGGGAACTCAAGTTTTATTGAACTAGTGAATACTGTCCTGCTGAGAATGAGCAGTGAAAGCCCCTCCTACCCTAGCAGGGAATCAACCTACTTACCAGACAAGGCCTGCAATAAAAAGACTTAAAAAATATAAGCTTCAAGAGAGACAGTTGGCTCATTCTCAGATTGAGATGATTGACAGATGTACACACACACACACACACACACACACACATACATATATATATATGATAGATTATCACCATCCTAGAGAGATGAGAACTCTTTTATAACAGTTGAGGGAAGTTCTTGATTGCATCTTAGGTCCCACTTGTATGCTGGTCCATTTCTGAAAAGGGAAGTGGACATCTCACTTAAAATTTGTTCATTAAAATTTGTGTTACATTTTTCTGAGTGTGTGTGTGTGTGTCTGTCTGTCTGTCTGTCTGTGGCATGTGGAAGTCAGAAGACGACTATCCAGAGTCAGTCCGGCCTCCCACCATGTGAGTCCCAGCCTGGCAATAAGGGCCTACAATCACTGGGTCACCACACCCACCCGGGTGGTGGTTTATAGCAACAGTTAGCTGTCCTTGAGACTGGCCATTTGGGGCGGGGAGTCGGGAGGGTACACAGATCATGAGGCGTTTGGCTTTGAATATTTGATTAAGACGTCACAAGTCTGTGGGCCAGACTCCACGAGCTCAAAGTCTGTAGGTAAAGTGTGAGGGGCTTGCTTTTTATTTTGGCTTTGTTGTCTCTGCACATATCGACGGTTGCTCCCAGAGGAAGTTGCAGGGGTCCTCTCTACTCTTTCTCAGCAGTCTCTGGAGTTCTGCTGCAGAACTGTATCTGCATTCTACATCCAGGTTTGTTTGCCAACAGGCATGCAAGAGGAGCCAGTCCCAGCGATGTAGAAACCTGCTGTCCCTGCAGAACACTGGTGTGTAAAATGCTTCTCCAGCCTCCCGCCCACAGAACCTGTCTCTCCAGACATCCATCACAACTCTGCGTGTAACTTTATCAAGTCCTTTAGAACTGACATTTCTGAGCCCTAAAAACTGTGAGTGGGCACCTCAGATTCCACAGGAGTCAGTCTCTGAAGCCTCCAGCCAGTTGCAATGTCTCAGGGCTATAGCACCACCTGGTGGTAAAAACACCTGTTGAAGGTTCAGACATGTGCCCAGCTACATCGCTCTTTTAATTTTTTTTAAATGAAATTTCAATTTCAGAAAAATTCTCCCATAAAAGGGCTATATACAAATATGTGGTTATGTTTAAAGTTATACTATAAGTCAAGACGTTAAAGTGATGTCATGCAGGGGCTTGTGTGAGCACCCTTGCTGCTCTTGCAGAGGACACAAGTTTGGTTCCCAGTTAGAAATCGCACCCACGTGGCAACGTATAATTCCATCTGTACGCCATATATAATTCCATTCCAGGGGATCCAATGTCCCCTTCATGTCTTCACGTACACCAGAGCCCCCTTTTATTTAAAAAAAAAATACACTTAGCACAGCATCCCTTACAGACCTAAGATTGGGACCGTAGTAGTCATCAATGAGATAGATACTACTGTTTTCTTCTTCTTAAACCATTAGGAAGGCTGGAGAGACAGGCTCGTGGCCTCGGAGCGCTTGCTGCTCTTGGAGAAGGCTCTGGTGTGGTGCCCTGCCCCCACTCGATGTCTCCTATTTCAGATCTAATGGCTTCTCCAGGATCTGAGGGTACCAGGCACGTACATCACACACACACACACACACACACACACACACACACACACACACAAAGATGTACACACACAATATATATTTTATTTTACCAACCTTCTCTGCCACATTCAAATTACTTCCAGGTATTTGAACAAGAACGTAATAGTAGTGGGGGTGGGGGTGGGGGTGGGGGTGGTAATATGTGGTATGATGGTGTGAACTTGTATACAGACTATGTGGATGTATGAATTTGTAGAGAGCAGAGGAGAGCCTTGGGGGTCTTCCTCTATTGCTTTCCGCCTTTGTGTTTTGAGATAGGATCTCATGCCAAACTTATGATTGGTGATTGAATTTACCATTTCAGCTAGACTGGCTGCTGTCCAGAGAGCCCTCAAGAGCCCCCTCTATCTACCCCCAAATTTGGGGGCTACAGGCATGCATGGCTCTCTCTGGCTTTTTACCCTGGGTGTAGGGGATTTGAACTCAGATCCTCTTACTCTTACACAAAGTTCATTTATACACTGAACTGTCTCACCAGCCTGATAGTATTTTGTTTAAACTCAGATAATTTTATTAAATATCTATAGCTCCAGGCTTGTGTAGATACATGATCGAGTGAATAATTGAATTCTTTACTGAATGCTTCCTAT
Source organism: Apodemus agrarius (assembly GCA_964023405.1). Classification (NCBI taxonomy): domain Eukaryota; kingdom Metazoa; phylum Chordata; class Mammalia; order Rodentia; family Muridae; genus Apodemus; species Apodemus agrarius. The sequence goes on from OZ030020.1 coordinate 64,179,708, forward strand.
TAATACACACAGAAGGATTTGGGGCAATGACGTTTACCAGTAGAACATTGTAATACTACAGGCTAGATTCTCCTGTGGAACTAAAATCAGCACGAAAGTACGAGGGGAACAGGGCCTTTGCACATCCTCAAGGTGATCCACTCAATATTTGTTTATGACAAATGCAAATATGGAAGCTGTATGATAGTCACCAGCCCCAAGCAAATGGAGTCACTAGATTTAGGGCAGATAAACTGAAGGCACGTAGGCATGTAGGTGTGCTACTTCTGTGACATTCCTCCCTAAAGCACGTAACCTCAAGAAAGTGATTAGCAATTACATAAACACAAAATGCCTATTTGGTCATCATCAAGAAAGCCCTAGAAGAAACTAGACGCGACAAGGAAATGAGGTGTAATTCAGGTGCAGAAAATGAGTGTTAGTCGGGAAACAGGATAGATAGCCCAGGAGACTGTAATTCACATGATAGTATGTCCCGTCCCATGGGACTCAGTTATTCGTGGGTCTGAGGGGGATCTAGCCTGAAAGAATAGGGGAATGGGCGGGACAAAGGAGGAGACCAGGCAGAACAGCTGTCGAGGCCTGGTTTATTGTAGCTAGGGTAAGGGGTTATAAACAGCAAGGGGATGAATGGGGGGAAAGTGGTAGAACTGGAGTAGTCAGGTGAAAACATCCTTGGAATGCGAGGGCGAGGAAGGTTGGGTGAAAGTCAATTAGGTAGTTCCGGTATGGGGTTCCGGTGAGTAATCCTTTAGCCAGTTCTGTGTGTAGCCAGTTCCTGGAGCAGCGGGTGAGGAAACGATGCCGAGTCAATTTGCATACGTGACCCAGAGGCACCTGTGAGATGGCAGTGCTTCAGCCCGGTCCTGCTTCCAACAATAGTTCTGTGCCGACTTGGCTTCCATAATTGTACTGTGGCGATATAAGACGCTTGCTGGCTGGTTCTGTAAGACCCAAAAGAAAAACGGGGGCACCCCAGCACCCCACGCCTTGGAAGCCGTCACCCCAATCACTCACGAGAAACAGTCTTGATGCAAATAGCAAGAGGATTTTAATTCCAGAGCTCTGGGGCCACGGCCATCTCCCACGCGGGGTTGATGACAGTGAACACCGGGTGCAGAAACAGGACTGCTTTGTATAGATTTACAGCAAAACCCACCTAACACAAGCCACTCCATAGCTTCCAAGCCAATCAGTTTAAATTATCCGAGCCCGCACTTTCTGAGAACCAGTCAGTTTCCTATAGAAGCCAGACGGGACCTGATTAAGTCATTTCCGTTTATGTGGCTGGCATGCACAGGGTCACGCCAGGGTTACGTACAGTATCACATATGTAATTCCTGTTGCACATTTCCTGTTACAGGGCCAGGATTACGTATTCAAAGCCCACCCTCCCCCACTAGCAGTATGTGTTGGGGACCTGAGTGCTCCCAGGCATGAGCCCCGCCCCAGCCGTGCTCGTCCTCGCCACAGCCGCTCCATGGAGGCAAGACGGGAAAAGACGCCAAGGACACTCCAGCCAGAGGCTCGCAGCTGGACCCTGGAGGCGGGTGTGACATTCGCACACTTCCAGGCCAACAAAGAGTGGGCCAAACCTCTGCTCCTTTGGGGGATCCACGGGGGATTCCTAGCCTGCAACCTCATCCTTTCAGTTCTTGAGTGAGAGCTGCTTCAGCAACGTAATCTGTCTCTCCAGGTAGCCCAGGGATGAGCAGGAAGCTCAAAGAAACTAAGGTCAATGTTGAGAGCTATGGAAGGAAAAATAAATACAAAATTCTCTTCTCTACAGGGGAAAAATAAGTATGGATTTTCCCTTGAAATCAGCATGAATGCTGTTTAGTAGAGTTCATCATAACAGGAGTCTTATAAAAAAATCTCTGAACTTGATATTTTTTTAAAGATTTATTTATTTTATGTATGTGAGTCCATTGTGGTTCTCCTCAGGCACACCAGAACAGGGCATTGGATCCTATTACAGATAGTTGTGAGCCACCCCGTTGTTGCTGGGAATTGAACTCAGGACCTCTGGAAGAACAGCCAATGCACTTAACCAGTCCTGATTCTAAGATTCAAAGATAATACAGAAAATGTGGTATATTTATACAATGGAATACTACTCAGCAATTAAAAACAATGAATTCATGAAATTTGTAGGCAAATGGTTGGAACTGGAAAATATCACCCTAAGTGAGTTAACCCAATCACAAAAGAATACAAATGAAATGCAATCACTAATAAGTGGATATTAATTAGCCCAGAAGCTCTGAATACTCAAGACACAATTAGCAAATCATATGATTTCCAAGAAGGAAGGAAGGAGAGGGCCCTGGTCCTGAATATACTTGATCCAGTATTGTAGGGGAGTACCAGAAAAAAGAAATGAGGGGGGGTGATTGGGAGTTGGGCAGAGGGAAGAGGACTTATGGGACATATGGTGAGGGGTGAACTGGGAAAGGGGAAAGCATTTGTAATGTAAACAAAGAATGTAGAAAATAAAAAAAATTTAAAAAAGATTCAAAGACAAGAATACAATAGGCCTCACATTATTTCATTGCTTAAGGATATATGTGTGAACTCACACACTCGTGTGTGTGTGTGTGTGTGTGTGTGTGCTTGTACACATTTGTGTGTGTATGTGTGTGTGAACATGTATGGGTGATATGTATATGTACAGTTAAGTGTACAAGGTCAGAGGAGGACATGCTGTATCCAATTAACGATGCTCTACCTTATTCCTTTGAGACAGGGTCTCTCACTGATCTTGGAGGTAGCCACTGAACCCCAGCAGTCCCATCGGTGCTCACAACTGTGCCAGGAGTACATCAGAACCAGGACCTGAAGTCAGGTCCTTAAGCTTCCGAGAAGCTGCTCTTCTTACCCATGGAGTCATCCCCCCAAGACCCAGAGTATTCCTTTTTTTAAAAAAATGTAGCTCCCGATTAGACTGAGTTGTTTCAAATGCTATAGAGAAACGGTCATTTTAATCAGGTACTATGAGAAATGGCTAGGCTTTATATCACTGACTGGAAGAGTCATAATTACATTCAGAAAGCCCATCTTAAAGGTGCCACTTTTTTTTTTTTTTTTTTGGTTTTTCGAGACAGGGTTTCTCTGTGTAGTCCTGGCTGTCCTGGAACTCACTCTGTAGACCAGGCTGGCCTCGAACTCAGAGATCCACCTGCCTCTACCTCCCAAGTGCTGGGATTACAGGAGTGCACCACCACACCCGGCTTTAAGGTGCCACATTTTAAAAAGACTCCCAAGTGGAGGCCCTGGGTACCGCTTGGAGATAGGACATTCATGTACCAAATAGAAAGCCCTGGGTTCTCCCCCTACACACACACACACACACACACACACACACACACACAGAGAGAGAGAGAGAGAGAGAGAGAGAGAGAGAGAGAGAGAGAGAGAATTTATAACTGTGCTGTTGACTCATGCCAATAGCCTACCATGCAGTAGAATATTTTTGAATGAAAGGATTTCTGACATTAGTGTCCTAAAATCACTAAGGTTAGAGCACTTTGGGGAGCTCTGCTTGATATCCTGACTTAGTCAGTGTTCTATTACTATGAAGAGGTACCACGACAGTGGCAACTCTGACAGGAAAGCACAGATTCGGAGGTTTAGTCCACTGTCATCATGGCGGAAGCATGGGGACATGCAGGCAGAGGGTGCAGGAGAAGGAGCTGAGAGTTCTACATCTGGATCTGCCGGCAACAGGAAGAGGAGGAGACTCTGGGCTTGGAAAGGACTTTCTGAACCCGCAAAGCCCACCCTGTGGGTGGTGCACTTCCTCCAACAAGGCCATACCTCCTAATCCTTACCCGTAGTGCCATCCCCTGGTGACCAAGTCTACGGAGGCCATTCTCATCACACATTCCTAACTCTTCTACAGCATCTCTCCCACAACAGGAGCAACACGTCCCCCTTCTGTGAGAGTTCTCACTCAGCCTGGTGAGCTTTCTCTCAACTATATACACCCTTAGGTGGGATACCACGGCTGTGTTTGGCTCGGTGTGGTGTGGTGTGGTGTGATGTGGTGTGGTGTGGTGTGGTGTGGTGTGGTGAGGTTGGGGGTCAGAGGGTGAGGTAGGAAATTGCTGTAATGCTCTTAGAATGAGGTGCCTAGAGGAGAAGAGAAGGGCAGGCATGTGGAGAAGTCTTGTGTGGGAGGAGTAAGGTGGGCTGTGGGGTCTGAGTTGTGGGACAGGAGTTTAAGGGACTTCCAATTGTGATGTAAAGAAACAGAATGTGTTGCCCCAGAGGGGCAATGACAGAATAAAGACCTAGTTGCTGGGGCCTTGGAAAAAAATACCAGAAGTCTAGCAGAAGGGAGATGGAGCCACAGCTCCTGGTCCCCCTTCCCAACTCCTCCCCCTGGGCTGTCTGAGATGTAACCTTCTACCTGAACACCATCTCCCTGGTCTCAGTCATTAACTCTGGTCCATAACTCCTGCTTGGTTCCATCTCCTCCAACTTCACAGGAGACTGCCATCTGTCCTTCCTGGAATCTCTAAGGTCCTCCGCTTTCCACAGGTCCCAATGTCGGACACAGACAGCTCATCTGAGATGCCCGTCCCCCGTTCTCCATCTCCTAAGCCTGCTCCTAGTGCTAAGCAAGAACCAGCGAACTCTGGGATCACCATTTCCCTCCTTGAAATCGGATCACTTCCCACTTTCTGCTGCAGCTCCTTCCCATCACCAAAGAATAGTGTCTGTCCAGTAGAAAAACGAGGGAAGGTACAGAAATTTAGCAATCTCTTAAAGGACGTTAAAGATGTTCTTAAAAACATAGCAGGCTTTGAAGAGAAGACGACAGCTGAGGAGCCTTTCGGAGATGCCTGTACTCCTGAAGACCTGTCAGAACTTAACGTCAGAGGTTTTGAGAAGAGAAATAAAATACGATTTAAAGATGATCTATTCATTAATTACGACTCAGAGAGAGAACAGAACCCAATGAAACCGGGGATGTTTATGAAAAACCAGAGCGCTAAGAACATGGTACAGAAGTTTACAAGGGATCTGTGCAATTCAGAAGAAAAGCGAGGCTTTGACGGCGTGCAGCTGAGCATGAAAAGACGACGGAACGGATCCCTTCACCTTCGTGGAGAGTACAGAAAACTCAGGAACAACATGGAGCAGTTATTGCAGGAAGCAGATCACTGGAGTAAACAACATAATGAGCTCAGTGAACTGATGAGGTCATATCAGGAATGCCAGAAAGAAATCAAAGAAACTATTGACGAGGATCCAGTCAGTTCTCAAACCCAACCCAACAACGAGCTATCCACCAAGCAGAAGCTGGAGGCGCAGGTGAAGAAACTGAGCCACGACACGCACTCGCTGCATTTGATCGCAGCCCTGCTAGAGAATGAATGTCATATCCTACAACAGAGGGTAGATATCCTCAGGGAGTTTCATCTTCACGAAGCGGCACCCGGTCTGGAGAAGCCTTTGCAGACATCCGGTGAGCAGGACAGGAAATGTCTCAAGTTAGCGGAAGCAGATAAGACGGACGCTTCCAAGCACACCACGAGGACAACGGAAGGCACGATTACTAGGAAACCAAAGATCCTCAGGAGCCCGGATGATTGCCTTACTAAGAAGGCTCGGAATAACCGCTTCAACGCCCGTGTTGCAAAGAAATCTCTGGTGGGGAAAAGGAGAACCATTAGCAGCTTTCGGTAGAAGCCGCCAGAAGCAGATACAACTTGAGCCAAAACTGTCATCAACCCAGGGTAGATCTTCTGATTCCACCAAGGAGGAGGCATAGGATAAGAGGAACCTATATTATCTCAGTAGTTAGAGAAGTTTGGGCCTTAATAACCATTGCATGATCATTAATCAAGTGAAAATTTGAATAAAAACAAGAATAAAAGGAATGCGCTTTGTTTGATTGTTTTCTTCTAATTTCTTTAACCATTTCTTGGGGGTAGGAAATTCTAGAAGGAGGATATACTTACAATGATCTAACTGTAATATTTTAAAGCTTGTTTGTTTTCTAATTTCTTTAACCATTTCTTGGGGGTAGGAAATTCTAGAAGGAGGAAATACAATGATCTAACTAATATTTTAAAGCTTGTTTTCAAATTAGTATTTAGTTTTCCTATTCTGTTTGTATGGAATATGTTGGAGTTAAGGGAGAAAGATAACTAAGAGGAGGCGAACTACAGAAGCCCCCTAGACAGCTTTCTTCTCTCCTGACTAATCCGGCTCTGCTCTCCCGGTGTTCCCCTTCTGGCCCGCAGCTCGCACATGAGGGTACACTGGGGAGACGAAGCCTCTGGGGAAGGACATCATAACTCGAAGCATAAAGGTGTTTCTAGAGTCTTCATTTTGGGTGCAAAAAGTCTCATTTTTCTAAATGGAGGGGGTGGGGAGGCTTTCTGTTTGCGGGTGGGGGGGGTGCGGCAGTGGGTGGAAACGAGCACTCTAAGGGATCTGGACTTGGGTGCCAGGAAAGACAGCGCAGGCGCATTTCCTCGCTTCTCACTGAGCAAAAGCCACTTGGCATCGTGAGCAGAGCAAACAGAGTACTGCCAAGGCCCCCAGTTCCTGGGCTCTCGTATATTCTAAACCGGTGTCGGAGAGTTACCAAGCAGGAAGAGAATCACCACAGCACAAAAAGCCCTTAGACAGCATGCTCCCGGATAGTGGGGCACAGTAGATACGGTTGACAAAACCTATCCAGATACAGACAGATCGCATGGGAAATACCCTGGCTCTGCTCCCCCGTGGCATCAACACTGATTGATTGGGAAGCCCAGGCTGCAGCCTTGCCCCATGACGGTGAGCACAATCAGGTGGATTTCATAAAAGTCGAGAGCTCTTGGAGGGCCAAGGAAGGTAAGTACTCCACAGACACAGAGAGAAGGAGAGGTCTCCCTCATGGTGAGAAGGAGAGGTCTCCCTCACTGCCTGCTGTTCAGACCCCGTCCCCGGTTAAACGTGGGACTTTGGGTAACGGCTCTGGGATTTTAAGCTGGAGACACCGGTTTAACTGGCTGCTGAAGAAAGTTGTCTATGTTCTAGAGAGGTTTTGTACATAGAGAAGGGGTAGATAAAGTAGAAGAAAAGAAAAGCAGACTATTTCCTGGTCCCTTACCTTGTAAAAATCTCTGAAACAGACAATAGAAAAGTGATTTACTGGTTTGCTTCAGATTGCTTTCTTTGGTAAGGATGAAAGCAGACAGATGATATTATCTTGTTTGAAACTGGCCTGTGGGGGGGGTTGGTTATCATTCTTTTCTGTTTATTTTTATTTTTTATTTGTTTGGTGTTTTTTTTTTTCTGAGACAGGGTTTCTCTGTATAGCCCTGGCTGTCCTGGAACTCACTCTGTAGACCAGGCTGGCCTCGAACTCAGAAATCCGCCTGCCTCTGCCTCCCAGAGTGCTGGGATTACAGGTGTGCGCCACCACCGCCCGGCTTATTTTTATTTTTATTTGAGAATTTCATATACACTTACATATATATACAAACATATATACATATATACATAGGTATATATGTATATGCATATATAATATATATAATATAGATATATACATAGTTATATATGTATATATCTATATTATATATATTATATATGCATATACATACTATATATATCTCTATATATATATATATATATACAGACACACACATAAAATCTGGTTATTTCTACCCCATCACCCTCTCTAGCCTGCTTCCACTTCCTGCAGAATCCTTTCTTTCTAGCAAGTCCCCTCCTGCTATGGTTCTGGGACACTGAGCTAACCAGGGTTGCTTGCACCAGCTCAGGTAGCACGGATGATTTAGTAATGCTACATCACTGAGGAAAATGGCTCTCTTTCCCTCAGGAACCATTTCTTGGCAATAGCTCCTCAGAGAAGACCACTAGATGGCCGGTAACAAAACAAAACAAAACAAAACAAAACAACAAAACTCACATTTTTATGTAGTTTTGTTTATCACAGCTGAATTTTAAGTCTCTCTCTCTCTCTCTCTCTCTCTCTCTCACTTTTTCAAGACAGGGTTTCTCTGTGTAGACCTGGCTGTCCTGAAACTCACTCTGTAGACCAGACTGGCCTCGAATTCAAATCCACCTGCCTCTGCCTCCCAAGTGCTGGGATTAAAGGCGTGCGCCACCACTGCCCGGCTCTCTCTCTCTCTCTCTCTCCCTCCCTCCCTCCCTCCCTCCCTCCCTCTCTCTCTCTCTCTCTCTCTCTCTCTCTCTCTCTCTCTCTCTCTTGATAGAAAAAAATTGCATACAATATATTCTGATCACATCTCATACCCTTTCTCTCTCTCTTTTCTCTCTCAAAACCAAACAAGCAAAACCCAAGACATAATCTAAACCCACAAAACAGAAACTAAAAAATACAAGCAAAAGTGTGTGTGTGTGTGTGTGTGTGTGTGTGTGTGAGAGAGAGAGAGAGAGAGAGAGAGAGAGAGAGAGAGAGAGCCAGCCCTCTGGCCTCTCCGGGCTTAGCTCCCAGAGCAGCTGCTGCCAGCCCCTGCCTCGCTTTCTTCTGTGCCTCCTAGCTTAGCTTCACGAAGCCTCCATTGCCGACCCGCCTTCTCTCTCGTCCCATCTTTGCTCTGTGAATGAAAAACACTCAGTTTTATTACTTTAGAATTTGCTTACTAGCACAATTGCTGGACACAGGATCTCCTGCCCTGAACTCACCAGCTAGCCTGTGTCAGCCAGTCTCCACCAACCTCCTTGGCTGGTGGCGGAGGCTGCTGGTTCCGGCTTCCCGAGATCTTACATAATAGCTGCGTGGATATGGTTCCTAAACTTGACAGAAACCCCTTCTCTTTTCCTCCGTTTCCTCTTCCTCCTGGGACCCAGAAATCCCACCTGTCCCTTCCACCCAGCAATTGGCTCCCAGGCTCCTTTATTGACCAAATCAAGAACAAATTAGGGAACCAGACCTTACTATCAGCACCTCCTCCTACAAGAGGGGCATGGGTGTGGCAAGAGAGAGCATCAGATCACACTTGGAGTTACAGATGGCTGTGGGCCACCCAATCTGGGTGCTGGGAATCAAACTCAGCTCCTTTGGAAGAGCAAGTTATTCTTTCTTTGTTTGTTTGTTTGAGACAGAGTTTTTCTGTGTAGCACTGGCTGTCCTGGAACTCACTCTGTAGACCAGGGTGGCCTCGAACTCAGAAATCTGCCTGCCTCTGCCTCCCAATGCTGGGATTAAAAGCGTGCGCCACTATGCCCGGCCACAACAGTTATTCTTAACCTCTGAGCCATTTCTCCACCCTCAAATACAATATAGCTGCATCCAAATACTGTCTATGAGTTGTTTCCTTGTTTTAGATAGGGTCTCACTGAGTAGACTGAGTTGATCTCAAATCTGTCTGCCTCTGCCCACCATGTGCTAGGACTAAGAATGTGTATGACCCATCTTTCCTTGTGTTGTTGTTGTTGTTTATTTTTACTTTTATGTGCATTGGTGTTTTGTCTACATGTATTATGTCTGTGAGTGGGTATCAGATCTTGTTTCAGACAGATGTGAGCTGCCACATGGGTGAGATTTGAACCCCCCAAAAAACCCAAAACTGGAAGAGCAGTCAGTGAGTGCTTTTAACTGCTTAGCCATCTCTTGACACCCCACTCCCATGTTTTTGTTTTCGTTTTTAAGACAAGGTCTGTGGTGTCAGCTAGCTTTGAACCCCTTATGTGGTTGAAGATGACTTTGAACTGCAGATCCTTCTTATCCAGGGCTCTGTGAATGGCAGCAATCAACCTGCCTACCGAGTTACATCTTCAGGTCTATGATTTATTGTCAGTGCAAGGTAGAACTTTCATAAAAAGCATCATATTTTATAATTATGGATGGAAAGTAACAGTGTGAAACATCTTATCTGTGAAACTGGAGACTTGAATCACCAATAGGGATTCTTGCCCAGTGTTCTAAGTCTTTAGACCTCTTGTTTTGTTTGTTTGTTTGTTTGTTTGTTTGTTTCGAAACAGGGTTTCTCTGTATAGCCCTGGCTGTCCTGGAACTCACTCTGTAGACCAGGCTGGCCTCGCACTCAGAAATCTGCCTGCCTCTGCCTCCCAAGTGCTTGAATTAAAGGCGTGTACCATCACTGCCCTGCAGACCTCTGGTTTTTCACATTGAGTGTGTAGACCCTTAAGATCAGAAAGAGGCTAGATTAGAATTTCAAACTAAAACTGTGATTTAGTTAGCAATGTGAACTTTCAAACATGTTCGTGTTACATGGGGATGTGCTGGTGCCAACAAATTGATATTTTCCCTGTCGAGTAATTAATTTTGTACAAGCAAGCCTTAGAATAAGGCATCCTCTGTCATCTGTTCAACTGAAGAACATTCAGAAATTCAATGTACCAGTTTCTTTTAAAATATGGATAAATAAGGGCTGGTGTATTAGGGTTCTCTAGAGTCACAGAACATATGGAATGTGCTTCTATATTGAGGGAATTTATTATGGTGACTTACATACAGTCTGTAGTTCAACTCCCCAACAATGGTTAGCTGTGGATGGGAAGTCCAAGGATTTAGTAGTTGCTCAGTCCCACAAGGCTAGGTGTGTCAGCTGCTCTTCTGTAGAAGGAGGTTCCAGCAGATGTGCTGGCAAGTAGGTGCAAGCAGGTGAAGAATAAATCTTCCCTCTTCCAGTGTCCTTATGTAGGCCTCCAGCAGAAGGTGTGGCCCAGATTAAAAGTGTGTACCACCACACCTGGATCTGGGACTTTTGTCCCAGGCTAACCTTGAACTCAGAGGTCTCCCTTAGTCTCCTGAGATTAAAGGTATGTACTGTCTTGCATGGTCCTAAGCTTTTCATAGCCACTATGCCTCAAGATCTCCATGCCAAGAACCGGGTCAGAAACTTGCGTCTTCCAGCCTCAAGATCTAGATCACAGGTGAGCCCTCCAATTCTGGATTGTAGTCCGTTCCAGATATAGTCAAGTTGACAACCAGGAACAGCCATTACAGCTGATGAGATGGCTCAGTGGTTAGGAGCACTCACTGTCTGCTCTGCCAGAGGTCCACCTCCTTGTACCTACCTGGCAGCTCACAACTGTTTATAACTCTAGTTCCAGGAGCCCTGGCACCCTCACACCCTCACACCCTCATACAAACAAACACCAATTTATATAAAATAAAAGTAAATAGATTATTAAAAATATGGATAAATCAGGATGTCCATAGTTTATAGTCAGGATAAATCCAGATGTGAACAGTATGCTAAGGCTAGCTCTCTACAGACACTGATTTCACTCTTGGGCTGACAAAAAACAACTTTCTAATTCCAGCCGATTGGCTTGTTAAAAATACTTATTAATAATTTAACATTATAAATGAAATGCACAGTATAAATTAGCACATCATACGATTTTGTCTCAGAAAAAAAGCAGTATTTGAAGGCAGTATGTGGTAGTGTACATGCCCTGGGGAGGTAGAGGCAAGAAGATTGAACGTGCGAGGCCACCCTGTACTAGTTGAAGGCTAGTCAGAGCTTCTGGGCTACACAACGAGACCCTGAGCCCCCCGCCACCAAATAATAAATAGAAAGATAGATAGATAGATAGATAGATAGATAGATAGATAGACAGTTAAGTGAGAAATATTTCTTTTAGACAAAATGTAGGAATGTTTAGGGTAGTGGGAAATAAGGAAAAATTTCTGGTGAGTGAGAAAAATCATGAAAAAGAGCACTAACAGAACTACTTGAGTCAGTAGGATGGAAAGGTTTTGAAACGGGGGCTCAACACACAGCCTTGTGCTGCTAGGCAGGCACTCCATCACGGAGGCCCCTAAATTAGCCCTCAGTCGAGGTTACAGTGAGGTGATACAGGTCTGGTTCAAATACATACAGACCTTGTACTGGCTGACTTTGTGTGTCAACTTGACACAAGCTGGAGTTATCACAGAGAAAGGAGCCTCCTCTGAGGAAATGCCTCCATGAGGTCCAGCTCTAAGGCATTTTCTCAGTGACCAAGGGGGAAGGGCCCACTTGAGTGGTGCCATCCCTGGGCTGGTGGTCCTGGGTTCTATAATAAGGCAAGCTAAGCAATCCAGGGGAAGTAATCCGGGAAGCAGCACCCTCCATGGCCTCTAGGTTCCTGCCCCGTGTTTCTGTCCTGACTTCCTTTGGTGATGAACAGTAATGTGGAAGTGTAAGCTGAATAAACCCTTTCCTCCACAACTTGCTTCTTGGTCATGATGTTTTGTGCAGGAATAGAAACCCTGACTAAGATAGATATAGATGTAAAATATGTTAAATATTAACATGGAACCCTGTCAGACGTGGTACAAGATTCTTCAGTTTTTAAACCTATGCTCAGATTACTGTCTTCAGGATGACTAAATTGTAGCCTCATGGAAGACAGTCATTAATAAGTCAAATTAACACCTGTGACTGAGAAAAATTAACTACTGTGATAATCATTTGAAGCAAAAACAAACAAACAAACAAACAAACCAAAAACCAAAAATCAAAAACATTATCCTTGCTAATACATATTATTCTATTATACACTAGAGATAAAAGATATTTTTCTTGATGCCCCAATAGAGGTTTTTAATTTAATCTGGCATCCCTTGGGAGGCTGGAGCAGGAGGATTATAGTGAGTTGGGCTTCAGAATGAGTTCCAATATAGCCTAGTTTACAGAATAAGGCCATCTTTAAAAAAAAAAAAAAAAGGCTCAGGTCAATGTCTTTTTTTTTTTTTTTTTTTTTTTTTGGTTTTTCGAGATAGGGTTTCTCTGTGTAGTCCTGGCTGTCCTGGAACTCACTCTGTAGATCAGGCTGGCCTCGAACTCAGAAATCTGCCTACCTCTGCCTCCCAAGTGCTGGGATTACAGGCGTGCACCACCACGCCCGGCTCCAGGTCAATGTCTTTAAATAAACACTAGGCTAAATTTTATATTGTCCAGATATAAATCTTGGAGATATGGGTGCATGGGTATGGGTAGGTAATGGAACTTAGAAAAGGCACCATAAGCAGGGAAGATTCTGAAGAAGAGGGAGTTACAGATCACACGTGCGGGAGAACACACAGGACACTGCTAGAAGCGAAGTTGTGTAACAGAGGGGTGGAGGACCATCCACACTAGGATCAAGAGTTCGGATTAAGCCGGGCGGTGGTGGCTCATGCCTTTAGTCCCAGCACTTGGGAGGCAGAGGCAGGCAGATTTCTGAGTTTGAGGCCAGCCTGGTCTACAGAGTGAGTTCCAGGACAGCCAGGGCTACACAGAGAAACCCTGTCTCAAAAAAACCAAAAAAAAAAAAAAAAAAAAAGGAGTTCAGATTAAATTCTGGGTAAATTAAATTTGGATAAACCCTTTCTAGTTGTATGAACTTGAATAAGCCACACCTCTCTAAGTTTCAGTGTTTTAACCTATTAACTGGGTCTGACTGTAGTAGCTATTTAGGTCTGGAGATAATGGATCAGGTTAGCACTCATACAAAGTTCTGAGAGGTATGAATGGCCATGTGTTCTGGTAGAAATCCGATGCTTTCACAGTTTACATATATATAAGTTGGATTGAAAAGCCTTAAGTTAATCGATAATTGGCACTAGCCACTACTTTTCATGACTGATCCAGGGCCAACCCCGATTGGTGATTGTATTTTACACAAGTATATATTGGCTGTGGAGATACTGAGCCAACCAAATCGCTTTCTATTTAAGCAGACACTTAAATGGGGAGCTGTAATTTGTGGCAATAAAATATTTGAAAAGTATCTCTTACATTCCAGGGCACTGGAACTTTTGCAGAACCTCACACTGGGGTTAATGATAAACCTTGAAGTCACTGAAGACTGCTATCCTACTGTGTGCTCGTCTGTTTGTTTAGCTTACCTTTATGAGAACAACATAACAACCAACCCTACTTGCTTTGGATTTTCCACAAAATCAGCTTTTACCACCTAAGCTGATGTGTCACTGTAATCTTAAGTCACGCACTCTCAAGGCCCCTACCATGAGTAGTGCGTGTGTATCATTGACTGAAAGCAGCAAGCATAAAGGTCAAAAGAAACCTTCTAAAATCTACCAGACGTGATGAATGCAACCTTTGTGGGGTTTGGTTGATAAACAATCATGGCTGTGGTGCTGCCTGTTATTTGGGTCTGCTGGGATCAGTTTGTAAGACCTGAAAGAAAAACGGGGGCACCCCAGTGCCCCATGCCTCGGAATGTGACACCCAAAACACTGTCGAGAAACGGTCTTGATGCAACAGCAAGAGGATTTTTATTCCAGAGGCTCTGGGGATCACAGCCATACACCACACAGGGTAGAAGACTGTGAACCGAGTGCAGAATCAGGACAGCTTTTATAGTCTTACCACAGAACCCGCCTAACACAAACCAATCATCCCTTAGCATCGAGAGCCCGCGCAGTGTAAGCCAATGAATTTATACCACTCCATAGCTTCTAAGCCAATCAGTTTAAGTTATCCAAGCCCGCACTCTGAGAATCAGTTTCCTATAGAAGCCAGATAGAAACTAGTTAGCTCATTTCCACCTATGTGGCCGCCACGTACACATTTCCTGTTATGGGGCCAGGGTCACATCTGTATTTCCTGTTACGCATTTCCTGTTATAGGGCCAGGGTCACATACGTATTTCCTGTTATAGGGATTATGTATTCAAAGGCCTCCCAACTAGTAGTAGGTGTGTGGGGACCTGAGCGCCCGCCAGGCACGAGCCCCGCAGCCCACGAGGTGACGTGTACACTCCTGGGCTAACAAAGAGCAGGCTAAACTTCTGCTTTTTGGGGTCATTTAAGACTTAGGCACGGGGGATTCTTAGCCTGTAATTCTCATCCTTTCAAGTTGGAGTCAGTGACTTTATCCCTTGTAAACCTCTGTTAAAGATTTCTTTAAAGTATTCCTTCTGTGATGCTCTCTGTGCTGTTCCAAAAAAGACAAAGTGAAGCACTTGTTAGGGGACAGACACAGACACAAGGACGGATTCACAGTTCAGCATCCAGGCCAGTGCAGATTCAGACTTACACAACAGACTGAGGATGGGAGATGCAGGGACTCTGAAGCACACAGTTCAAATCTGGACTCCTCCAGATGACAGGAGAGATGCTTTGATTTATTTAGTTTTCCTTAATGGGACACTGATGCACTATTGGTGGCTCAGACTTAATCATTAATTTGTTTTATCCATATGATAATCCATGCTCTCTCTTCTCATTTGAACATATTTTTGAGCCATGATATAGGCCATTTGAGAAGTTTAGTTATTTGTGGCTTGTTCATTGAAAAAAAATGTTCCTAGCTGTACAGATCATTTTAATATGGCTTTGTATACATGTTTTTTGAGCCCAAATTTATGAATAGTTACTAAACTGAAGTAAAAATTCTAGGAAGAGAATATACAATACAATGTTTAATTATTTCTGAAATCCTTTATCAAAAGTTAAAAAAGAGGATAACTGCGTGAAGTGCTCAGTTTAATCATGAGGGCCCGAGCTCAATCCTTAGCTGTCATGTCAAAATCAAGGCATGATGGCAGAGGCATGGCTGTGATCTCAGCTCCGAGGAGGCAGAGACAGCCAGGTTTCTGGAGCTTCCTGGTGAGTCAGCCTAGCCTAGTTGTCAAACCCCAAGATTCAGTGAGAGACCTGTGAGGCAGTGGACTGTGCCACCAGACAGAAGAACAGGCCGGCAGCAGCAAGTTCAGAATCCTGGTACATCTCATAATTGAGAACAGCAGGGGTTCAACTTTGCTCCCATTTGATCCTTAACTTCCCAGAGACCCCCTCCCCCAAGTGAACAATGAATTGCTGAGGATCGATGCAAAAGCAAGAGGAATTTTATTGTCCCAGCATGCTGGGGTCGACCTCGCACAGCCCTGTTGTCAAGTTTTTATACAGTTTTCAGAGCAGCAGCCATTAGGCACAATGTGATTGGCAGAACAGTGTGACTTTTAAACTGATTGGTCTTTAGGGAATGAGGTGGCAAGGACTTCCTTTGTCTGTAGGTGGGCAATGGTCGTGGAATGTGTCTACATGCTCTGGTACATGTCTACATACCCAAAGGTGGCTGATGGCTGTTGCTCTTCCCCTCAGCCCCATCCCCCGGGGTCTGAGGAATGTAATTAGCCTTTACCTGATGGAGGGGAGGGGTGCCTATGTGCCCTAAGACCTTTCTCTCCCAGGAGGGGAGGGGTTTGGTGGATTTTTCCAAAGTTCCTGAGCTGACCTCTTCACCATGACCATGACACCCTACTAAGAGGACCATGATAACTGGTCACATAGCATAGAACCAAGAGTTCTCCATGCTAATGAGGTAACTAGATAGTCCCCCAGCGTTTAGCCTGGATATCCCTTCCTGTAAAGGTATTTAATCCCTGGTTCACCCTGAGTATGACATATGCATCCTTATCTACCATGAATAAAACAGTTTGGACAAAGCAAGGACTGTCTCCTTCTTCAAGGACTGCTGGGTATGTGCATGTGTGTGTTTGTGTGTGTGTGTGTATGTGTGTGTATGTGTGTGCTTTGTCATACAGAGTCATTCCTAAGTCTCCTGTAGATTCCCCTTTGAAATTCTGTCATTCTCTCAGACCTAAGCCAGATTCTACCCCAGTCCCAGGCTCATCAGGCCCTGTCTGGCCTCCCCCAGCCCCCTGTGTCTTCACCAGGACTGAGACCCCTGTCCTAGACTGCATTTTGCTTTCCCTGAGTGACACCCAGCAGTGAGGAAGAAACACAGCCTAGTGCTCCTGAGTTTCACCTGGGGTGGGGAGGGTGTTCTTGGTTCTTGAGAGGGGAAGAGTGCCAGTGGGGGTAAGACTTGGTTTTATGAGATATTTAGGGTTGCTGTATAATAATAAATTTTTTTAATTTAAGTTTTCCTATCTTAAGTCTAAGTCACTTAGCTGCAGTAGCTGACCTACCTCTCTGAATTCCTCTGAGGCAAGAAATGTTTAGCACCTCGTCATAAAACAGCAGGGGATAAGTGAAAAGATTTGTTGTTGGCAAGGCGTTCACTGGTGGATTAGCCAGAAACCTCTCTGGCTACGCTGGTTAACTCTTTGTGAACCAGAGAGAAAGGAAAGGAAAAGAATTAAGATGCTTTATACAGGCAAATATGTACAGACACATATACATTCAAACATTTATACACCCACACTCTGGCTGGGCTTGACTGTCTGTCACAATCGATTCCACAAGTATTCATGCATGCTTACAAACATACACATATAAATATATTTACACACAAACATAGACAATAGACATATAGATTTGGATGGATGGATGGATGGGTGGATGGAGCAAAGGTCCCCAAGTCTTTTATACCTTCTTAGACAAAAAGTTCTTTAGGAAATTACCTTAGAGACAAAATGTTACACAGAATGGGAATTACAGAAGGATGTTGATATTAAGTTCAAAGCAGTGTTTCATTGTATAAACTCATTAAAAGTTCAAAGCAACAGTTTTTATATCGCCTTGCCTTATCCTAGTGCACACCTGTGATTTTATCCTTGGACTTAAATGATTTTCCTTGAACACAAAATTATCCTAAGTCTATTTCTCTTTTTAGTGTAATTATGAAAGCACACTGTATTTCTTATTATGCAGCCTTTACTTACTATTCTGAACAGTAGGCACATTCTATTCTTGATTCTAACTTTAATACATCTTTCTAGCAACTAAGACCATCTAAAAACTTTCTTCCTAAAATTATTTGAATCAAATCAGGAATTCTATAGCATTATTATCTAATTGTCTATAGAGCATCACTACAAGATAGTATATCTTTGTTGTTCTACAAAGATCTGCCCAAAAGGATGGGCTAATACCTAGTGATTGTTACATATTTAATAATAACAGGAAAAGCATATTAACAACAGGATTCTTTCCTAAAACGAATTTCTCCCAAGTCTTGCCTATTGTAGCAAATCTGTCATGGATTTTAATCCAAGGTAGACTCACCTCAGAAAGCTCACCTGTTAGTTATTAGCTTCTCTTACGATGGCTCCTGACAGTCTCCCCTAAGCAGAACAACAGAGACTCTGTCTCAACAACAAGGTGAATCACTCCTGAAAGGGAGAGCCATGATTGACCTCTGACCTCCATACACATGCACAACATACTCATGTATGTGCACACCTGTGTACACACTCATGTGCACATGCCGATAAACAAATACTTTTATGTAGGTATAGACTATCTTTTTGTATTAAACGGTGGGAGTGAGGGGTGTGCTCACCTGTGTGTCCTTATGTAGAGGCCAGAGTTTGGCTTTAGTATCTTAAGACTATCTATCTTAGTTTTGGGAACAGTGTCTCTCCACTGAACTTTAAGTTCATCATTTTGCTTAGCGTGGTTAGCCAGGAAGCCTGTCTCCACTCCCTCAGCACTGGCATTATGCATGCACACCATCAGGCACAGATTTAGTGATGTTAGAAATCCAAACTTACATCTTCACACTTTTGAACCAAACACTTCTCACTGAGCCATCTCCTCAGCCTTGGGAATACAAACAACCCAGTTTTTAAACTTACTATCCTTTTTCCCCCAAGAATTCTTTGAAGTTTAGGCAACTATATTTTTAACTCTGGTGGTAGAATTGAAATATTCTTTTTGATTATTTTCTGTATCTGCCATGTACAGTGAATAGACTCCGTTTGTAGTTCTGTGGCGAAACAAGCTCTCTCTGTAATATTAGCAGGGATGCAAGTCAATGTAAACTTACAGAAGGGAAACATCAATTCATCTTATTTTGTAACCCAGTATTTCTCCTTCTAAGAATTATAGCCACAGATATAGCTATACAAAGCAAAATGAAGTTTCCATTGCAGATTTGTATGTGTGCACACACATATGTGTGTGAATATACTTGTATGCATGTTGATGTGCTAGGATGAGCATGGGAGTGTGTGTGGGGGCAGCTATAGCTCTCTCATCAGTCTCCACCTTGGTTTTAGAGACAGGGTCTTTTGCTTAACTTGGAATTCACCAGTTTGGCTAGACTGATCACCCAGCAAATCCTAGGAGTCTTTGTGTCTCTGCCTCTCCGGTGCTAAGATTACAAGAGCACACCATTGTACCTATTTTTTTTTAAGATTCATTTATTTATTATATGTAAGTACACTGTAGCTGTATTTAGACACCCCACAAGAGGGTATCAGATCTTGTTACGGATGGTTGTGAGCCACCATGTGGTTGCTGGGATTTGAACTCAGGACCTTTGGAAGAGCAGTCAGTGCTCCTAACTGCTGAGCCATCTCTGCAGCCCCTTGTGCCTGTTTTTAATCTGGGTGCTGCGGATACAAACAGGTCCTCATGCTTGTGTGGCATGAGGAGAGAGCCGAGCCCCAACACCCATCGCATGTTCCTTTTATCTACCTTTACTGAAAATGGATTCTTTTCTCATATACTAATCCCAACTACCATTTCCCTCCCTCTGCTCCTCTCAGTTCTTCCCCTCCTCTCTCCCCTCCTCCTCCCTCTCTTCTTCTCCCCCTCACCCCTCCCATTTGGACACATTCCCTTTCTATATCTCTTTAGAAAAGAACAGACTTCTAAGAAATAAAAATAGAATGCAAGAAAATAAAATATAAGATAATAAAAAATCTATCATATCAAAGTTGGATAGACAGACCAACAGAAGGATAGGAACCCAAGAGAAAGCACAAGGATCAGAGACCCACTTGTCCCTTACAGAAATCCCTGAAAACACTAAACTGGAAGCCACAATCTATACACCGAGGACCTGGTGTAGACCCACACGGGCCCTGAGCATGCTGCTCCAGTCTCTGTCGGTTTATATGAGCTTTGCTATGATTCAAGGACTCTGTTTTCTTGGTGTTCTCCATCCCCGTTGGGTCTTACATGTGCTCTGCCTCCTCTTCTTTGAGTTTCCCTGAGCCCTGAGGAGAGGGATTTGACGGAGACATCCTATCTAGGGCTGGGTGCTCCAAATCTCTCTCACCCTCTGTGTAATTGTGGTTGTGAGTCTCTGTATTTGTCTTCATCTGCTATAGGGGGAAGGTTCACTGATGATGGCCAAGTATACAAGTATAGCAGAATATCATTAGGGGTCATTTTATCATTATATTTTTATTCTTGTTTATTTGTTTATTGTTATTTACCGGCAGCATTATTTGTTTTTACCCTAGGTCCCTGGACTATCTGGTCTCTGGTCACCCAAGTCGTGCAGGATGGGCTCCATCTTGCGAAGTGGAACTTAAGTCAAATCAGATGCTGGTTGGCTGTTCCCTCAAGCTTTGTGTTTGCGCGCTAGCATACATTTCAGGCAGCGCACCATTGTAGGCAAAGGGTTTGTTTGTAGTTGCCTGGGTGTTTATGATTCTCTTTTAGTAGCATGCAATATCTCTTTGTTTCTTTATTTCCTTCTCTTCTTTCTCTCTCTCTCTCTCTCTCTCTCTCTTTCTTTCTCTCTCTTCTTTCTTTCTTTCTTTCTATTCATGTCACATCCCTATCTCGGCCCTCTTTCCCCTCCATCACCCTCACTAGCCCCCCCCATCCCCTTTTCCTCTGAGAGGATAGAGGTCCCCTGAATATCTCCCCATCCTGGGCAATATTTCTTAAAAGAGGAGAGTGCTGAAGCCAATCCAGTTATCAAATATCATGTGACAAGTTAACGGAAGCATGGATTATAACTGACTGCACAATACTATACTGTGCAACTATAAAAAAAGAATTAAGAAAAACAATATTTCTAAAAAGAAAGAAAGAAAGAAAGAAAGAAAGAAAGAAAGAAAGAAAGAAAGAAAAAGAAAGAGACAACTAAAATTGAACCCTAAAAGCTAAAAACACAAGTGTCAAGTGTTACATGACATTTTCCTCTATGATAAACCATTTCCTCTAGGGTGGTGGGTGGGGGCCCAGGAGTCTCAGGAGGTAAAGCAAAGGTCAAGTATCTGGGAGGATAGCAGCCCCTCCTTGGCATCAGGAGAAGTCTGCTGAGGCCCACTGTGAGCAGCAAAGTTGTAAAGAGGGGATATCCCACTGTCAGCGGCCTTAGCACAATTATCACCGTACTGAGTGGGCTTTCTCACAACCCAGCTGCTTCTGGTTATAGCTCTCCACCTTTCTTAGGGTTTCTGTTGCTGCAACAAAACCCCATGAGCAGAGAGCGCATTGAGGAGGAATGGGTTTATTCAGCATGTAGTTCTGAGAGTAACTCCCACCCATTCACACAGTGTAACCCCATTAAGGACTCACTGACTCACTTAATTGACTTTGGTGCGTTGTTAGCTTATTCTGTTGTGGGCTCCCTTTCTGAGACGTGTGTGTGTGTGTGTGTGTGTGTGTGTGTGTGTGTGTATGTGTGTGTGTGTGTGTGAGTGAGTGATATCACTTCAGGAAGAAATGAGCCTCCAAATACTACATAATCGATTGTTTCCACAACTGGGTACATATCCTGAAGAATGAAAATTAGTGCCTGGCAGACAGATCTGCACTCCCAAGTACATGCAGCATTAGTCACAACGGACAGCATAAAGAGACCCTTGGAAACCTCAGGCAATCGACTAGTCCTGCAGCAAAGCCAATATGGTCAAGGCAGGATTGTAGATGACTTAGGAAAGAAATTCAGTGCTGTCGTAGTCAGGGATTTTATTGCTGCGATGAAACGCCATGAACAAAAGGCAAGTTGGAGAGGAAAGGGTTTATTCTAACACTTCCACAAAGCAGTTCATCACTGGACAGGCTGTGGAGGGGCGCTGCTGACTGGCTTGCTTCACATGGCTTGCTCAGCCTTCTTATAGTACTCAGTACCACCAGCCCAGGGATGGCTCCACCCACCATGGGTTGGGCCCTCCCTCACCGATCATTTTGAGAAAATGACTTACAGCTGGATCTCATGGAGCCATTTCCTCAACTAAAGGGTTTTTTTTTTTCCTCACTGATGACTCCAGCTTGTGTCAAGCTGATGCACAAAAACCAGTCAGTACAAATGCCTTAAGATTCCTGAGCTAGAAGACACACTGTCCAGGTAGTATAAGTGACCACAGTGAAACCACCAAACTAGACCTCTCTGTGGACAGAAAAGCCTTTATTGGGGTACAAACTGCCAGGCTGTCTTCTCAGAGAGTAGCAGCCCGTTGGGAAAGCAGCAGGGTTTCTATGTCAGCAGGTGGGAGTATTAGAGTGGGCTGTTCTGATTAATCAGGAGCTGGGAGGACTATGCCTGGGTGGTCGACTTTGTGGACAGAGAAGGGAAGCTTTTAGGTTTCTGTTTATCAGATAAGATCCATTCTATTTGTCCAATAAGAATCCAGCCTGGTCCCAGCCAGCATCTTGAGACATTGCCAGCAGCGCTGCCATTTTCTGGTGCTTTGTGGCCTAACAGGCAGACACTGAGGAAAAGGGAAGTGATTGTGCTGAGTTCATGATTCTCAAAGATCAGGAGCAAAGATGTGAAAACAGCTCCAGAAAATGAAAAGCGTGGTTCCATTTGATCAGACAACCACTGAGGATTTGAATGAAGTCTTCCCAAAACCCAAATTAGACAAGAAGTATTGAGAGCCCAGGAGAAAGCTGTGACCTGTGTATCACAAACTCTGGGCATGAAAACTAATTATAATTATATAGTTATATTAATTATATATCTTATATATATAGTTATAAACACATAATACATATACAAAATATATAATAAAAGACATAGTTATAATTAGTTATATTAAAGAATCCTCAGATAAATAAGGATTTGCTAATTTTCTTAGATGCTGCAGTCTAATTATAGGAAGTTATAGCAGGTTTTTTTCTAGAAATATCTGAAAATGGAATGATATGAAACAAACCTGTTCATTTTGTAATTGATATGCTTTATAGCCAGTGGCAGTCTAGTGAGCAATTTTAAGGCATTTCACATGAAAATATATGAAACCTTAGAAGGCATAGCCTACCGTGATAAATAGAATGTCCTTATTAAATGACAGGAATCAGAACTTGTTTAAAAACTAGACATGTATGAGTATCATCTGCTCATGAGTACTGAGTGAACGAACCTTTATTATTTTTTTATCACATTTTTGTAAGTCAGAACTTGTTTCCATGGAACTCTACTTTGTAGTGGGAATAAACAGTGACACAAGAGTGACACTGTCTCGCCAGCTGGTTAGCGTGAGAATTAGGTGCAAGGAGGCTTTAGAGCAATGGTTCGCCCAAGAGGTCTCTCCTCTCTGTCGTAAAAATGAGGGCTAGGATTATGGGGTGTGAAGTGATGTTTTTGGGGGGTGGAATGGGGTGGTAGGGTGGGGTTCACACAGTGCATGTGTTTGAATTCCACAGTATAGCTTGTCATTCCTCAAAATGCTTTTTGAAAACATTTTTTAACTGTTTGGCTCAGTAGCCAATACTCGATGGAATCATCAGAGCAGCAGCCAATCCATACTGGCAGGGATTTGGCAAATGGGATGCCAGGCAGCAGGGGGAAAGCAACATGGAATGTTAAATTTGGCAGAGGCAGGTCCAGGGGTACAGCTCAGCGGTGGGGCAGTTGACTGCAGAGGCAGGTCCAGAGCCACGCCTACATGTGTATACATCAGGTGCTGTCTGGGACAGGAGACTGCTGCCCCTCTGAGAATTTGCAGTTTGATGATATATGCCAGCACTGGAGACAGCCAGCTGACGGAAGCGGGTGTGGCTGCGCTTTATAGTTTACCTCGCACGAAACTGATTATTTTCTCTCCTGCTCTTGAAACATATTTATTGTTTATTTATGTGTATGTGTATATGCAACATGTGCAGCTGCCCCCAGGGGCCAGAAGAGGTTGTTAGGTCCCTTGGAGCTAGAAGGTGTGGGACAGCTTCCTATTACCTTAAAAATCACAGGGGAGCCAGGTGATTTTGAGTTTCTTTTCCTTTTTTTTTTTTTAAAGATTTATTTATTTATTTATTTATTTAGTATACAGAAGGCCCGAAGAGGGCACCAGATCTGATTACAGGCAGTTGTGAGTCACCATGTGAATTGAACTCTTCCTCTGGAAGAGCAGCCAGTGCTCTCAACCACAGAGCCGTCTCTCCAGCCTTCCTCCTGAGGAAGCAGTTTTAACATCAGAATACAAACAGCGTCAACCCGCTACAGCTCCTCTCTAGTTTCTTTGGACACGGTGCTTGACAATGATTCACAGATGCACATGTGCCCCAGCCTGAGGTCATGGAAACCCTTAAATCATACAGGAGGCAAAGGTAAAGCCAGGCTTCACTGCCCACCATTTCATGGAGCCTTCGTTTTCTCCTCTGATACAGTCATAGTGAGGTTATGGTGATGAACCAAGAAAACATTTCAGAACCATCTCAGCCGGCAGGCAGAGGCAGTGTATGCTAGAGAGCTTTTTCAAAACAGAAGCTTTTGTGTCTGGGTTTGAGAGCAAAGTACTCAGAGTGGGATTCTAAACTGATTCTGCTTTCATGGAAGGTAGAGATAGATTTTGAGCCTCCAGGGTAGATATGTAAGCAAGCAAACACTAGCCATGTGCCAGAGGACTGTCAGTGCACGGAGACCAGCGCAGTCAGCCGCAGCACGTGGCAGGGACTGAAAGACAGCCGAATCCGTCAGGAAAGCAGAACCGAGGTTTTCGATAGAAGAAATTCAATGTGGGAGATTTCCAGAAAGTGCTGGGAGAGCTGAAGAGTACAGCCAGACCTCAGTGAGGCACAGGAGAGCTGACAAGGCAGGAATGAGCTACTGCTCCCGCCCCCAGAGGATGGGGAGGGAGGAGGGAGAGCCAGCCCAGGGAGGAGGGAGAGCCAGCCCAGGGAGGAGGGAGAGCAGTGGGCCCATACATAGGGCTTAAGTTCTGCGTGATATGCCACACACAGAGAGACAGAAAGGAGAAGAAATCCTGTGGACCTCTAAATATTGCTCTTCTAGGGGGTTGACATCTTAATTAGAAACCAGTTGCCAAAACACCTGTGGATGGCAGTTTGGCGGGTGTGGGTCAGCTTCCTGTTACCTTAACAAAAATGTCCAAGTTGTAATTAAACAGGAAAAAAACGGCCGGGCGGTGGTGGCACACGCCTGTAATCCCAGCACTTGGGAGGCAGAGGCAGATGGATCTCTGAGTTCGAGGCCAGCCTGGTCTACAGAGTGAGTTCCAGGACAGCCGAAGCTACACAGAGAAACCCTGACTCAAAAAACCAAAAAAAAAAAAAAAACAGGAAAAAAGCTCATGGGTGTTAGAATTTTTTATTTTTATTTATTTTTATTTTTTATTTTTTTGGTGGAGTACCTTGGTAGGCCAGGGCCAAGGTATGCTGAAGAGATCACACCATACGTCAGATGCAACACAAGGGATTTATTGGGAACGGGAGCAAAAGACCATCTCAGAGTGGGGACATGAGAGAGAGAAACAAAGACAGAGACAGAGAGACACAGACACAGAAACACAGAGACACCAACAGAGACAGACAGACAGACAGACAGACAGCCAAAGAGAGCAAGAGAGCAGTCCGTGATGGCAGGGGACCTTCTAAATGGTTAGCTACTGGTGATGACGTAGCTGCTGGTGCTCAGCCGCTGAAGGTAGACTAGGGGAGCGCTGACTTAATAATGGGTGTTGGGTGTCAGAAGAGTAGTAATCAGACCAGCACAAAGTTGTCACAGCAAGACACAAACGCGAGTAATGGCTTACCACTGTCAGCAGGTAAACTACATTTGTTTCATGGGCCACAGAGCTCAAAAGCTACTATAGCGGAGCCAAAGTGACCAAACAGACCAAAGTGACGTCGTTTGCACCAGATAGTAAGAAGATGCATTTAGGTAGCCAGAGCCAAGATTTGTCGCTGGCTCTGAGAAACTGTGAGGGGGAGGGGAGAGGAATAAGGGCTGAGCCCAAGTTTATTCTGAGTAACCGGAAGCTCATGGGCCTGCGCAGGAGCCGGAGAGGAAGGGGATTTCAGGAGCGGAAAGGGCATTTCAGGAGCGGGGCTTTGGCTTTTGATATGCCTAATTTAAATATTTGTGTTTTTAAAGTCCTTTTCTAAGCTGTCACTTTTGTTTATTTGTTACACCAGACAGGAGCCACAGCGCTGATTGACACAGCTAATGGCAATCCCTCTGTCTGTGGCCCTGTAGCTCCGGGAAAGGCAGCAGCGAGGATTTGCCCACAATCTTTGCCTCAAACACGAGACACTGATATGGCACTTTTTGAAGAAACTAAGTAACTCGAGGTAATTCCTGCAGAGAGCCGCAGCCGGGGATTTGCCACAGGGATGTGAGTCTGAGCATTGCCAAGCAGTTCCTCACAAACCCACAAGCCCTGCCCTCGCGCGCCTTCCCAGTCACAGAGGTAATCCCACCGACTATGTGTGGATGGACAGAATGGATGGGTGGAAAAATGAACAGACTTAGCTAAGGTCAAACAAGCAAGGAGATCACACACCACTGAGAATTGCCCCTCCCCCAGGGGGAGTGGAAGGGGGCAGGGTTTGTGAAATGCCTCAGCAGGTACTGGCAAATGCTACCAAGCTGATAATCGGAGTTTGATCCCTTACCCTACACAGTGGATGGCGAACACTAACTCCTGCAAAATGCCTTCTGACCTCCAAGCAATGCCATGTCTCATACACATGCCCATTCATACACACACACACACACACACACACACACACACACACACATGCTAAATGAAAGTGTAATTTAAAAATTAAATTTTTTTTAAATTTCCTCCTGACATGGAACAGTCTTTCAGAAACAATTGGGCCTTCTGAAGAAGAGTTAGCAGTTTATTTACATCATTGAAAACTGGCTCCAATGGCCTTTAAGTAACAATTGATGAAGAAAAAGAATCAGTTCTAAAGTTGACACAAATAAATGAAATATAGAAAAAGAAAGAGAGGGAGCCGAAAGAGAGGTACCAAAGTACTAGTCTAATAATGAGCACTTACTCGAATGAGTACTTACTCTAATAGTGAGTAAACCAAATTTCTAAACCTTTGTCCTGAAATGTAAATACACTTACATCTGGTCAGACTCAATTCAAGTGCTACAGTGTACAATCCTTCACCCCCAGCTGAGGTCTACCAAACCACTTGACATCTAAGAAATAACTACGGATGTTGCTGGAGGTCATAGCTGCAGGTGGCTTGTTGGCATAATGAGATAATCTTTTCTACTTACGAGCAGAATCGATTCTTTCTGCCCGGGGGTTCCCACACAAATAGTACCACGTTTCCTGGATGGGAAAATGAATGACAAAATTTGTAGATTATTAAAGGAAATCTCAGAGATCAGTAGTATTACTAATGTTGATGGGTTCCAAGTTGGATTTTTCTACTTAATTTTCTTAGTCAACACTGTGAGTAAGTGAGTGTGTGTGTGTGTGTGTGTGTGTGTGTGTGTGTGCTGGGGAAAGGAAGAGAGGGAGAGGAAAGGAAAGGGAGGGAGGATTCTGGTGGGAATATCTGAGGGGGGAAGGAAATAAACTTGGCAAATATCCTGGGAACAGCTTTGAAAGATTGGTTCCATTATTGGAAGGGATATTTATGCCCCTGGGGAGGTTGCCAGTGTCTCTGAGGCAGGGGTGTTGGAAGATGCTTCCTCTACATACTCAGGGGTTGAAGGGTCTGAGGGCCAGAAGAAACCTTACAATATTGTACAGGCTGGTTTGTGTGTCAAGTTGACACAAGCTGGAGTTATCACAGAGAAAGGAGGAAATGCCTCCATGAGATCCAGCTGTGGGGCATTTTCTCAATTAGGGACCAAAGTGGGGAGGGCCCATTGTGGGTGGTGCCATCCCTGGGCTGGTAGTCCTGTGTTCTGTAAGAAAGCAAACTGAGCAAGCCAGGGGAAGCAAGCCAGTAAGCAGCGCCCCTCCATGGCCTCTGCATCAGCTCCTGCCTCCAGGTTCTTACCCTGTGTGAGTTCCAGTCCTGACCTCCTTTGGTGATGAACAGCAATGTGGACGTGTGAGCTGAATAAACCCTTTCCTCCCCAACTTGCTTCTTGGTCATGAGGTTTGTGCAGGAATAGAAACCCTGACTGAGACAAATTGGTAACAGCAACAACAACAACAACAACAATAATAATAATGCATAGTGGGGCATTTGAACAAAGAGTGAGGCCTAATAACTGTCAGGGTAATTCTTACTAGGGTTGATGGTGGGGAAGCAGGCTTTACGGTGCCAGGTTGGGGTGGTGGTGAAGGTAGCCAATTCCTGCCATCATGGTTTAGGTATGCAGGATTGAAACTCCCCCCACCCTTCCTTTGTAGCTTCGACCATTATTGTCCCCAAATAGTTATTTATTTATTTAGCAAGTTGATGTGTAAATGACCATTGACCACCGATGTGAACATCAGGGTCTCTGATTTTTTTAACCATATTTTCTCATGTAGAAATGATGTAAGCATATAGTCTTTTCTTTTTCTTTTTTCTTTTCTAGTTTTTTGTTTTATTTTCGAGACAGGGTTATACTACAATGTAACCTTTGCCATCCTGAAACTCACCATGTAGAGTAGGCTGGCCTTGAACTCACAGAGATTCATCTACCTCTGCTTCCTGAGTACTGGGTTTAAAGGGATGAGGGACCACACTCAGCTAAGCAGATAGTATTAAGTACTATATTAAGTACTTAAGTACTGTATTATATCCAGATTTGGCTAACTGATGGGAGAACATTTATATAGCTAGTTCAAAGAAACAAATACTCTTGAAATTTCTGTAGTTATTGTTGTTGATGATGATAACAATGATGATTTTAAACACAGGACCCTACATTGTAGTCCAGGGTGGGTCTGAAAAATATTATATAGCCCAGACCTGTCCTGAACTCAATAGCAATCCTTCCGCCTCAGTGTTGGAATTACAGGAGTGAACTACCATACTCTCCTCTTAGGCATGTTTATGTTCTTATTTTATTACATTTCTTTATTTATTTTCATATATGTGTATATATAGGGGTACATGTGTGCTGTGGTATATCAGCAGACAGCTTCCGTTTTTTGCCTTTTACAACATGCGGACCAGAGAGTCAACCCCAGTCCTGAGGCTTGGTGGCAAAGTACCCATACCCAATATCTTAGTTCGGGTTTCCATTGCTGTGAACAGACACTATGACCAAGGCAACTCTTACAAAGAACAACATTTAATTGGGGCTGGCTTACGGGTTCAGAGGTTCAGTCCATTATCATCATGGCCAGATATATGGCAGTGTGCAGGCAGGCATGGCCCTGGAGGAGCTGAGAGTTCTACATCTTGTTCTGAAGGTAGACAGAGGACTGGCTTCTAGGCAGCTAGGCGGAGGGTCTCAAAGCCCACCCCTACAGTGACACACTTCCTCCAACAGTGCCACTTCTGATGGGTCAAGCATATTCAAACCACCACTATTAAAATAATGATTTAAAAAAATAAATCTGGGCAGCAGATTCGCTACCCACCCCAATGGTTTACGTTCCCTAATGAGACGCACACACAAAGCCTTTATATTTTGATAAGCCTTAAATAGCTCAATAGCCGGGCAACTGCCTGACCTCCACGCGGTTAGCCCATCTCCTGACAATAAGCCTGAGTTATTCACTTACTAAACTCTATATTCTCCCTTGGCTGCTTTGGACCAGGGGGCTGCCCAACGGGCCGTGCTCTCCTGGGTCCTTCACAAGGTGGCCATGCCTCTGTCCTGCACTCCTCTCAGGCCTCGTGTTTCTCCTCTCCTCCACACTCTCCCTCCTCCACACTCTAGCAGAGCAGGTCTCCCTTTCCCCCAAACTCGGTTCCAAGCTTGGGAAGTTGCAAAGCCCAGCCTCTGTCTGTCCTTCGCAGCCATTGGCTGTTGGCGTTTTTATTTACCAATCAGAACCAGGGGGGGGGGGGGCCGATTCCCAGAAGCTACACACACACACACTCAGGTAAGCAGTTTTTTTTTTTGGGGGGGGGGAACATAATCAGTATTAGAATAAAGCAGTCACACATCACACCCACTAAGCCATTTTATATACCTTCCTCTTAGTTTTAAATGAACATATCGATGGATTAGAGCGAAGGCTCATTGATTAAGAGCACTTGCAGCTCTTCCAAAGGACTAGAGTTTGGTTCCCAGCACCGAGTCATGTGACTCACAGCCGCCTAAAACTGCAGCTCCAGGGACTCCTACTCCCGTTCCTGTACATACTTGGCATATACTCACATAGAGACATACAGATAAATAAAAATAAAATATTTCAAAAGTAGTTAAGGTATTTGCTACTATAACAACTTGTGCTTCAATTAGTTTTTATAATTAAAGCATTTTTATCATTATAATTACGCTACAATTAAGGTAAATTTTAATTAAATTATAATTTAATTCAATAATTAAAGTAGTCAATACATTCATATACAGTTAGAATTGGTCTCACGAATAGAAGCTGTAAAGCTTCAGAGTAAATATTTCACTTTCAGCGTCAAATATATTTTCTACACTTATCCACCACCAAACCCAAGAAAAAAAGTCCAAGACAGAAGAATAGAAAAACAACTAGCTTTATATCCTCAACCATAGCTTATGAGATGTTTTTATATATTTGACATTTTAAAGACTGAAAATTATAAAATTATAGCCAAGCTATAACATTGCATCTAACTGTTTTTGCTTTATTTTGTTTGAGACCAGCTTTTTCCGTGTAGACCTGGCTATCCTGATACTCACTCTGTGGATTAGGCTAGCCTTGAACTCATATATCCCTCTGCCTCTGCCTCCCAAGTGCTGGAATTAAAGTTGTGTGGCATCACCACTCCATCCATATTGTTTTTATCTTAACGTGGCTATACAGCCTGTAGTTTACTAAGATACTTATAGATTTAAAAATTTACACGCATGTAATACATAACAAAGAAATATTTTTGGCTAATGAAAGACAAATTAGCCACTGGCTTAGACACTGAAAGTCAAAGAGACTGCAACACACGTTAAAAAGCAATCAGTAGGAAGAAAAGAATTCCTTCAAAAGCGCTGTCTGAGCATCTGAAAGTGCTGTGTTTTATACATGACTCTGCATATGCAACCCCCATGGTTTCGTAGGGTTCGAACCCAGAACCTTCCTATACCAGACAAGTGTTTACCACTGAACCATCCCATATGGCCACACTGTTAACCCAGGCTGCATCGGCTCAGCCCAGCATCACTGCGTATGTTACATATGCAGGAATATTTACTAATAACAACATGTCTTGAGCGAAGCGTGGTGGCTTACTCCTATAATCCCAGCACTTGTGAGGCAGAGCGTGGAGAGGATTATCTTATGTCCCAACCAGCCAGTGCTCCACAGTGAGACCCTGCCTCAACAAACAAACCCCCATTCAAAACAGCAACAGCAAAACACCCTGCAACAGCAACCGTACTGGAAATCAAGATACACCCAGTGGTCATCGGGAGTTGACTGTTTTTGCAAAAAGTTAGTCCGTGTTGAAATTTAAAGATACCTATAATTAGAGCTCTTTTAAAATGTTCAGTTGATATGATAACCTAAGAAGTTCCCTGACTTGGAGTATTTCTAAGTTTCAGGAATATTCTAATAATCAGATCTTATTTAAAAATATATTCTATAAAATATATTGATGTGTATATCAAAATCCTTTTATTGCAAATTATACTTAAAAGTTACATAAGGTGTTAGCCAGTCAACATTCTGAAACCCTGCACATTTTGTTGCTTAGAAAAACAGTAAAAATATATTTGCTGGGGTCAGAGGGACAGGACTGCAGCTCAAAGCGCTTACTGCTCTTCTAAAGGTCTCAAGCTTGTTCCGAGCACTCATGTTACTCAGTTTACAACTACCTGGACCTCCAGCTCCAGAGGATCTGACTCCCTATTCTGTCCTCCTTGAGCCTTGCACACACATGCATGCACACACACACACACACACACACATACACACACATCCACGCACACATACACACACATCAGTTAAAAATAAGTTTTGTTTTGTGAAAAATACTCCTGAAGACGTATCAAGGGAAAATTCTGCACAAAAATTCTCTATTGAGTTATGAAAAATAAGCTCAAATAGATCTTAATATAAAAATCAGAAGTTGCATGAAATCTTATAGCATGGTAAATCAAGACTAAAATATCTATCCTATAGGAACGTACTAACATACATAATAAATGTGTCTGTCATTGCCGTTCGAGGCCAGGGGAGGGACTCTTTACTAATTGACAGTAGGATGAGTGATGGACTCTGGGAAATCCTAGATGTTTGGGTGTTTATGCCAGGCCCTTGTCAGGTTTCAGACAGGCGTCAGACGGTCCAATTTGTATTCCTAATGGCTCTGGCTTTCGGGTGGAGAATGAGTTTGAGAGAGCCGGGAGCAGAAGCCGAAGGTCCGTTGAGAGGCCACAGCAGAGGGAAGGAGGCTGAGCGAACGCCTAGGACAGTGGCAGAAACAGCGAGTGACTCGGCAGTAGACTGGACAGGAGGAAGGAGGAGATCAAGAATTCGGGCTTGAGAACGCTGTGCAAGGGAAGCCTTACCATTTCGGGTGTGAGGATTCCGTGTATCCCTTTAGGAGATGGATGGGTGACATGCGTCTGCAATCAACCATGAAAGGCCAGGGGCTCCCTGAGCGAGGGGAAAGGGCATGTTGTCGAGGTCGCGTTCCTGCCAACAGTTCCCGTCTGGCTCGTCTCACCCAGATAAGGAACTCGGACCTGCACGGATCCTCCCTATCTGTCAGCATTGGACCCTTCTTGTGTGGGGGTGTTCAAGGCTCAGGCTTGACCACCAGGGAAAGGCCAGTTCACAGAGGCTCAATATGGTCTGCATCTGTGTGAGAAGGACACATGAGTATCTGTACTTTCCTTAGGCAGCACGGATGCCCAGACCCCTGCACGGCCCCTTCCCAGTGTCTGATCATTTAATCTTCCTCACACCCTCTTGGTATAGCAGTGGCTACTTCTAATTTGTTTTTGGTATTTGCTCTTTGGATTTTTTTTTTTAAGATTTATTTTTTTTTATGTATACACATAAAATACACTGTTGCTTTCTTCAAACACCTCAGAAGAGGGCATTGGATTCTACTACAGATGGTTGTGAGCCACCATGTGGATGCTGGGAATTGATCTCAGGACCTCTGGAAGAGCAGTCAGTGCTCTTAACTGCTGAGTCTCTCCAGCCCAGTACTTGGTCTTGGTTAAGTGT
This sequence comes from Apodemus agrarius, assembly GCA_964023405.1. NCBI lineage: Eukaryota > Metazoa > Chordata > Mammalia > Rodentia > Muridae > Apodemus > Apodemus agrarius. Next base: position 64,212,792 of record OZ030020.1, read on the forward strand.
TATTCCTACGTATCTTGCTTTGGGAATACAGATAGGAAGAGAGCAGAACTGGGGCGTTAACTTTGAAGGTTATGAACCACAGCTAAAATCAAAACAAACTGTTGGATTCCAGAATGCATAATTTTTACCACTTATGCCATAAATTCGTGGCATTTTATTCTTTTCTAGTTTGAGTTTTTGCCAGCCTTAGTATAAAATTGGGAATGTGGTTGTCATGGCAACTAAACTTTCTGGTTTGATGCTTCCATTATTGTTTTATTATTATGTCAGACATTTTATTTAAAGACACTTTTTTCCTGTATATTTTCAATCTGCTGTATGATGAATCTACAGATGTAGGACTCCTGGATATGAGGGTCATCTGTAGGCCTAAGAGAATATATTTTAAGCTGGAATAACTCATATTAAGTGCTAGGGTTGGCAGACAGGGTGACACACATTTATATTAGGTGGGCTGGGCAATCTCATGGAGAAAGGGATTTGGGGACAAATCATCTGGGGAAGTGGCAAAGGTGGAGTAACACATGTGAAGAAGAGGTTCTGTACCGAGCAAGCTGCCTGCAGGACAGGGAGCCTCCTGGCTCGAGGAGCGAGCCTAAGGAAGCAGATTATATAACACCTAGGGAGTAGTCACAGTGTGAGAGCTGCGGTTGAGGGTCTGAGGTTAGCCAGGGACAAGGTCAATAAAGCTTCATAGTCTTGGCATGTGTGGTGGGAGGGCCACGGTTCAGGAAACGGTAGCATAGTCCCAACTGGTACTGTGAGTGCTGAAAGCAAAACTAGACTGGATCCAAACAACACTGAGCATTTGAGGTGGGGTTTGCTAATGCTTTGTTTCTTACACAGGGAGCAATGTTATTAGATTCCATACTATGAACAAAAATACTAATTTATAAAGGAAAGGGAACTCTACGTTTATGTTTTCAGTAGGATCTGTAAGCATGTTTGTCCATTAGTGATAGCTGTTGAATTCCAGTTTTTCAGCAGATACTGTGCTAACGACAGTGCAATTGTTGTGAAACCTCAGGGTAAATGATGAGGTAGATGGACTGGGCTCAGAAGAGGATCTGGGAATCATTATCCTATGGTGCTAATATCGAAAGGTGTCAGTGGGTGAAATCATCTGTGTGGAGATCCTAAGGAAGAGAAAAATACCTGTGTGGAGGTCTGTCCTTGGGTGTTTTTGATGGAGGAGCAGCTCCCAAAGGTTCACAAGGAGATTTGGGAAGCTCACTTGGCATTGTGAAACCCCAAGGGACAAAGCATCTCAAGTTCCCTTTTTACCAGGTGCAGAGAAGCCGAAGGAGATTACACAAGATCATTTGTCTTCTTGGGGGGGGGGGTCACTGTTGGCCTTGGCAGGAAAGCAGAGCAGTAGCGAGAATCCACTCGGCAGAGGGTTGGAGATGGATGGATGAGCAAACGGACTACGGAGAGTAGACATTTTTCAGGAAAATGGGCCTGGAGAGGAGACATCGTGGGTGGTGTTTTCATTTGACTTCATATATGAGTAGACACTGACCATGCAAACCCTTAATGGTGCATTCTGTGAGACTGAAAGGACAGCCTTATTTGGGATTTGTACCCATCACACAGGCTCAAGCTTTTCCTTAGAATATTCCTGATTTTCTGCAGGAGAAGGAAGCTCCCGGTGGCACCGTGGCTCACAAAAGAATATGCGAGAAACCTTTCTATCCTCCTGATATCCGTTTTTTCCCCCCATCTGAATTTTTCAGCTGGACTCAGGCTCTCCCAAAATAAATACAATGCAGAAGTATGATGGTTAAATTGTCAACTTGACAAGATTTAGGATCACCTAGGAGACATGGCATCTGCCAGAGGGTTTCTAGAAAGGTTTAACAAGGAAGGGAGGCCCACCCCGAATGTGGATTGCACCATCCCAATGGCTGGGGTCCTCTACTAAAAGAAAAGGAGGAAGCGAGCTTGAACGCCAGCCATGCTCCTCCCACCATTACCACGCCCCTTCTCTGCTTTAAAGGACCACGCCCTCAATCCCGCGAGCCTGAATAAATGTTTCCTTCCTTAAGTTGCCTTTGTCTTCTCTCTTGTCACAGGGAAGGGAAAAGTAGCAATATGCCTGGTTTCCCTTGCATACACATATTACCCTAGTAATCACTCAGGCCGGCAAGTTTACACAAAGAGAGTCCTGAACCTGCTTCAGACCCTTCCTTAAGGGACAGCTTCTGTGTATGTGCACCTCTCTATACACCTTGCCTCTGTCTGTCCTTCTGCTAGTTGAGACTGAGGTGTGATTGCAGGAATGGATGCTGACACAGGCAAGCAAGTAGGTGTCTGTCAGGGTTGAACTCAGGTGTCTGTACATGGCTGTTGCGAAAGAAAACAAGTATTGTTTTTTTGTTTTTTTGTTTTTTTTGTTTTTTCGAGACAGGGTTTCTCTGTGTAGTTCGGGCTGTCCTGGAACTCACTTTGTAGACCAGGCTGGCCTCGAACTCAGAAATCCGCCTGCCTCTGCCTCCCAAGTGCTGGGATTAAAGGCGTGCGCCACCACCGCCCGGCGACAAAACAAGTATTGTTTAAGACTCGCACTTTTTGATCTACTGAGATCTTTCACCAAAATTTACCTTTTAAGACAAAGAAAAAGAAAACCACACAGAATAGTTCTACCCTGTAATAGAAACGGCATGACCACCACGGAAATAAAAGCAATTCAGCACCTGATGAAATGTACAGTGTGGACCCATTTACACAGTGGCCCACCACAGCAGACCCCCTTGAAAAGCCTCCACTCAAGAACTTAGAAGGGAAGCCGGGCGTGGTGGCGCACACCTGTAATCCCAGCACTTGGGAGGAAGAGGCAGGTGGATTTCTGAGTTCGAGGCCAGCCTGGTCTACAGAGTGAGTTCCAGGACAGCCAGGGCTATACAGAGAAACCCTGTCTCGAAAAACAAAAAAACAAAAACAAAACAAAGAACTTAGAAGGGGCACGTGAGGCCGGGCAGTGGTGGCACACGCCTTTAATCCCAGCACTTGGGAGGCAGAGACAGGCGGATTCCTGAGTTCAAGGCTAGCCTGATCTACAGAGTGAGTTCCAGGACAAACAAACAAGGCTACACAGGGAAACCCTGTCCCTCGAAAAAACCAAAAACCAAAAACAAAAAAAAACAAAAAAAAAGGGGGGGCACGTGATATTTTTCTTTTCTACATTTAGTGTGCACTTTTCCAAAAGTGCTAACCCACTTTTGAAAGTGGCTTTTCTGTGTGTAGAGAAGAGATGACAGGTCAAGCTTGTTCTTGCAGGTAACCATACAGCAAGCTAGCCCCGGTTTGAGTTGTTCTCATAAAGGGTCATTAGTAGTGTGACTAGCAAGTAAGGTGTTTGATTTCATTCCTCTGACTGGAACTGCGGTTCTCTCTCTAGCTCCTGTCGGCATGCTCCTGGCAGTAGAGTTAAGTGACCAGATGTTGGCTCTTCTCTGACTGACTGGTAATGCCGATTCCATCTAGCGCTCGAGCTCTGGTGAGTTTCCTTGTGCCAGCTTCAAAACAAGGCTTACACATATGTGTACCAATATGCTGTGTCTATATCTTTGCAATTTTGTAGAGAAGTTATGTTATGACTGTCCTTTAATATATTAAAATAATCAACAGGAGCTAGGTAAAGACACACATCTTTAATCCCAGCCCTTGGGAGGCAGAGGCAGTGGATCTCTGTGAGTTTGAGGCCGGCCTGGTCTATATAGCAAGTTCTAGAACATCCAGCAGGACGACATCCTTACAGTGTGAGACCCTTGACCCTCTCATACACACTCAGGAGTTTGGAAAAGGATCCACATTCAAACTGTTCTATGAATTCCAGAAAAATAAGAAATCAGAAATCTAACATTAGAATTATAACTTATAAACTTACTTAAATTTAATATTTGAAGATTTAAATATTTTCCTATGATTGTAGCAAAGGATATGACAGGATTTTTTAAAAAAGTATTAAACATTTGGAATGGTAAAAAGAATGGCAAAGATCTTAGATACATTTACCAAAAAAAGGGGGGGGGATAATTTAGTACTATGGGTTAGAAACACATTTAATATTTATTTAAAGTCTATCTATCTATCTATCTATCTATCTATCTATCTATCTATTCATTTATATGTATGCGAGCCTGCATGAGATTTTGTGCAGGTACCTGTGGAGGTCAGAGGGCATCTGATCCTTTGGAACTGGAGTTACAGAAGGTTGTAAGTCACCTTGAAGTGGATGCTGGGAACTGAACCTGGGTCTTCTGCAAGAATGGTAAGTGCTTTTAACCATGGTGCCATCTCTCCAGTCCACATTTAATATTTTGAGTGTAAATACATTTACATATTTAAACCAATTACTTCACCATTGGTCTCTTTCATTTTTACTTTATTAAAAAACTTTTGAGGTCTCACTGTCTGAGGATGACCTTGAAATCCTGATCCTCTCACCTCTGCCTCTCATGGACTGGGATTACACCTTGCCTGATTTCTGTGGTGCCAGGATCTTCTTAGATAGTGGAGCCGTGTCCCAGCATGGGTCTGTTTTAGAAGACAAAAGAAGAAACTTACTCTCCTGAAACTCTTGGTCAATGAATGCTTAAACTTTACTTCCCTTTTGTACATGAGCTTCATTTCTAGAAATCTAAATAATTATTGAGGGAATAAAAGTGAATTGACAGTGCTGAATGAGTGTTTTGTGCTGTTATTTCTACTTTGAAAATTGTCTATCTTATAAATCTACAATGAAAAGATACGAGAAATGAGATTTGACGATGCTTACACAGCATATGTGAGCTCTGGACTGGATCCCTGACAGCACCCTCAACTACAGAGAGATGGGGGAGGGGAGAAAGAAGGAAGGGAAGGAAGGAGGGAGAAGGGGAGGGAAGAGAGAGAGAATATGAATGAATCTATCTATGGGGTAGAGTGATAAAATAAGATCTATGACCATGAGCTTTTGGCTGTTGGGACTGAGTGGTAAAGACTGACTTTGTTGTTTTAGTCCTTTAAAAGAACTGTAACAAAATACCACACATTAAAAATTCATTTGTCACAATTCTAGATGCTAGGAGATCCAAGATCAAGGTGTTGGCAAGGTCAAGCAAGGGCCTGTTTCCTTCACAGATGGCTCCTTACTGGGTGTTGCCATGATGCCTTTTATGCAGGCGAAGCCCTCCTCATCTCACGATGCCCCAAAGCCGCCTTCTTCTTACAGTCAGTCTGGGAAGTAGCATTTCAACATATGAGTTTTGAGGGGGATCCAAACATTCAGAACACAGCATCTTTCTACAATTATAAATGATCCACGGTTTACACAATAAAAGAATTGACCTGTCTCTCTGAGGCATTGCTTTATGATGAAATATATTTGTAAATCATAATAATTAAAAGCATCGGGTAGTTCACTTGGAGAGGGGAAACATCACACTAGTATGTATGTGTATATATATATATATATATATATATATATATATATATATATACTGTCGCAGCATATCCTTCTCAAGAGTCACCCTCAAATCCCAAGGGATACCTTGAAGGTTTAGGCTTTTTGCTGGAAGTAACTAAGCTAAACGACCTTGAACACTTCCCACAGTCTCTGTGGCACATGGCAACGGGCTGGTTCCTTGTTACAGAGATGCTCTGTTCCTTAGGTTTTCGAGGATTCAGCCACATCTGGTCTTCGTGGTTGTGCTACAGGGAAATAGGTCATCCAGAGATGGCCTTACTTTGTTGAGTAAAGACTCCAACCCAGAAATGACACATGCCACTCATGCTCACAGTTGACTTTTCCTGGGTCAGTCTTGTCTTCCCTGCTCAGTCATAAGAGGGCAGAACATGTGCTGTCATCATGTGCCCAGAAGTCAGGAGAATAAAAAGCATTTGGCAAAGAACTCCAAGAATCTCCTTTCTAAGAACACCTGTGTCTTGGTGTCTTAAGCCTTGGGGATGACTGTGCCTTGTTGCTACCCCTAAGATAGATGAGAGTGCTTTGACATCCTGCCGGGCCCTGTGCCCCGACACTCTGTGATACAATCATATGCCGAGACTGAGAAGTGAATGTGAGGATATGGGTAACTAAATCGTGGATTCAGTAATGTTTTTTATTTGATCTTTGTATTTCTCAGGCCCTGGGGATTGAAGCCAGGGCTGCTTGCGTAAGCTTCACCTGTAGTCCTTAAGCAATACTTTTTAGAAGACAGTGTTGGAGGGTGAAAGATGACTTGGTGGATAAAGTACTCACTGCACAAAGCTGTGGATTTCAGATCCCCAGAACCCATGTACAAGCCTGGCGGGAATGGTAGATGCCTTTAATCCGAGTACTTGGGAGGCTGAAACAGTGGATCCCCAAGGCAAGCTGGCTTGCTGGAAAAGCCGGAATTGGTGAGCTTAGGTTCAGTGAGAGAGCCTGTCTGAATAAGTGAAATGGAAAGCCATTGAGGAAGATAACGAGCATCAACACACACACACACACACACACACACACACACACACTTTTTTTAACTAAAAAAGGAAGCATTCCATTGTTAAAATATTAGGCCCTTATTAAAAAGAAAATTATAAAGAAATGGGGGAAATAATTACTCATGCAAACGAAACACATATTTCATATTTTAGTTAATTTATTTTCAAGCTTTTTTCTACCTCTTTAAAACAGTTCTTATGGTCACCAAAATGATAATTACTTTTGCACCAATACCTGGGGCAAGGGAAGAAAAGGGTCATTCCTTTCTTGACCATCAGAAAGTTTTTGAGGGATACCTCTAAAACGAAAGACAGATGATTGACAAACCATACCTTCTAAATTTCTTCAAAAGGCACTACTAACTAGGGCCGAGCATTCAATGACACTGCGGTCCATTCTCATTTAAACCACCACAATGGTCCACTCTTGGGGGAAAGAGAATTCTGTTTCTGTGACTCATCCTGAGGAGAGCAGAGATGAGAGAGACAGAGGAAGGAAAAGTCAGAAAGTTTGCTTCTGAGCTGCTGCTGAGGCCTCGACTTTGGAAACTGTTTTCCAAGCTTTAACACTGTCTTACTCTTTTGTAGTGCTATGACAAAACCCTGGAGCCTGGGTAATTTATAAAGAACAGAAACTTAGGGGGCTGGAGAGATGGCTCAGTGGTTAAGAGCACTGACTGCTCTTCCGAAGGTCCTGAGTTCAAATCCCACAACCACATGGTGGCTCATAACCATCCATAATGAGATCTGATGCCCTCTTCTGGTGTGTCTGGAGACAGCTACAGTATACTTACATATAATAAATAAGTAAATCTTTTTTTTTAAAAAAAGGTTTTTAAAGGACAACGGATATATAGAAAATATGATATATTGACAAGATGGGAAGTTTTAGTTAGCCATAAAAAAGAACAAAATTATATCATTTTCAGAAAAATTGAGGGAACTAAAGATTAACCTATGAGGCTGAAGAAAGCCAGATTCAGGAGAAATATTACATATTTTCCCTGGTGTCCATAGTCTAGGCTGAAAAAAAAATACATGAAACTAGAAGGGACTGTTTGGTATGAGGAAGGGCGCCAGGGGAAGAGGTGAGAAGGCAGAGAAGAGGGGGCAGTAGGAGATAAATATCATGCAAGTGAGTTAGACACACGCAGAAGGATTTCGTAAACGAGACATGATGTCATACAGTCACGGCTATGGGGCAATTAACCGCTTTCTGGTTGGATTTAGATCTGATCCAGAGGACCATGCCCACTACTACAATCCTGCTGCAAAGTGCATGGTTTAGGATGTCATAGGCCCCAGGATAGGACCTGTTTTTGTTGGTATTTTGCTAAATGGTCACACTGTCAAATTGCATTCTACATATTTATGTTTCTACTCATAGACCTGGGCTGCTCTCAACTTTGGCCAGAGAAGTTTCTTTTTGCCTCAGGGCCATAGGCAATGCTGCAATGCACGTGTGTCCCGAGTGCAGAGAAGAGACTGAGTACTCAGCCCCTAAGTGAGACAGTCTCCTCCTCCTCTACTGCCATCACCAAGGTTCAAGGAACGTGGAACATGGAGGTGGGAAGAACGTAGAGCTAGATCATGGCGAGGAGGGCTGTGAGACGGAAACTTCTGCGCACGGCATGCCGGTCGCACTTACGATCTCACACCCACTGTCTAAGACCAGCACAAGATCAATCCAGCCAAACCTGCACGGGCTGGGAGGGCCTGCCCCGCCCCATCTCTTACTGAGCAGCTATTGGTGGATGGGAGTTGCTTGGGCATTTGGGGGCAGGGGCTCATGCTTGTTTGAAAGTGTGATTTCTCATATTCCAGTGGGTGACCATGCACCCATACACATTCAGGAAACACTGATTGATTATTGATTATGGATTATTATTTTCTAAAAGAGAATATGGAGTTGGGAGGAGACATATAGGAGGTAGAGTTTAGAAGAGATGGATAGAGAAATTAGGGGGTGGATATGATCATGTTTCATTGTGTACATGTATGAAATTCGCAAGAATCAAGACAAACTAATATTACAAAAAATAGGAACAGTTCATATGGTATTCACAAGTAACAAAGTATTAGGTTCCTAAGATTCATTTTTCAAAAATTATGTGTGCTGGGCAGTGGTGGTGCATACTTTTAATCCCAGCACTTGGGAGGTAGAAGTAAGCAGATCGCCAAGTTTGAGGCCAGACTTGTCTACATAGTTAGTTCCAGGACAGACAAGGCTACAGAGATACCTGTCTCTAAAACCTAACCAAGCCAAACCAATTAACCAACTAAACAAACAAAAAGAATATTTAAAAAAGAATGTCTTTGGGAGTAATATTAATATACATTTAGCTCTCCCAGTTCTACCCCATTACAGTGTTTAAATAGACTGCAGTGTTTCATCTACACTAGCCAAGAATTTCACCACTGACTACATTGTAAGCCCATAAGCCTCTTAAAAGCATTAAGATTCTGGGTGTTTTTCCAAAATGATTAAAAAACTGCTGTTGATTCAAGGACTGACTGGCAAATCCAAGGAATACATTTTCCAAAAATATTATAATCGAGATGAATTTCCTGAAATGTTGAAAGCCTTTAGTTATAAATTGAGCTGTTTAGAGATCAAAGTTGATAATAATTTTTCAAAGCAATTATCAAAACCCAAATTTTGCTGAGAAATTTCAGTCATTTTTTTTACATTTATTTATTTCATTTCATGTGTATGGGTGTTTGCTTGCATGTGCATATGTATACCACAGTGGTTCTGAACCACCATGTGGGTGATGGGAACTGAACCCAGGTCCTCTAGGAGAGTAATTGGGCCTCCTAACTGTGGAGCCGCCTCTCCAGCACTCCACCCCCTGCTCTCATAACATTCTATTTTTACTGTAGTTCATGATCACTTTTCTTCTCTTAACCAGTAAAGGAAGTTGCAGAAGATTTAGCTGACTAAAAATCTATGTATTTGTCTTAGTCAGGGTTTCTATTCCTGCACAAACATCATGACCAAGAAGCAAGTTGGGGAGGAAAGGGTTTATTCAGCTTGCACTTCCACATAGCTGTTCATCACTAAAGGAAGTCAGGACTGGAACTCAAGCAGTTCATGAAGCAGGAGCTGATGCAGAGGCCATGGAGGGATGTTCCTTACTGGCTTGCTTCCCCTGACTTGCTCAACCTGCTCTTATAGAACCCAAGAATACCAGCCCAGAGATGGTACCACCCACAAGGGGCACTCCCCCCACTTGATCACTAATTGAGAAAATGCCCCACAGCTGGATCTCATGGAGGCACTTCCCCAACTGAAGCTCCTTTTCCTATGATAACTCCAGCCTGTGTCAAGTTGACACACAAAACCAGCCAGTACAGTATTGTTTTGTATCCTTTTCCAATCATTAGTCTCTCAAATGATTATGCTAGTCAATAAAAGAATGGCAGGGTGGGTTGTGAACTTCCTCCATGTTAAAGCCATGAATCAGTCATGCTTGTAATCATGTAACTCCTATTACAGTGTACTGTGCATAGAAAAAACACTGGAGAGCAAATAAGAGTGATACAAAATACAATTGCATTTGTCTAGGAAAGGCCTTTAAGTTCTTAGTAGCATGTGTGTTTCCCTTATTATTCTGGAGGTCACAAGCTATCAGTCTTGAACTTAATATGTTATAAAACAACTGGACTGTGTAAACATATCCATGTTATAAAACGGTGTCACAAAGTAACATTGCTATAGGTTTTCTTTTAATTTATTGTTAACAAAATAACAGGTAACCAGTAATCTTAGCTCTTCGGAGGCTGAGGCAGAAGTATGAAGTTAGTCTAGACAACAGGGTGCAACCTTGTCAAAACATAAACAAACCAGCCATAGATAGGTGAGAGCATTGTAGGATTTTGCAATGACTCTGCCTTGGATAGGAAATGCAGTGTGGTTATGGTATATAAGCAAGTATTGATGTCCAAAAGCATGGATTTTTTGTAAAAATTAATATTTATCAACAAACCCTCATGTTATTCTTACTCATTTATTTGTCATTGATTTCAAAATGCACTGAAAGAAATTTTGGGTGTTTGAACTGTCTTTAACTGTCATAATTATAACTGCCCTGCAAGAACTGAAGAAAAGCTGTTTTCCCAACAGCTGATGCTAATTCCTAGCACTTGTGTAAAGAGAAACAGGTTGTTTGCAGGAAGTGTGTAAATATGTGCTGGTGAGCTTAGGCAGGCACTTTCCCGCTAGGGAGGATTCCCGAACTCTAGGCTTGTTCACAGCTGAGCGAGACTCTTTATCCTAGGAAATGCTTGTATCATTTAATACATCAGGACGAAAAAGCAGTAGGTGGCCAATAAATGACACCTATTTGTAAAGCATTCTTGATAGTGATTGTGTGTGTTGCTTACTATCTGTGTGATAGAAAGTGACTGTGCGTGGGCGCACACCTCCTGGTTCACATATAGGTGTGAAACATTGCTCTCTGTATGCTCTGTAAATAGCCATTATAGACATCTCGCTCCTTAACTGCTTGTGTATTGCTGCTTGGTACAAAGTTTAATTTACACTGGTGAAGAGATTCTCTGAATTCAGATTTGTTCTTGTTGTCACCAGAGAAAAAGGGACTGAGCTGTGTTGGGCAGTGGTGGAGCAGGGCTTTAACCCCAGCAGTCAGGAAGGCAGAGGCAGGCAGATCTCTCAGTTCATGGACAAACTGGTCTAAAGAGTGAGTTCCAGGACAGCCAAGGCTACACACACACACACACAACCCTGTCTCAAAAAGCCAAAAGAACAATAGCAATCACATACACACATGCTCACACAACAAACAAACAAGCAAACAAATAAAAAAGAAAAGAAAAAGGGACCAGGAATTGGAAGCATTGGTTTTAAACCACTGGCAGGTTAAACTAACCTTGACACTATTGATCTTTTAGATCAGGTCTTAAGAAACAAACAACAAAAAGAACCAGAACAAACCAAGAAATCTAGATCTTTCTAAGGCAACAGCAACATAGAATAGCTGTCAAAACTTGTTCTATGCTAACAAAGTCAGCTTTTAAAAGAGTTTCTCTTTTATGAACATGAGTGTTTTACATGCTGTATGTCTCTGCAGCATGTGTGCCTAGGGTATTGGGTCCCCTCACTGTTTGCCATGTGAGTTCCGAGCATTGACTCTGGGTCCTCTGACAGAGCTGCCAGTGCTGCTATCTGATGAGCCACTGGTGTCTCCAGCCCTACAAAGTACATTTTAAAATATGCTTGAAGCTGTTGATGTGCCACATTCATAGGGCACTGGCATACTGTCTTAGTTACAGTACGACACCATGACCACCATTTAACTGGGGTTGGCTTACAGGTTCAGAGGTTCAGTCCATGATCATCAAGACAGGAACATGGCAGCATCTAGGCAGACATGATGCAGGAGGAGCTCAGAGTTCTACATCTTCATCTGAAGGCTGCTAGTGGAAGACTGACTTCCAGGCAGCTAGAATGAGGGTGTTAAAGCCCACGCCCACAGTGACACACCTACTCCAACAAGGCCACACCTACTCTAATAGGGCCAAACCTTCTAATAGTGACACTCCTGGGCAGAGCATACACAAACCGTAACACATACCAACCTGAATAGAATCCAATAATTCACGAAAAAGACTAAGACATCAATGATTCAATTATGCTATGTGGATATCTCAGGCTACACATTATTCCTACAACTGTTTTACTAAGAGAGTGTCTAAGCCCAACAATTTCAGGCACAAAGCTAATTAAAGACAGAACTAGAACTCAAATCCAGGTAGTGAAAAGGGAAGGAGGAAATAGGGGGTTAGACTCATAGTTTCAATATCAAGAACATACTCCCAATAAGGAGGCAGAAGAGAAAGACAGGATGCTTTCCCTCCCAGATTCCCATCAGGCTTCACTGTCTTTCTCTCCTGGAAGTTCGTCTTCACCTTGCTTCTCCTTACAGATGTTTCTGGGGAAGAAATCTGTGCTACTGTACCTATCTACTAAGCAGGATCTTTCAGAAGTCCTACTTTATATCTGAATTTGTGCTAACTTATAACCACACCAGGGTATGAGAGTATCCACATTATTCTCACCAATGAATTCATTTATGGATTAAGCAAATTAGTAAAGCAGATTTATGGAGAATACACTGGTTCTGCTTTGTTGTTAGGTTTGGACATGAATAAAATGTGGTAGACACGCTATTTTGTGAGTTGATTTACATATACTTTATTTAAAATGCTGGTGTTTTGTACATTTAAAATAACTTATTTTTCCTTACATTGTACTATATACTTTTTTCCCTAATTTGTATGCATGAGCTTCTGAATTGACGTTGAACAGTGTCCAACATACAAAAGAGAAAATACACACTGCACTTTGTGGAATTATTCTTAAGATTAATTAGCTAATGTAAGCAAAGCATCTCTTTCATAGTGTCTGTCACAGAACACGTCAGTCATCTTACACAACCAAAAGTTTTGCTCTTGATCTAAAGTCACGCAATTCCTTCAGAGTTTAGAAACACCAGAACTAGAGATTCAAAATCTCTGAAAGATAATCTATAGTTGCCAATTACTGAACTGAGGATGTGAGCTCTGATTGTTAAGTCTTCTTGAGCACAAATCACAGCGATAACGCTTGTAATCTCGAAAGCCTAGGCACGCCAGCTGTCCCCAAGAAGGTCCGGATACCAATTTTCTCTTCTCTCGCTTTGAATTTTAGAAAACTTGTGGTGAGAATGTTAAGGCCGAAGTAGGGAGCACGCGCGAGGTGTCCTGCATCTCCTTCAGAGACCTTAGCTGGCTTCTGTTTTTAGACAGCAGCTGTTCTGGCGGTTACAGCGGGTTGGAAATGCAGAAGTACAGCCAGAAGGGCAGGGCGGAGTTGGCCGCTCCACTCGCCAATGGACCGGCCTTTGGAGCTGCCCGGAGGTGAGATACAGTGTCCGCCGCTGGTTTTGGCTGGTGCAAACCGGAGCGCCGCGTCAGTTGGGCTGTGGCGCGAGTCGCCTCCCGAGGCCAGCAGCAGAGCGTTCTTGGAATGGCATCCTAGCGCAGGATTCCAGCGGGGAGCAGGGTCGCTCAGCCACTTCCGGCGCGCCCTTGTGCACTGGCTCGGACCCGAGCAGCGCGCATGCGCAGAGACCAAGCTTCCCCGGAGGGGGCGTGGCAGCGGGAAGCATTCTCTGCGCCTGCGTCCTTCCCTGCTGGGTCGGCTGGGGACGAGCTCTGGGTTGGCGTCGCGCTGTCCCGGGTGTCGTGGCCGGGTTGCTCTTCACGCCTCACTGCGGCGTCGCGTCGAGTCCCCGAGAGCTCGGCCGGGTGTGGGGAGGTAAGAGCCCCGGAGCCGCCACCGGCCTCTCAGCGTACTGCGGGCGGAGGGGCGGGGCGGCCTCGGACTCTCCAGGCTGAGACGGCCGGGCCTCGCCTACCTCCGGGACCCGCCCGCCGCCCCGGCTCTGTGCGGCCGAGATACCTTAGCCCATCGCTGGGTCGGGCCACACTGGACCCCGCGAGTCCCCGCGGCGCCGGTTATCACCGCCGCCTCCTCCGTTTCACGGATACCCCAGTGTTCGCTCGCTGTCCTGTCTCTTCGGTGCCTCTGAAGAGATGACCTTAACTTTTAACTGTTAACCTGTTTGCGTGACCGTGATTGCAATTTGTTACATTCCAGACCCATGTTTCTGGTTGGACATGTCAGAAAACCGGCCCGTAAATTCAATATTAAGTTCTTCTTTTTTAATTCAAAGAATAATTTGGTGATGTCATCCGGTTCCGTCACTTACTCGTCTGAGTTTGGCGTTTCGCGAGTTGGCAAAACTTTAGTGGTTTGATTGAGCAGAGCTCTGTCTGCTTTTTCACAAAACTTTTTTTCTCTCTTTGATATTGAACTGCATATTTAGTGGCAAGCTATTTAAAAAGTAGAGGAAGGAATCGGGAATGAGAGAGTTACTATCCCGCAGTGCAAAAGTAACCAGCCGCATACCATTTTGACATTTTTCTTTGTCTTTTTTTTTTTTTTTTGGCCCCTGCTGCATTTTAAACTTAAGATGATCAGAGCGTTCCTTGCCTTTCCCGTGTTTTTAAAAGCCGCACACATATACCCATTACATATTTTTTACTATACACATAATATATGAGCAAAAGCAATCGTTTGATTGTAGCTACCTTACAGATAAAACAAATTTTTTATCCCCTATCATAATGCCAATTACACATATGATTGAAGATTATGACAATTGAAAAATATTGAAGAAAAAGTGATGGTTAATGCAGAATATTTACCATTTTGGAAATTAAAACTCAAGACATTTTTTTTCACATGTTCACTTAAAAATAGTCACACAATGAAGTATGACGGGTCATGACTGTAATCCCAGCAAATAATGAAGGCAGGGGGACTGAGCTACAGGCCAGCCTGGGGGACAGTGAATTGCTGTCTCAAAAATACAGCAAGAGAACAGTAAAAGCATCAGTGCACTAACTAAGTATCTCTATTGAAAGCCAATTATATTTCCAAACTAAGTTTAGAGAGAAGGGTGGTTCTGTTTTGCCAGGAAGCAAGTTACTTTAGTGTCTGCCATAGAAGAAAGACAGCTGAATTCTTGTATTTCTTAGTTCATCCTGGCGTGCCGGCTTGTTTAGATTAAAGCGCACGAAGAAAATCTGTCTTTGCATAGTTACATGGCTAGAAGAGAGAGGACCTGGAAGAGCCGACTTTTAGGACTTCTCAGCAAAGCCCAAGAAAACTGATTTAACTATTGTGTTAAATGAGCTATTGCCTTGTTTCACTTCCCACTTACAAACTTTGCAACATTGAACGTTCCTTGTGTTCTTGAGCACAGTGCTAGTGTTTTTCTGGTGGTTGAATTGCTAGGTCATAAACTTATGTTCCCCTTTTTAAATATATTTTGATAGACAGAAGTTAACTTGGATTCCTTTCATAATTTTCTGTTGTATCCCAGGTCTGTTGTTTGAATTATTTCACCTAATGATTGGTAAAGTATCTGCATATTTTCCAGTAGTCTTGGCTTCTTTTCTTGAATTTAAAGAGAGAATTTGGATTCCTCCCACCCCAGACTGTCACTACATATTGTTTTCTACTATTTCTACACTGTTTGCCAGAGAGGCTTTGTCATTTTCTCTCTGTAGCTGTTGAGATTCCTTCTTAAAACTCATACCTTAACAGCATCAAATACTTTATTATATTCAAAAAAAACCTGGATGTTTTTAAATCCTATTTATTCTAATGTTCATTGAACATTTTCTTCAGGATCATATTACTGTCTTTCCATACAATTTTATACCCACTTACAGTTTAGTGTCCAACTGCCTTCAAACAGATTTTTATTATCTTTAGATTGTAAGGATATTTCATATAATTTTTAAGGAAAATAGTAAAATTATCCTTTTTTAAAGTAAAATGTAGAGATATGTAATGTAGCTTTGAGAGACTTACATAATCCCTGCACAAGATTCGGTTTAGCATTGGTTCCTCCATATTTTCCCCTTTGCTAATACTATTTTAACAGTTTTTGTGGAAAATGGATTTATGTTGTACAGAGTTTTGTGATTTTTTTTTTTGGTTTTTTTTGGTTTTTCAAGACAGGGTTTCTCTGTGTAGTCCTGGCTGTCCTGGAACTCACTCTGTAGACCAGGCTGGCCTCGAACTCAGAAATCCGCCTGCCTCTGCCTCCCAAGTGCTGGGATTACAGGCATGTGCCACCACGCCCGGCTCGTGATTTTTCTTTCTTTCAGCATTGTATATTGGATAGTTCTACAGAAGTGTGAGTAACCCAGGTCATAGTTTTGTGCACACAGGTTTAAGGATCGTTAATCGTCTAATGTCAGGCTTCTACACTCTTCTGTGTCTTCCTAGGTCCCTTCCATTCACAGTGGTGCGTTGCTGACTTACACATCTTTATCTCAGTATCCTCTCTGTATCCCAGGGCCTTACATCAGCAGCCTCTTGGACACCTTCCCCAGGATGTTCTCAAGGTACTTCAGACACACAAAGTTCCCTCTTCCTGCCCCTCTCGAATTGCTGTGATGGTCAGTGTGTCTCCATTGGTCACCCAGGCACCCAGTGTGGGGCCTGTCGGGAGTGCCAGCCTTCCCCTCTGTGTCAGTCCCGAGAGTTCTGCCTCTTCAGCTACTTTTCTGTTTCATCTGCACCCCAGTCTCTGCTTATGTCCTCATTGTCTCTCACCTTAGCGATTTTAGAGTTGTATTATTGTTTTATTTTCTTATTAATCGTCCCTGTTGTTACCAACGTTTTAAAACCATGAAGAGGCTTTTAAAACCATTTTAAAAGTAAATATTACAAAAATTTGTTTGGAAATCTGAGAGTAAATGGTTAAGTTGGTAAAAATACCTCAAGTCCTCGTTGGGCTGGCACGAGGGCTTAAAGGAGCCTGCAGCCAAGGCCTGGCAGCCTGAGGACTTAGACCCCCCTCAGACACGATGGAGGACACAGTTAGCTTCTGGAAGGTCTCTTCTGGCAGCCACACCCACACATGTAAAGACATAGAAGTAATCAAATAAAGCTTATTCTCATATACATGAGATTAAAAACAAATCTTATCAATGCTTCTCCACATAAACATTAGAGTGTGTATCATAGATTTTGTTTGTTTCTTCAATATATAATAGATTACTAGCCTCAAAGTACAGTCTGTTTAGTTGAAATGAGAAAATCCACAGTTTAGTAGTAGTTCATATTAAAGAGTTTCAATGAAAATTATTTGCATTGTCATTCTTTTTACAAACTGCTGAATTGTATTGTTTCCTTTATTTTTGGCACTTCAAATAATTTGCTTAGTAGTGTGTTATTATGTTGAGACACTCTGAAAATAGATACTCTTTAATGTAATCTTTGGTTTGTTTTTTTGTTTTGTTTTTGTTTTTGTTTTTTTGTTTTTTGTTTTTTGTCTTTTTTCCGAGACAAATTATTCAACAACAGTTTCTAAATTCTTCCATAGATGATACAAATAATACTTCAAATGCCTAGGAATGAAGTGAATTTGTTACGAGAAGTAGATGCTTTAAGGCAGTGAAGTTAATTCTCACAAAACTGAGGTAAACAGCTTCAGTCTAATGACTTCAAATTTTTTTTAACCTTTAGACGTTTAAGTAACACATGTAGTCATATAGGTATCTCCCCTCTTCACTCCTACCCTACTCTAGTTTGGGTACCGTTTTTGTGTATTAAGGTACACGAGGTAGATTTGCTGCATCCCCCTCTAAGCACTGCAGTGCATGTTGTCCCTCCGGTGTTCTCAAGTCAGTTACATTTTGTATCTACCCTCATTGCGTCTTTCATACTATATTCTATATCTTTGTTTGTTTGTTTGTTTGTTTGTTTTGATATAGGATTTTCCTGTGTAGTTCTGGCTATTCTGGTACTTGCTCTGTTGACCAGGCTGGAGTCAAACTCAGAGATCTGCCTGCCTCTGCCTTCTTAGTGATAGGATTGAAGGCTGTGCCACCACTCTCAACTCATTCTTTTTTAACATGTACTTTGTATTCTTTGGGATTTTTAACCCCTCAGACAAGATTTATTATTCACCTCTGAGTCGATTCAAATATAGCCAATAATCGTGTTGCTTTGCAGTGTCGTTCATAAGATCTCTGGCACCTTGTCTCTCTTTGGCCTGCTATATTGCAGTTTTCCTGGGCTTCCTGCCATTTATGATCTTGAATGCATTCCTTTTATGTCTCTCTCATGTGGAATAGCTTGTTTCCTAGACTTCAGGTCTTTATCTTCTTATTTGTAAAAACAGATTTTTCAGTACCTCTAAACAGTACTTCAACTCTCGCATTTGGTTGATGGCTTCATTTGCAACAGAGAATTTTAGAGGCATGACTCCCATGTTTCTTTGCTTTGTTGTTACTGTTGAGAAATCTAATGCCAGAATGATAACCAATCCCGTTGCTTTTCTATGGAAACTCTTGTGTTTACTAAACAGCATACCTTATATAGTGGGCACTGATAAAGACACTGAATATGGCATTGGAGTGGTGGCTCATCAGTTAAGAGCATTGGTTATTTTTAAAGAGGACCTGGGGTCAGTTCCCAGCACATGGTGCCTCACTCCAGTTCTAGAGGATATGATACCTCTTCTGGTATTCATGTGTTACATAAAACATACGTGCAGCAAAACACCTATACATGTAAAATAAAAAAAATTGGGGACAAAAGAATACTGAATATGTGAGGGAACAAATTCTAGCCTCCCTTCAATGAGAATTTAAATTCCAGGAGAAGTTAGTCCAGATGGTACAGTAAATGTAGTAACTTACATAATGCCCTGCATGGATATAAAGTATAGTTGATTTAGGAAGTGAGAGTTCTGTGCTTGTGTTCTTTCTGCTTTTAGTCTTAACGTTTTCCTCCATTCCTTGTTAGGGCATTGCTTCATACATTTGTAATAAGCTTTGGCTCCTGGTGCATTCAGTATTTCCTTCTGGGATCCCTGACCTTGTAAGTCTTTTGTTTTTTTGTTAAGTGTACATAAAAGATATTCTTTGTTCTTATATGGATATTTTCAAGTGCTTTTTCTTTTGGTTCCTCATTGTAGTATCATACAGGTAACTTTATTACCATGAAACATCGACTGTATTCTTTCACCCTCTCCAGCTCTTCCCAATTCCAAGCCATTGGTAGTCACTAGTATATTCATTATCTCTGTAGCAATGCTTTCCCAGAATGCTACCTAATTGGTTCATAGAGTAAATATAGATTCTTCTCTTTATTGATGCATGTTTAGAGGTCATTCCTGTGTTTTGATTTTCAGAAAATATCATTTTTAGTGAGGTAACCCGATCATAAAAGAACGCACATGGTATGTACTCGCTGATAAGTGGATATTAGCCCAAAAGCTTGGAAAACCCAAGATAGAACTCACAGACCACATGAAGCTCAAGAAGAAGGAAGACCAAAGAGTAGATACTTTGATCCTTCTTAGAAGGTGGATGAAAATACTCACAGCCAGCCAATACTGAGCATAGGGTCCCCATTGGAGGAGCTGGAGAAAGTACCCAAGGAGGTAAAGAGGCTTGCAGCCCTGCAGGAGGAACAATATGTTCCAACCAGTACCCCCAGAGCTCCCAGGGACTAAACCACCAGCCAAAGAGTACTCATGGGGGGACCCATGGGTCCAGCTACATATGTAGCAGAGGATGGCCTTTTCAGACATCAGTGAGAGGAGAGGCCATTGGTCCTGTGAAGGCTCGATGCCCCAGGTCAGGAAAGTAGGAGGGGGCATTGGTAAGCAGGGGAAGAGGGGATGGGATGGGGGTTTCGGAAGGGTAATGAGGAAAGGAGATACCATTTGAAATGTAAATAAGGCAAATATCTAATAAAATAAAATAAAAAGATTTCTACTGTTGACATGATCAGCTATTGTTCTCCATATGTTCCTTCCCTATAGTTTTGTGGTCCTCTTTCATAGTTGCATAGATGCTTCTTTCAGAATATGCTTTGGTGTTTTCTTTTCTTTTTTTAAAAGATTTATTTTACATATATGAGTACACCTTCAGACACACCAGAAGAGGTCATCAGATCCTATTACAGATGGTTGTGAGTCACCATGTGGTTGCTCGGAATTGAACTCAGGACCTCTGGAAGAGCAGATCAGAACCATCTCTCCAGCCCCACTTTGGTGTTTTCTTATTTCCTGCATTGCCTCTTCCTTCAAATTCCATTTTTTTGCCTTAATTTGTGTATTTTGTGTACATATCTGTGTATATGCTATAATGGTATATTGACAATGGAGACAAGAGTTAGCAGGCTTTATTGAATCAGGATGCCATATACTGTTACTGAAAATACTTCTGAAATGTGCCTTGGTTTAATCTTGTTATAAGCATAATTGTTGTAACTTGAAAATGACCCTTTCTCTCTGACTGCCCTATCTTTGGAGTTTAGTTGTTTTCCTATAATGTGCTTAAAAGTGTGGATTTCTGTTTATTTCTTATTGTGATGTAATGTATTTTTATTCATTGAGTTTTTTATGAATTCTGGAGAAGATTCTTGACATTGCCGTCAAATGAAGTTTCCTCAGGCTCCTCCCCCTGTGGAAGGAACACTGTTCTCATTCTAGGATTGGGCCTCTATATCTCTGTTTTATATCAGTCCTCTGTCTCTGTGCTTCTTGTTTGGTAATATCCCTCTCTGTGCTTTCCACTTCTGAGTCACCTGAGGCCTTAGGTCACACCTCTCAGTCTCACTCCTGTATTCCAGGCCACATTTGAATGTTTCTAATTATCTCTATTCTTTTGTTTGTATGTATTCTTACAAAATTTACATTGCTTTATTACTCCTTTAAAAAAAGATACTTGCTAATACTTTGGAAGTAGCTTTTTCATTCTTTTCCTTCCTTCCTCCCTTCCTTCCTTCCTTCCTTCCTTCCTTCCTTCCTTAACTAGGTATAGACTGAAGAACATAGTTTTCCTGTATTAATTTATAAGTTGCTTGCTTTGATTTTGTTGTTTTGTTTTAAATCTTTTGGCTGTCTTTAGATGACTGAATTTCCTGCAAACATGAAATTAGTTTTCAAGTTTGACTAGATTCTTCCACATTATCAATGATGAAACTGGTCACTGGATTGCAGTGAATTGATCCAACCCTAACATTATGAAGTTCGCTATCAGACTTTTCTTCTGAAGTCTTACCATTCGTTGGTAACAATTGCTTAGCCCACACATTGCCTTAGGAGCTATGAAAACTATTTTTTTAAAGTTTTATGTTGTTCTGCATTTATTTATTGGAATTCTTACCTAAAGAACATTCTCTTAGCAACTATTGTATTATCTGGAAGTGTATTCTGTAAATAAGTGAAGGATTAATTCTCTGCTCATTCTCCTTAATTCATTAATTCTCAGTAATAGTACCATAGCAATCCTCCAGTAGATGGGATGCTTTGGATTTTAATTTAATGATATGATTTTTTGGTTTTTAAATTTTATTTGAATTATTTTCAGTTCTGTGTGCTCTTCAGTATTTTTATGGTCACTTGTCACTGTGAGAAAGAGCCCCCTAACTTGAATTCTTTCCTTTTGGTGTTGGTCACTGGTAGACTCTTGCAGTGTCTCAAGCTTACCTAGTAGAATTTCTGCCTCAGCTACTTAACAGATCCTGTCATAGCACATGATAAAGCTAGGCATGGCTGTGTGTTCCTGTAACCCCAACTTTGTGGGACAGGTCGATCCTTGGAGCTTGCGGGCCAGCCCACTTGGCTAAAACGGTGAGAGTTCAGTGAGAGATTCTGTCTTAAGTGAATAAGAAGAGAGTGCTAGAGGAAGGCATGCATCGTCCTTCTCTGGTCTCCACTTGCACACTTAGGTGCATACATCAGTCCCACCCCCATACAGGAGCTTGTGTGTACAGACATTATGTTGTAAAAGCTGACTTTTATGTCATTTTTCAGGTAGAGACCATTTTTCTATCTAAGTTATGGAAACAAAGTACTGTTTAATTTTATTTTTGTTTCTACTTTGATAGTTATATTGACACAGAATGGATGGTATAATATTTGTATGGTAGAAAAGTACATATAATATTGAACTTTTTATTTTCTAGACATACAAGAATTAAAGTCTGAGTAAGCCCACAGGGAGGATGGACAGTTACTTTAAAGCAGCTGTCAGTGATCTGGACAAACTTCTTGATGATTTTGAGCAGAACCCAGGTTTGTTGGTTTTTCTACTTTGCTACTAGAATGTTAAAATGTTCCCATAACAAAATTCGATTTCAATCTTGGTCACACTGTTATGTTCTCTCAAAAATGTACCTGTTTTATTATAACATACTAGCTTATTTTTACACCAGTGAGATCAATAGTCAGAAATAAAAGTTACTTTGTAAATACACGCTTAGAAGAAAATCTTGATGAGGAAGCTAAAAAGAAATTGATAGAGCTCTGTAAAATGAAATGTCATTACTGTAAAAGATGGTATTTCCTCAGAATGAAGTTAGGAAATGAGGGGCTATCTTAGCTAGATTTCTATTGCTGTGAAAAAATACCATGACCAAAAGTGACTTGGGGAAAGAAGGATTTCTATATAGTATGTAGTATATTTATAATCCATCTTGAAGGGAAGTCAGGGCAGGAGCTCAAGGCAGGAACTGAAGCAAAGACCATGGAGGAGTACTGCTCCCTGGCTCATTCCTCATGGCTTGTTCCTTGCTTTTTATATAACCCGGACCCACCTGGCTAGAAGTAGCACCACTTACAGTGGGTTGGGCCCTCTCACATCAACCATTAATCAAAGTAATGCTCCACAGCTGGTCGCAGACCATATGGTGGAGATATGATCTTAATTGAGGTTCCCCTTCCCAGGTCACTCTAGCTTGTGTCAAGTTTCCAAACCGTAGTCAGGACAATGACAGAACACACACAGCTAAAGATGAGATTGCTCATCAGCCTTCTCTGGTGCGGCCTACTGTGCAGCTGAGTGATTGACAGTCTTTCTGTCACCTATGCCGACTGCATTAAGAAGTAAAACTAGAACACTTCACAGCAAATCAAAAGTCAATGAAAAGTCAATGTGAAGTTCTAAAAGCATATCTTCATAACCTTTATTTGATTTGCATCATCTGAATAACTTTGTGTTTCTATTTTTTCCTAGATAAACAAGATTATTTCCAAGATGTATATGCTTTTAACCAGTGTTCAGTTTCTTCAGAGTTGGCCTCTCCACAGCTAGCTTTACTGTCAAAGGGCCAAAGATGCATTAGTAGCTGTGCCTCATCAGAAGCATGCTGTGAAGAAGCAAATGAGACTTCTCTCAAAGGACAGATGCAGGAGGGCTTAACCTCTAGACAGAATGAAAAAAATGTAGTGGGACTTGATCTTCTTTCTTCTGTGGATGCTAGTACTTCAGATGAGATCCAGCCTTCATGTATGAGACGATGTAGTAAGCCTGTCTGTGACCTGATAAGTGACATGGGTAATTTAGTACATGCTACCAATAGTGAGGAAGACATTAAACAGTTATTATCAGATGACTCCAAGTCTCCTGCAGATACTTTGATCACATCGGACTCGTCTTCAGTTTCAGAGGCTTTGATTGGGTTGGATTTGTCTTCAGTTTCAGATACTCTTACTGTTTCTTCAATAGACTGTGGTAGCAGTGCTGTCAGAGAAGAGCAGAATAACATCAACAATGGTGTACAAAACAGAGATAGTAGTAGTATCAAAGAATTGGGTGTAAAAGTAGACATGGCACTTTTCGATTCTTGTAAATATAATAGAACAGAAAATTTAAAGGATAAAATGATTTCTAATGAGTTAGAAACAGTTGATTTTGACATGCCATCTGTTTTAACAGAACAAAGTTCTGAAATGTCTAATACCAAAGATAACCTACAATATGAACGGCCACCATGTGAATTGTTAGAAGATGATGGCTGTTTGGCAGAAGGGAAAGCAGGCATAGCGGCCACTAATACAGAATGTTTAGAAGGAGGAGGAGGAGGTAACACAATGACTATGCCTTGCAAGCTTCCAAAAAATGAAGGGCTATCCCCAGGTGACCCAGCTTCAAAAGATGAAAATTTCAAGTTACCTGACTTTTCCTCCCAGGAAAATAGAACTGCGGTGTTCATGAAACAGTCTGTAAAAGAAGAGTCAGGAAATTTAGACCTTAGAGATAGTAATGATACAGCCCATGTTTCAGGTGATGGTATGCCCCCTTCACTGTCCTGTCTGTCATTGTCTGGATCTTTGTGTGCATCGTTAATTGACAGTAATGTACACAGTGATATTTTACCTCCTAATGAGTCTGAAGGTCCGAGCGATGATGCAGTGACTAAACGTGAAGAGATACAGAAGAGTGCTGTCTTAGATGGGGAGACAGATCTCTTGAAGAAGGAAACGTGTAAGAGCATATTTCTTCAGCCAGTAAATGAAAAGGAAGGGGATGGAAAGGCTGAGCTTGAGGAGATGGTGATCGGCAGTGAATCTCTGGAGACCCCCGAGGATGCCAGCTCTGCTGCAGCAGCTGGGTCTCCAGTGACACTCTCTGCTGCGAGTGCCCCAGAAGCTCCTGGTCCATGTGAAGGTCTCACTTTTCCCAGCAGTGATCTGGATGGGCAAGAGTCAGACTACTTTAATATCGATGAAAGCCTGAGGAGTGGCACACTAATCAGCGATGCTGAGCTTGATGCTTTTCTGAAGGAACAGTGTCTTCAGGACTCTAATACAACGCCTTTTGGAGAAAATGTAAATGATTCCCAGTTGCAGATGAATCAGAAAGCTACAAAAGAACTGAATGATGAAAATGCCGGAGACATATACTTCAATGCTGAAGCAGGAGCTGCTGGCGAAAATGGAGGTGTTGTGATCTGTGAAACAACGGATAAAGAAAACACAGTAGAAAATAGTACAATTCCAACTGAAAGAGGGCTATCTGCCTGTCAGCCTGACGTACGTGATGAATTGCCAGTCCCCAGGACTAAGACCCAAGCTGTTGGAGGGGCTAGACCTAAGCAGCTGCTGAATCTTCCACCAGGAACAAGGACTTGCAAGGAACTGAAGAAGCCACATGTTTTAGATGTGCCAGAAAGTAAGCCAGGCACAGCAAGTGCTGTTGCTGCACCCACTTGCTCTGCAGACCACACGCCTGATTCTCAGGCTAGCTTCAACTCCAATTACATTGACATAGACAGTAATTTTGAAGGTGGATCCAGTCTTGTAACTGCAAACAAGGATTCTCTGCCTGAAAATATACGCAAAGAAAGCTTGCTTTTGGGCCAGAAACAGCCTACATGGGTTCCTGATTCAGAAGCTCCAAACTGTATGAACTGCCAAGTCAAATTCACTTTTACAAAACGGCGACATCACTGCCGAGCATGTGGGAAAGTAAGTCATAGACACCTCAGCCTTTGTTCTTCCAGGTCCTGGGGATTAAAACTGGGTCCTCACACACCAGGACTCTCTCTGAGTGTTTTATCCTCTAAGTGTCTGTGCTCTTAAATATTGATAAATTAGATGTTCCAAGCTGAGTGGCTCCTCCTTTGTCCTTGAATACTTAATTGTCCAACCACTTTGCAGCCAGTTTCCTAATCATTACCTAGGAAAGCACTAAAAAGCCAGTGGCTTCTAAATACCATGCCAGACTTTCTTTATGTCCTAGTAGTTGATGATAAAGATGCTATCTAAGAATTCTAAGGAAATTGTCTTTAAAGACTGGCATGCTTTTTATTTAGTATTTTTTTATGTTGTTTCAGATCAAACTACCCTATCTTAGTAAAGTAGTA
The DNA here is from genome assembly GCA_964023405.1 of Apodemus agrarius. Lineage (NCBI taxonomy): Eukaryota > Metazoa > Chordata > Mammalia > Rodentia > Muridae > Apodemus > Apodemus agrarius. Next base: position 64,238,509 of record OZ030020.1, read on the forward strand.
TCCTACTTATGAAAACCAGGTTCTTGTAAATTGTAGGCAAGCTTATTATCACTGGGCTGCTACAGGAAGCTTTTTAAATGATACAGAAAGCTTTTTAAATGATAACCATTTATTGAAGAAAGTTTTTATTGCCTTTCAGTTAACATAGTTGATTCAAAATGTTTCCTTATCAGAAATATCATATAAATAAAAAATATTCATTGTATTAGTGTTCTCTAGAAAAATAATTACTATATATATTTATGTATAAATATATTTATGTAATTATAAAGGGATTCATTAGATTTGATGATAAAAGGCTGATTATTCCAACAGTGGTTATCCGAATATTATAGAGGCAGATAGTGCTGTAGCTGCTTAGTTCAGGAAGCTGGAAGACTTTGATCCAAGCAGTGTGTGTGGTGGGGGGTGAATGGTGCAGTCCTGCCTGACGCTAAAGGCCTGGAATCTCTGGAGTCATGGATATGGCTGAAGAAGCTGCAGCTCTCCTCACATGATAGTGACAGCAGTAGACATGCTTGCGCAAGAAGAGCCAGCTTGTCCTCACCGGCTGCCTTTCTCTTCCACGCTCATGCTTGCCAGGCTCCCAGTCTATGGGCAGTGCTGGTCAAATCCAGGGTATGTCTTTCCCCCTTAGTTGTCATTCCTGTTGCCAATATAGTCTCAAAACCCTCATAGACACACCCAGAACTCCTAGACATCTCTCACTCCACTTAACCTTGACAGTCAAGATTAACTATCAAAAAGATCATTAAATAGTTATATTTATGGTTGTGGTGACTAGGAAGAAATGGATCATACAATAAAGTAAGAAAGTAAGTTTTCAGCTAACTTGTTTGGGCTTCTATCCTCTTGCCTCTACTAGATTTAAATATGCTTGAGACAAAAACAAATTTAGTATTTTGTTCTTTCTAGGTATTTTGTGGTGTCTGTTGTAACAGGAAATGTAAGCTTCAGTATCTAGAAAAGGAAGCAAGAGTGTGTGTAATCTGCTATGAGACTATTAATAAAGGTGAGTATTAACCGACATGTTTTCTTCATTAAATAATATATATTAAGAATAACTGGATTGTGGCAAAGATAAACTTGTTTATTTTCTTAAGGCAAGGACCTAGTATTGACTTATCTGGCTTAGGTGGGACATCCCAAGACTTGGTTTCTCTTTTTGTTGTATTCTCACAATTAACACTGCCGGTCTGGAAAGGAAGCACTCTGGTCCTGGAGTGGCAGTTCATTGCCCTTTAACAGGTACCAAGCCCCTGAGTGCTGCATTTCATCTGCCTACTAGTTCATCATCACTGTCATCCTCATCATCTTAATGCAGCCATAAAAGTAGCCACCACATTGGTGCTCAGGATTATATATTAATGCTAGAAGGCAAGGTCATAGTTCTTACCTGTTAGGCAGTTGCCTGAAATGAGAATGAAGATAAGGACTTATATATGATTTTATAAACTCATAGGACACCATGCTGTGTGCACATTTTGGTCTCCTCTTTTTTTCTTAGTTTTAGAATGTCACATGTGTGTGCTTCCCATTGTTTCTGGCTCTAGTTAGTTTCCATTTCCAGCAGTGGTCTTGATGGTCTTGAGTTCCCACAGGGTGTGTGTGTGATACTATGCTTTCATCTCTAGATACATGTCTGCTGTTTCGAGCAGTTCCTACATTTTCAGAGATTTGTTGACATTTAATTCCCAACGAGAATTCCTTGACCCTTTTTTTGACCAGGCCTGTAAACTAGCTCCTGTTAGCTAGGAGAATAAATACCTGATAATCATTTGTCTTTCTCTTTTGAATGAAGATAAATTTTTTCAGCAATTCTCCAAAAAGCTCTGGTGTGAGTCTGTTAGCCTGAGGTAAGCTTTATCCTCCCTGCTGTTGACCTATACTTTGGAAGATAATAGAATATAATTTTTCTAATAGAAAATAGAATATTTTTATGTTATTGCCATTGTTTATGAAAAAGCTACATGCTTATAATTGTTTTTCTTTTTGCACCATTTCTGTAGCTATTAGCCCAAGCAGTTTGCTAGAACTCAAACTTCATAGCAAGTTCCCACCTAAAAGTTTCTACTTAAAAAGCCATGATTTTTGGAGTTTATGGTCCAATTTTGGGATGAGACATTCTAACTATAGAGTCCGAGAGAGGAGGAGGGTGTGCTCATTAGACTTCATAGAATACCGAGAGAAAAGTTTGGTCTCTCGAAGATAATGTAGAGTGCTTGCCTTGCATGTACAAGACCACGAGTTTAATTCCCATCAACACACAGACACACACACAAGAATGTGTTGTGGAATGAAGTTATTAGATAACCTGTTTTATAGTTTTCCGGATCTTACATAGTTTTTTTAAGGGAGCTATCAATGATTATTACAAGAAAATGCCAACTCTAGACTAGAAACTGACTGAAGTGATCACGTAAACAATGTTATCAGACATGAAAAAGTTGACTCAGGTTGTGAGGTACATTCAGTAGAGGGATGGAAGAAAAGACTGAGTAGAGATTGTGGGTGTTGAGAAAGCTGCCGGGATTGCATGAGATTTAGTAGCATGTGAATACTGTCAGGTAGATTTGGATCCAGAATATAAACCTGTATGTATATTTTACTAGCTAGTAGAGTGATTTCTGAGAGTGCTGTCATTCTGGGATATTAAAGAAGGTTGTAGCAGTGACAGCACTTATGGTCATTCAGTTTGGAGAAGTGCTGAAGATACTGTTGCCAGTACTGTTCCATTTCTTATTGAAGTATTATTCAATGGTATTTAGGAACTGTATTCCAGAGCTCCAGCTGACAACAAAATAAATGTTATGTTGACAGTGGGATTTTTGAATGTGGAGATAAATAGTAAACAGAGAGGCCATCAGATGGTAATAATACCCTAAATTTAAAGTTAAAATGTTCAAAGAAAGATAGTGGCCATTATAATGCTTTATGATATGATATGTGACTAGAGACTTGAAAGAAATAGACTGGGTGGGTGTGAGAACCTCTGGAGAGAACATTCTAGGCAAAGGAAAGAGCAGACAGCATAAGCTGAACTTGCTTAGCTTGTAGGACAAAGGCTCCAGTTGCTGCTCCTCGTGAGTCAGTGGGCTGTACTGAGGTGAGACAAGGCCGCGGAGCCTAACCTAGAGCTTTGCTCTAGTTAGAAAGACAAAGCATAAAAGCTGGGGTGGTGATGCACACCTTTAACCCCAGCACTTGGGAGGCAGAGGCAGGAGGATTTCTGAGTTTGAGGCCAGCCTGGTCTACAGAGTGAGTTCCAGGACAGCTAGGACCACACAGAGAAACCCTGTCTCAAAAAAAAAAAAAACAAAAAAAAACAAAAAACAAAAACAAAAACAAAAACAAAAAAACAAAACAAAAAAAAACCTCATTTAGGTCTTAAATATTTACTCTGGAGTATGTTGCTAGTAGATCCTAACAGTAAAAGGAAAAAACAGACATTTGTATTCAATAAAGATGATTTTCTATAGTGGATATCAAGCATACAACAACTAAAAATACTGAAATAACTCATTTATAGCTTATCAAAGTAGAGTGCTGTCAACTAAATATTAGTCACTTGGACAGCTTTGCCAAGTGCCACTTCCTCTTGATTAGCCATTATTTCTTTCTCCTTGTAACTTGAAAAATCAAATATTTATTATAGCTTCTAGGAAGTTCAAAAACATGAGTTTTTAATACTATTCTTTCCCCTTTATAGCTCAGGCATTTGAAAGGATGATGAGTCCAGGTGGTTCTTGTCTTAAGTCTAATTCTAATGAATGTGCCACTGCCCAGCCACTTCAGGAGACCCAAACATCCAGTACACCTTCACCTACAACTTTGCCCATCTCAGCACTGAAACAACCAAATGTTGAAGGTAACCAGAGTAAACTGCTGTGGTTTACACCAAGAATGAGTTATTTAAGTAGAAATATTCTAGTAGTCAGGATCCAAACAGAAAAGAGAAACCAATTCTGTGTCGGAGATTTCTGCAAGGAATTGGCTATATGTGCATGATGGAGACTGGAAATATGCTTAGGAGTCAGTCTCAGACTCACATAACTGCAGGAAGCAGCCACCTTCACTGGGATTAGCGGGACGGAAGGGGAGGAGGCAGTACTAGCATCAGAGAGGGGTGCTTAGCTCTCAGACCTGGGTGTCTAAAACTGTGTGACCTCTGGGAAAGTGTCATATGGCAAATACTGGAAGCATCAAGGAGTCTTACAGCTGGTGCTCAGGTGATTGAGGGAGAGTTCTAGGTTTGATATTAGGAGTGCCGAAGTCATGGGACTTGCAACATAACTGCTGCTGCTGCTGCTCCTGGTGCTGGTTCTGCTGTTGGTGCTGGTCCTGATGCTGGTTCTGCTGTTTCTACTGCTTCTCCTGCTCCTTCCTGCTCCTGATGCAGGAATCCTAGCAGGAATTATGGCACAAAGAATCCCATCCCTTTCTGCATTTTGGCCTCCCTTTCCCACCTGTCCCTACCCTGGCATATTCTGACCACAGTCAGTAAGCAAGAAGACAAGGTTAGGATCTGTACTCTCTAGACTTCCAGCCTAGCATGCAGGCACTCAGTGTAGAATGGGGGCTTGGGTTCTAGTGGTAACCAGTAAATAACTCTAAAAACTTCTCTTTAATTGTATATTTTACAACAATAACAAACTATTATTTATTTGTCTTTAATTTTTAAGACTCAAGCTAGTCTAAGCTTCTGAACTGAAGTAACCCACCATGAGTCATTGGTTACATACATGCACTACCATAACATCTATTTTAAACCTTTGAATTTTCTGCTTGTTTGTTCTAGTCTGTGGCTATTGTCAACCTCTACAAGGCCAGTAGATATTTGCAGACATTGTTTGGAAGCAAAGTCTGTAATGTTTTAGAAAATACCTATAAATACCAGTCAAAGATAAATTTGATTCTTCCGACAGTTGAGTTGGAGGACTTAGATACTGCTCAGTGGCTTTTCTATTTATAGTATCTGAATGAAGATATAGTAATGAAATTGTCTATTTTAACCCTAAAGACAATACATTTGTGTATAAAGCAATTTGTATGTTCTTGAATAGATAATCTAAATTATTATCAGGCTATTGTAAATGTAAGAAAGGTACCTTGTTTGATACATCCACTCATGTTACAAATACGTGTACTTAATTCCAGCCTTTTTCATTATTTTCTCCATTCTAAAAGTAGACATGGCCGGGCGTGGTAGCGCACGCCTGTAATCCCAGCACTTGGGAGGCAGAGGCAGGTGGATTTCTGAGTTCGAGGCCAGCCTGGTCTACAGAGTGAGTTCCAGGACAGCCGGAGCTATACAGAAAAACTCTGTCTCAGAAAATCCAAAAAAAAAAGTAGACATGAAACCTCTTGTGTTTTTATGTTCTAAAATCATCTAATTTTAATTCTCATAACTTTTGTCTAGATGCTTTCTAACAGCAGCAGCAACATAAGTCTTCCTACTTTTAAACATATTTTCTCCAGATTTGAGAGGAAGTGGTAATATGTGTAAGTAAGGTTTATGACCCATATTTTATGAACCACCGTGTTGCTGTCTGCATATTAAGTGAAAATACAAAAAGACCTCTTGAATACATTAGTGATCCAGTTTCACACTTTTTTTTTCAGACTTATTTCTTTCTGTTATCTGTGTGATTTTCTTCACTTACCTTCTAGGTCCTGGTCTGTTCTCCATCCCTGTACCTTACTCAACTCTTAGGGTGTATTCAGTAACTGCTTGTTCTGGGTGACTCTCATGTGTCCCTCAAAGGCTTGTATGTTAAGGGCTTGGTCCCCAGTACATTGTTCACAAGTGAGGCTTTAGGGAAGTGGCTGGATTTCTAAGGTTTTGGGCTAATCCGTGTGTTAATCTATTGTTGGCTTCTTAATCCCATGACCTTTTGGGAGGGGTGGGAATGAGAAAGTGGGGTTTAGCTGGAGGAAGTAGGTCCCTGGGTGTGCCCTGGAAAGTGTCTGTTTTGTTGCCTTTTCCTTATTGTGTCTATTGCTGCTTCCTGGGCACCCTGCCGTGTGCAGCCCTGCTCAGCTGCATCTTCCTCACCATGGCGTACCAGCTAGTAACAAGCCATGGAAGTGGAGCTAAGCCGCCTTGGACTGAAACCTCAGAAACTCTTGAGTCATTTTCTCAGTGGTTTGTTTTAGCTATGGAAAGCTGGCTTACTGCTGCTCCATGGATTCTTGGCCTCAGTAATAGAAGCCTTGTATCCTCCTCACCTTCCATAAGGTGTAAGGTTCTCCTTTCCTTTCAGAGCATGTGACTCCCCATGGCCACAACTGTTCTGGTGCTCTCAGTGTGGCTTAGATAGGCATGGACTCTTCTCAGGCTATGTGAATTAGAGAAGCCATTTTCCTAGGCTTCTCTGAGAATAGAGGCCTTGCAGGTGACGAGCAGGATTCTGAAGACATTAACCGACCTATTTGGTGTTATAATCCTGCCGTACTGCCAAATAATGCAGCTCACTTTTCCAACCCATCCTCTTAGGACCATGTTCCAGAGAGCAGAAGAGAGTATGGTTTGCAGATGGCATACTGCCGAATGGTGAAGTTGCAGATACTATGAAATTATCATCTGGAAGTAAAAGATGTTCTGATGACTTTAGTCCTGTCTTACCTGATACGCCCACAGTAAGGAATCTAAATAACATTAGTTAAATCATAATTCTTCATGTGATTATTAGTGTGCTTATCCTTTGGATGCCTTGAGTTTGCCTAGAAAAAAGTGTATATGCATATTTTGCTTTATTTTGCTTCCCTTATAGCACTTTGCAAACTCCATTACTTTTGAGTCGAAGACTGTGGGAAGTGCTGACGGCGGGTCTGTCGGCCTCAGTTTTCCAACAGCTCAAAGTGGCCATTAGCATTCTTAGTAGTAAAGTGCTTTGAATAAAGGTGTGGCCTTTTCTCTAGCTGTCGTGCTATTACTTGCTTCCTAAGTTGTGCTGCAAAGTGAACATGGCTTTGTGTGCTCATCCTGGCTCTACTGCGGAGCCTGGGTCCCCTCAGTCTGAGATGCGCCTCCACTGACATTGTTTAAACATTTTTTTCATTTTTTTAAATAAAAAACTTATTTTAGTTTTAATTTATGTGTATGTATGTCTATCTCTGTGGGTGTGTACATGTATGTGTAGATACCCACAGAGGCCAGAGGAGGGCATTGGGTTCCCTGGAGCTGGAGCCTGGTGTGGGTGTTGGTAATCGCATCAGGTCCTCTGTAAGAGCAGGAAGCACTTGTAGTCGCAGGTCGTCTTTCCAGCCCTGGTTTTTACCTCTTAAATGTTACCTTTAGGCAGTGATTCTTAATTTTTAAACAAAAGCCTCAGAATCTCTTCATAAGCTTTAAATGTTACTGAGAGGCCCAAAGTATGGGTTATGTGGGTTACATGTGTTTATAATTACTGTTTTGAAAACAAAGATAGAAAAAAACTTCAAAATATGTATTAATTAAAAATGATAGGGGCTGGAGAGATGGCTCAGCAGTTAAGAGCCCTGGCTGCTCTTCCAGAGGTCCTGAGTTCAAATCCCAGCAACCACATGGTGGCTCACCATCAATCTCTAAGGGCATCTGATGTCCTCTTTTGGCATTTAGGTATATATGCAGCAAATCATAATAATACATACATACATACATACATACATAACATAAGTTTTGAAAAGTAAAACTGTTTTAAAAACTATGTAATATATAAGCCTATATAATATATATGTAATATATGCTATGTATGTACTATATAAGATAATATTTTAAAGACCAGATCACTTCAGTCAGTAGAGAGTGGCATTGCTTTGCTTCCACATGTAGTATGTTGTGATATATTCTATTGATTTCATGAAGAAAATCTAGGACCTCAGTGTCCCTCTGAAAGGATGTTATGAACTTGAGCATTCTCTAGACTGCAACTTTACAATCATACTTTAATTTAGATTAATATTAACTTAATAGTTTCTATACATTCAGGAAAGTATTTGTTGGTGATATTTATGTTTGCATTTACACAGCTGTACTAGGTGTAAGCAGAAGTCATGTGATCTATTCCATCTGCAAGTGAAGGCTGTTGAGTAGACTTTGCAGGTGGGCAGAGGTAGGAAAGTTGGCGTAGTCCTTAGCTCACACCTAGTCTCAGTTACTGTTCCAACAAACAGACGAGTAAATACGCTCGTCGTCATGAATTCTTCCCCTTCAGCTTTATTTTGGACAGTCTAAAAGAGGCTTTGATGCAGAAGCCTTGGTGGTGCCTTTTCCCAGGTGGTTGCTCCTGTGGACTCTCCTCTCCTTCGAAGCCTCCTTCCTCTTCACTCCCAGCCCTCCAAGCTGTCAAGTTTTAAGAAGGCAAAAACCTTGAATTGAGCTTAAGTTGGTCACTGTGTAATATAGTAGGTACAATCATTAATTAAACCTTTGTGCTCCTTAATGTGGTATACCCTGAACTTAAAGACGCAAAATGGCCTTCATTTCTTGGAAAATTCATCTCTAGAAGCCTATATTGGTTTCTTTTATTTTTGTTAGAATATTTTTGGTTATGGAGGTCAACATTTCACTGATTTAATTTTTTATTCTGTATTTTACAGATGATAAATAAAGTGGATCATACCCATTCTCCTACAGTGGAAAAATCAAACAATGGTTTAGGAGGCATTATAAGAAGTGAGATAACCCAGAGTCCAATTTGTCATACTGCACCTGTGGAAAGACCGGGGAACACAGGCACCGAAGGCTTGCCCATGCCTGGCCCTTTCACACTCGAAGATGACGTTTTTGTGGACAGTGAGGAGCCGCCTACTCCTACTGTTGTCCCTGCTAACACTGGCTTGCCGGTTACCAGCATTTCAGACTGCAGGCTGTTGTGCGGGGTTGCCGAGTGTGTCTGCGGTGACATTAGTCTCCTCCCAGATGGTGACGTTGGCTTGCCTCCCCTTCTCGTCACATCCGGAGAAGATGGGTCAGGTAGGGTGGTGGCTACTTAAAACTGGAAAAGAACCCTTAGTTTGCAATTTTCAAGACAAGGTCTGTGCAGCTGTGTGCTACCATGAAACTTGCTGTGTAGACCAGGCTGTGAGAGGGCAGGTGTGAGCTACCATAGCTGCTTTAAGGAAAAATAATGTTTTAAAGAGTATGTAAAATGTATCTTAAAAACGGAAACATTAGCCGGGCGGTGATGGCGCACGCCTTTAATCCCAGCACTTGGGAGGCAGAGGCAGGTGGATTTCTGAGTTCGAGGCCAGCCTGGTCTACAGAGTGAGTTCCAGGACAGCCAGAGCTACAGAGAGAAACCCTGTCTCGAAAAAAACAAAAACAAAAACAAAACAAAACAAAACAAAAAAAACGTAAACATTTTTGTTATGCTATATATAAGGGGTGATAAATTTAGCTTATAGAAAGTTTTATTTGTATAAAACAAATCCAAAGTGATTGGAATTTTTGAGTCATTTATTGCATGTAGGCCTCTGATTTAGGATGAATTAAAGTCTAACACAATGAGGAAACTCATCTGAAATGTTTCTATTTTGAGTTTTAACTCTAGCTTTTTTATTTTATATTTTTTTAAAAGAAGCACAGTTCCCAAAGAAATACCACTAAATTCAATGACAAAACTTGGAATTTTAGGTCTGCTATTTATTTCATGTATGACTTTAAACATGTTAGTACTGGATCTCTACATTTCTTTGTAAAAAGAGAATGCAGAGCCGGGCGGTGGTGGCACACGCCTGTAATCCTAGCACTTGGGAGGCAGAGGCAGGCGGATTTCTGAGTTCGAGGCCAGCCTGGTCTACAAAGTGAGTTCCAGGACAGCCAGGGCTACACAGAGAAATCCTGTCTCGGAAAAAACCAAAGAGAGAGAGAGAGAGAGAGAGAGAGAGAGAGAGAGAGAGAGAGAGAGAGAGAGAGAGAGAGAGAGAGAGAGAGAATGCAGATGAGCTCCTGTGACTGACTTCACCTCCAAGTCCCGCCCACCTCAGAGTTGCCTGTTACCTCAAGCACTATACTACATCCTGAAACTACATGAGTTGTTGTTTGCATGTCTACTTAGAGAAAAGAAACTTACTATTACTCTGTTGCCTGTAGGAGACATTTTGTGAGCTTACCTCTAGAGACAAAGGTGTTTTTAAGGTCTCTTCTTGGAATATCACAGGCATTTTCTGATTGGTTGTCAAGTTTTGCTTTGCTGTGGTTACATGTCACTGACAGGCATATGGCAGCAAGCAGCATAGGAAACTTGACTGTAGCCTCTTCAGAAACTAGAATCCACTTTCATGGACGTATGATGTGTGGGAGTGTGGGTGTATCCCACAGCATGTGTGTGGAGGTCTGAGGACAGCTCTGGGGGCTGGGCTGTTCCCTTCTACAGTAGGTTCTAGGGAAGGAAACTTGCATAACAAGTGATTTAACCCACTGAGCCATTTTGCACGACCTAGAATCCCCTTTTGATAGAAGTGTTTGTTTTAAAACTTGGGAAATACAAAAGTTTAATACATAAACGATAATTGAATGTGTTTGTGTAGGCGTGTGATACATATATAAAATCAGAGTTGTATCTATTCATTAGGCATTTAGTAAGTAGAAAGGTAAAACTGAATATGTAATTATTGAACAGAGTGGGAATTGGTTTCAGGAAACATGTTTGGTTTATTTTTTTAATTGATAGATTTATTTTTTTTCATTGCAAGTATATTTGGGAGGCTGTTTGTCCTGATTAATATATTTCTGCTGTTTAGTGCCTGTAGTACAAGAACGTCCATCTCATGAGCAGATCATTTTGCTTCTTGAAGGTGAAGGATTTCCTCCTGCCACATTTGTTCTAAATGCAAACCTACTTGTGAATGTCAAGTTGGTATTCTGTAAGTAGAGATTCATTTTTTTTCTAATTATGTTGCAGTAAAGATATCTAAAGTGATTATATCTTCATGTTACATTTTCATTGACAAATAGTGAGAAATGAACAGTCTTGAATACTCTTTTCGGACAAATGTGACTACATGATTCTAAACAGAACAGAGATTGGCCTCACACCTGAGGTTCTCCTGCCTCTGCCTGTGGAGTGCTGGGATTGCGGCATGATCAGCTTAGCTGTGGTGGTTTGGTTTTGTTCATTTTCCTTTTCCCTCTCCCTGCTTCTTCCCCGTCTCCAGACCCCTCCTTTTCCTCCTCTCTCTCTTGGGGATTCAACCTAGGTGTTCATGTACGGGAGCTAAGCATTCTGCTGCTGGGCTGCCTTCTCGGCCCAGTTGAAGTGTATTTTGATGCTTAGTGTATAACTGTTATCTGTCATACCTTTTAGATAAATTGAACTATGGTAAATGAAACCAGTTTGGTAGTAATAAAGACCTTTTCCTTTTTCTTGTCTTTTCTTTCCTTTTGACACAAGGACTCAGTGCATATTCCTGGCTGGCCTGAAACTCACTATGTAGAGCAGGCAGTCCTCAAAGTTGTGGCAGCCTTCCTTGCACTGCTTCTCAAATGCCGGGTCAGTGATGTGACCTCGTTAAAGCAAATTAAAGAAGTAAATCATCCTCAGTCGTACATAATCTTACTATTCAGTAACGCAGTCATCGTTTTCCCCTCTCTGAAACAGCGGCCGCTCTGCAGACAGTGCTGTCCAGCGTGTCAGTGCACCCTGCACTCCCAGGGTTTACTGGTCCTGCTCATCTCCTGTGACACTCTCTGGCTCTTTCATACATGATTCCTAAATGCTTCAAGGTTTTTAATTAAGAGAATTTAAAAATTGGATAAATTGGTGCTTTATGCAAAAGCAGTGTTTAGCTTTTAAATTAATAAAAACTGACATTTATAGTTGTATGTCATTATTTCTCAAGATTCCTCAGATAAGTATTGGTACTTCTCAACCAATGGATTGCATGGCCTGGGACAGGCAGAGATTGTTATCCTGTTGCTATGTTTGCCAAATGAGGATACAGTTCCTAAGGACATCTTCAGACTGTTCATCACCATATATAAGGATGCTTTAAAAGGTATATTTCTTTATCACTATTTTATTTTGGACTGCTGAGACTAGGAGTGGAAAACTAGTTAAAGGCATTTATATTTCAGCTATGCTAGTTGTACTGAAGATTTATTTTGTGAAGAAATCTATTTCTATAAAGAGTTAATCATCATTGATTTCTTTAAATCTAGACTTTTATGTGAGAAATGTCTGTATGTAGTTTTTTAAAAAAAAAAATATAAGTGGAAATACCTTTGCATCCTTGGTTTTCCAGATGTATCTATGTACTTATCTATAGTACATTGGAGAGGGGAGTAATTTTTCTTTTTTTTTTTTTGTTTTTGTTGTTTTTGTTTTTGTTTTTGTTTTTGTTTTTTTTGAGACAGGGTTTCTCTGTGTAGCCCTGGCTGTCCTGGAACTCACTCTGTAGACCAGGCTGGCCTCGAACTCAGAAATCCGCCTGCCTCTGCCTTCCAAGTGCTGGGATTACAGACGTGCGCCACCACCGCCTGGCGGGAGTAATTTTTCTTATTGCCATGTACAAAGGAGAAAAAAATTAAGGTATTATGAAACTGGAAATACGTTGACATTTTTGTTATAATTTCAACCCAATCTCCAGGAGTGGCTCAGCTCCCCTCATCACCTTTGTAATGTTTTTAGGGTGCCATAAAGTGAGTCTAGGGCCTTAGGGATTCTTGAGATATGTCATTCTACCAGTCCAAAGAGAGGCTTCTGTAAGAGCAGAAAGACAACAAGAACAACATAGCTTTGTATTGCTTTTACTTAAGAAAATGTGTATTAGAACATTCAGACTCAGAATGTTTTATCAAAATAATAATATCACAACTTAAAATATTTTATTAATAATATTATTTCCAGGAAAGTACATAGAAAACTTGGACAATCTGACCTTTACTGAGAGTTTTCTCAATAGCAAGGATCATGGAGGGTTCCTGTTTATTACACCTACCTTTCAGAAACTTGACGATCTCCCAGTACCAAGGGATCCTTTTCTCTGTGGCATTCTTATCCAGAAGCTGGAAATCCCCTGGGCAAAGGTTTTTCCTATGCGTTTAATGTTGAGATTGGGAGCAGAGTACAAAGGTAAGTTTGAAAATAATGTCGTATTTTCAAATACACTGAAGATAAAGCAGTAGACTCAGGGGAACCGGTCAAGTCATTTTTACTAGATTAATAGAACTACTTTTGATTTGGTGTATTTTTAAGTTTCCAAGACAATCCTCTTATACCAAGTTAGTGTGACAAGATGGTGTTTCATGAGCTATTAGGATGCTTGTAAATTATATGACTTACCTTAAAACTTAATTTTTTGAGACAGGGTCTCATAACTGAAGCCACTCTCAGCCCTTAAACTTCCTGATGAGATGATGATGAAGCTGATGAGATGGCTGGGCCCTGATCCTCTACTGCATGTGTGGAGATGCAGGCTTGCAGCACCATGCTGGAGTCTTTCAAAGCAAAACATTCTTCACATTATTACTTCTGTTAACGTCTTCTTAAAATCATGTATTATTGATAGTTGTCTTTTAACTACATAGTAGGTAAATTAGTGTCCCCCCTGCATGCACACAAACAAGTGAGCCTTAGGGGTAGTACTGTGCCACCCTTGCTGATGAAGTCAAGGGTTGAAGACTTAGAGAAGCAAGTTAGAGATGCTGTTGCCATTTCCTTAGCTTTACATTCCTCACTTTAACCTCTATGTTCCTAATGTTTACTTAATTACTCAGAAGTGCTATAAATACATCACCCACATGCAAGTGTGTGTGTGTGTGTGTGTGTGTGTGTGTGTGTGTGTGGTGACATTCCTACTTTAGACACAGATTAAGATTCTAGCACAATTATAATGATCAGACTTTTATATATGATTATTTTTGTCATTTCAAAATTGTTTCTAATGCTGTAATTTAAAAATTACTCTGTACCTTTATTCCTGGATTTTTTGGGGGGTTGGTTTTTTTTTTTTTTTTTTTTTTTTTTGGTTTTTGAGACAGGGTTTCTCTGTGTAGTCCTAGCTGTCCTGGAACTCACTCTGTAGACCAGGCTGGCCTCGAACTCAGAAATCCACCTGCCTCTGCCTCCCAAGTGCCGGGATTACAGGCGTGCACCACCATGCCCGGCTTTATTCCTGGATTTTTTTAAAAAGGTTTTTGTTGTTGTTGTTGTTATACCTGCAGCAAATTGTTAACTATGAGGAACTTGATTTAAATAATTTAGTATGTAGTATTATCTTAGTTACAATTTAGTGTTGGGAAAAATAAAAGATACTTCTATTTCAGAATGCACATATTCGAAAAATGTCTAGACTGGTAAAAACATAATTAGTGTTAAAAGTCAAGAAAACTATAAAGGACACGATTAATGTAAATGCTGAGTTTCTAACCTCATCTTTTTAGGAATGATGAGCATCCCTTGGAAGTGGTTAGAGGTAATTTTACTTATGACACTGGACAGACTGTGGCTTAGTGTGATCCATATTGCAGTCCTATGACTAATAACTCATAACCAGGTAGCTACTGATCTGAGAAAGCTATGTTCATCCAGAATCTTGGTACTTTAACTTTTGTTATTAACTATCCCATAAATTCCATAAAAATCCAAGTCCTATCTAAACAGCGTGAGCATCACTGACCACAGTGTCAGTCCACCTGAGGTCTAGCTGACTGCAACAATTGCAGATGCTGTTGAGGCTCGTTAATCTCTGCTGGAGACTCGTCCAGTCGCTGTGACGCAGCTCTGCAGTTTCACCCCCCGCACTCTTCTGAAAGATCCTCACCATGCCATGACCTTCCAAGCGTCACTGTAAGGAAACCAGTCTTAGTATTTTTAGGTGCTTCTGTTGAAGCTACTGGGCCACACCCATGGATTATATGCCTCACAGTGATTGATGGCTAACTAGTATATTGTCCTAATCTTCAATAAAAACAGCATTCAGATTTTATTATCAACTACAAAACACTGGGCTGGATAAAGAAAACACTGGCTCAAAGTACAATTCTCAGGATTGCACACAAAATATGAGATTAAAGTGAATTTTTTCATAATAGAATCAAATATTTTTTAAATAGTAAGGAACCCTGTCATCAAAGTCAGAATTTAATTTTTAATTACAATTTTTTAATTACCACAACTTAATATTAAGTGTAAAGTCTTTTTAAAGTCTTGAATTTGGGGACTAGCGTTATATAGTTCACTTGTATATTGCTTACCTTGAATGTACAAGGACTCAGGTCCAGTCCCTAGCACTGAAGAAAAGACTAAAATGCTAAGGTTTTTGTTTTTGTTTTTATTTTTTCGAGATTGGGTTTCTCTGTATAGCCCTGGCTGTCCTGGAACTCAGTCTGTAGACCAGGCTGGCCTCGAACTCAGAGATCCGTTTGCCTCTGCCTCCCAAATGCTGGGATTACAGGTGTGTGCCACCACTGCCTAGCAAATAGTAAATTTTAATACTTTTGTATTTCTGTTTAAATTAGAAAAACTTTATAGGGGTAGAATCAATTATTATAATTTTTCTTTCCTATTGGGGATTTTATAAAAGTAAGATTAAAAAAAATTAAATGCTTTAGAGTCAGAGTCAGAAAAGCCCAGCTTCAAATCTTTTTAACAGTTAAATAAGCAAATTTGTTTATCTTTGTTTCATTTTTTTATCTGTAAGTAGGTATAGACACTCTTGCTTGTTATAGGATTTAAATAAGACAGTCTATGTAAGCTTTCCAGTTAGTGTATCTAGCAGCCGCATAGGAATCTTTTACTTTTCTCTGATAACTGAGTGATATGTATATGTACTTTTTGTTTGAGAAAAGAAAATAAAACTAATAAGCTTTGGACTTTGTGTTAACATTGTTGATAGTAACCAATTACTCTTCCCACGTGCAGCTTACCCTGCGCCTCTAACCAGTGTCAGAGGCAGGAAACCTCTTTTTGGAGAAATAGGACATACTATCATGAACTTACTTGTTGTAAGTAACTGAACTGTTGTGTTGTTTGAAATACAGTTTCTTCAAGTGTTTGTTTAGTACATTTCACCTACATTATTTGTCTATTTTAATTTGGAGTACTTGGTATTTGAAGGCACATTTATAAGTCCTAAACCACTTAACATAAATGAGCTCTGCTCTTTAGAATATAGTGTCTCCTAATTTAAACCTCTGACATTGATGAAGCTGAGTACACGTTAGTAAAGTAGATCAGCGCCGTGATTTCCAACAGAGTCTGGTCTTGGTGTCCGTGTTTGTTAGGAAAGCATGGGTGACCTCCGAGGTTCTCTTCCACCCCTGCCATTGTCACCGAGTCCGTGGGTTACTATAGGAAAGTTTTAGGAGACCTGCTTTCAGATTCCATTGACAGCCAGCTCGAAGCCTCTCAGTTTTCTGTTACTTTTTCAAAACAAGGGAGATAATCTTGTAAGAGAATAGTGTTCTGGTGCCGTGTTTCGGAAGATTCCATTCAGGGTCACAGGGCCCCGGTAGCTTTTGGAGGGAGTGCTTGGTGGGGGAAGCAGGCATAGTGCTTGGAAGCACACGGGAACTGACGGTATCTGGGATCCTGATAGTCCCTCAGCTCCCGAGGCCCTACCTCCTAGACATTCCCCTCCTCCACGGAGCGCTGGAAGTGAAGGCGCCCTTAACATTGGGGGCCTTGGGGGACACTTACACAGAGTGACTTCCTAGTTTAGCAGAGTTGTGACAGGAAAGGAGAACAGTCTTCACACACTGTGAACTTCTTTCTGACAATAGTCTTCAGTACTTTTGAGAAGTATTAGAAGAATTAGTTTGTGGCGTTTTCTTGGGAGGTGTTTTGCTTTTCAAGTTGGGACTGTCATAGGACTGTCAGAAGACTTAAACTGCAGATGCCGATGTAGAGTTTAGTGGATGGCTAAATGTGGATGGAACTTTGATCATTTTCTGTAGGATCTTCGGAATTACCAGTATACATTGCATAACATCGATCAGCTGGTGATTCATATGGAAATGGGAAAAAGCTGTATAAAAATACCTCGAAAAAAGTACAGTGATGTAAGTATACTTGCATTATCCCCATCTAAAGGCATTTGATCAGAGGAGTTCTGAGACTAGAATTTGTTTGTTTGTTTGTTTGTTTGTTTGAAATCAGGATATCTAATTCATAACAACATGTTTTTTATATTTTTAAAATTTAATAGTTTGCTTGACCCAGTTTTTCATCCTTTTTTAAATTGTTTTATCTATTAATTGAGGACATGCCTGCCTGCCTGTCTGTCTGTCTGTCTTTATTAAATTCCCAAGGAGTTGTTCAAACTAAAATTTGGTAATTATGAAGTTAATCAATAGTAATACTTCTAGGTTAGACATAAATGTTTCTTAACAAATGTGTTTACCCCCTTCAGGTAATGAAGGTAATAAATTCTTCTAACGAGCACGTCATCAGTATTGGAGCTAGTTTTAGTACAGAAGCAGATTCTCATCTGGTCTGTGTACAGAGCGACGGCGTTTATCAGACTCAGGCCAACAGTGCCACTGGCCAGCCAAGGAAAGGTAACTTACGACACCCTCACAGGAGGCCCTCAGAGGGACAGACCCCATCACCTGAGGCCCCCAGAGGGACAGACCCCATCACCTGAGGTCCCCAGAGGGACAGACCCCATCACCTGAGGCCCCCAGAGGGACAGACCCCATCACCTGAGGCCCCCAGAGGGACAGACCCCATCACCTGAGGTCCCCAGAGGGACAGACCCCATCACCTGAGGCCCCCAGAGGGACAGACCCCATCACCTGAGGCCCCCAGAGGGACAGACCCCATCACCTGAGGCCCCCAGAGGGACAGACCCTATCACCTGAGGCCCTCAGAGGGACAGACCCCATCACCTGAGGCCCCCAGAGGGACAGACCCCATCACCTGAGGCCCCCAGAGGGACAGACCCCATCACCTGAGGCCCTCAGAGGGACAGACCCCATCACCTGAGGCCCTCAGAGGGACAGACCCCATCACCTGAGGCCCTCAGAGGGACAGACCCCATCACCTGAGGCCCCCAGAGGGACAGACCCCATCACCTGAGGCCCTCAGAGGGACAGACCCCATCACCTGAGGCCCCCAGAGGGACAGACCCCATCACCTGAGGCCCCCAGAGGGACAGACCCCATCACCTGTTTGCCGAGTCAGTGATGGACGGTGTGCTCAACAGTGCAGTTTGCATAAACAATAGATTGAAAATTGCTTCTCTTTTATTCTTACTTCTGACTACATTCAATGTAAAGATTTGGAAGTGTGTTCTTTTTGGCAACGTTAGTGTGTCCCATTGTGTGAGAATCTTCCTTTCAGTAGTTCCTTTCTGGAGTGAGATGTTTTCACATTTGTTCAGTTTTTGCTCAGCTCCTCTTGCTTGGGAGGTCAGAGGGTCGACAAGGGTGAGGAATTACTCCTAAGGCCCAGAGCCTGGGATGGAGAAATGATGAAGGCTGTGGAGTGAGCAGCCTCGTGGACGTTAGCCTCAGGTCTGGCTGCTGCCGTCCCCAGGCTTGTGGAGAACAGCCTGGCAAATTAGAAGTTGAGTGAAAGCTAGGCAGTTCATAATATTAACACATCATTACAGGATAACATTAAAATGGCCTGATGTTCTCACTGTTAATAATGTTGTCTTCCAGTTATAAAGGTAATGTTATATACCATCTGTAGTATGTTTTGAAAAGCAGTCAAAAGAAGTCAGTGCTGGAGAGATGGCTCAGTACTTAAGAGTCAGAGGCCTGACTTCAGTTGCCCTCTTCTGGACTCAGAGGATACCTGCAAAACACAGACACACACAGACACACACAGACACACACAGACACACAGACACACACACACACACACACACACACACACACCTACCTTTGCAAAATAAGACCACTATTGATATATTTTTTTTTTTTTCGAGACAGGGTTTCTCTGTGTAGTCCTGGCTGTCCTGGAACTCACTCTGTAGGCCAGGCTGGCCTCGAACTCAGAAATCCGCCTGCCTCTGCCTCCCAAGTGCTGGGATTAAAGGTGTGTGCCACCACTGCCCAGCCACTATTGATATTTTAATGTATTTTCTTGTCTATTAATATATAGGTTGCATAGATAGTTTTAGACTGATTTTACACTTTTATACTTTGCCTCTTACCATTAACTGACATTTTTGTGATTAAAATTTAAGAGCTCTGTGTGTGTGTTTGTGCATGTGTGCATATGCGCATGTGGAGATCAGAATTCCATAGGATGTTTTCAGCTCTCTTGCCACCTTGGTGTTTAGCTAGGGTCTTACCTACCAGTTCACCTAGGCTTCTGCACTAGTAAGGCCTGGGGCCCTCCTGCTTCTGCCTCTGCTGGATTATAATTGTGACCACCACTTTTAATCTTTTACATGAGCACTGGAATTCTGAACTCTGAACTTCCTGTACATCAAGCACTTTACTGACTACACCATCTTCACAGTCTGTAAATTTACGTAGTTTTAAGTATTTTTATTGTTTAATAGGTCATATTTACATTGTGGTAAGATTAAGGCAATTTGTATTTATGCTGTGGTGAAAAAAAAGTATCCCCTTAACCACTTAGACATCCTGTTTAAAGGGCAACAAACCAGCTCAGTGTTTTGTGTATCTCTCCAGAGACTTTGTATAATGTGCACATTCAGGCAAGGACACACGTGTATGTACACTCAAGATGCATCTTTCAGATAACTTGTAATACTTGTTACTTTGTGCACCTTGCTTTGTTGCTTTTAACACCTCTCAGAAGTTACTCTATGTTAGTAAAGAACTTTCACTCTGTAACCTTCCATTTGGCGATTATCTATCATTTACCTCTCTCATTGTCATAGTTGGTTACCATCCCTCAGCTACTTACAAAAATGCTGTTATTAATAAGCTTGTATACATGCATGTTATGTTTCTAGGGGTGAAATTACTGTCAAAAGTTATATTTGTTTTTCTATTTTTCATTCCTGTGTGGTGTTTATTTGTGTATGCAAGCATGTTTTTGCATGTCTGTAGGTACACAATGTGTGAAGCTGTGTATAGAAGTTAGTGCTGGTTCTTTCTCCCAGCTCCATGTTCCCAGAAGTAAGACTCAGACTCAAATTCGTTGACCATGTAGCTGGACTCTTGTCTGACTAGCTATGATTTAAAACATCCCATTTATTTTAAACTACACTCTGCCACATGGCTGGTCGCCTGCGCTCAGGGCCTGTGTGCTTGTCCCCTCACTTCTTCCCAGGAGAGTCTCGAACCTGGCTCTGTCCCAGAACTCTTTCTGCCTCCTGGATGTCCCACCTCCTATTTCCTGCCTAAGCCATTGCTTTTTAATTGACAGGTGATGAATCCATACAGTGCCCAAGATATTCTTTTTACAGGTGTACATGTGGAGACCTCCTGGGAGGCAGGATGTTGTAGTTAGGGTTTATTGCTGTGAAGAGACATCATGACCCCTACTGCTCTTTTTTTTTGGGGGGGGGTTTCGAGACAGGGTTTCTCTGTGTAGCCCTGGCTGTCCTGGAACTCACTCTGTAGACCGGGCTGGCCTCGAACTCAGAAATCTATCTGCCTCTGCCCTCTAAGTGCTAGGATTACAGGCTCTTTTTTAAAAAAATTAATTTATTTATTTTATGTATATGAGTACACTGTTGCTCTTTTAGACATGCCAGAATAGGGCATTGGATCCCATTACAGATAGTTGTGAGCCACCATGTGATTATGTGGTTGCTGGGAATTGAACTCAGGACCTCTGGAAGAGCAATCAGTGCTCTTAACCACTAAGACATATCTCCAGCCCTTCAAGCCCTACAACTCTTACAAAGGAAAATATTTAATTGGAGCTGGCTTACAGTTTCAGAGGTTTAAGTCCTTATCATCACAACAGGAAACACAGTGGCATGCAGGCAGATATGGTGCTAGAGAAGGAGCTGAGAGTTCTGCATGATCTGTAGGCAGTAGCAGGAGACTGCCGCACTAGGCCTAGCTTGAACATAGAAGAACTCAAAGATGCTTTTCTTTCAACAAAGCCGTATTTACTCACACACACACACACACACACACACACACACACAGAGAGAGAGAGAGAGAGAGAGAGAGAGAGAGAGAGAGTGTGTGTGTGTGTGTGTGTGTGTGTGTGTGTGTGTTTGGGGGCCATTCCTATTCAAACCACCACAGAGAGTCTCAGAAACTCAGAGTGTGTTGGTATGGCTAGTCTTGGTAGTTGTCTTAGTCTAAGGAGTCTATCTCTGCCTTCAAAGGCTGGAGCCCAGACCGGCCAGCACACCCACGCAGGATTTACATGGGTTCCAGGGATCTTAACTCTGGTCTTGATGCTTACACAGGAAAGTGCTTTAACCACTCTTCTCAGAGAGATTTATATTGTATGTTCTTCACCTGAAGTGAATTTGACTCCTGACACCCTCATTAACAAAAGCACAAACATTTTAAATACTATAGTAGTCCATCATTTGAAACACTATTTTATCCAATATTGTAATTTTAAGTTTTATTGCATTTTAATGTGTTATGAGAATAACATTTATCAAATATTTGAAATGCAGAAACTCCACATTTTGAGTAATAAATACAGCAGAGGATGAACTGATTAAAATATAACTTATTATTTGTTATCAGTGACAGGTGCAAGTTTTGTGGTGTTCAATGGTGCTCTGAAAACATCTTCAGGATTTCTTGCCAAATCCAGCATAGTCGAAGGTATGAGCTTCATATTTGATTGTTTAACTATAAAGTTACTTTTTCTTTACCTTTAATAAATATATTTGTGGGGCTGGAGAGATAGCTCAGCAGTTAAGCTGCTCTTCCAGAGGTCCTGAGTTCAATTCCCAGCAACCACATGGTGACTCACAGCCATCTGTCATGGGATCTGGTGCCTTCTTCTGGCATACAGGTGTACATGCAGATAAAGTAATCATATATTGATTTAAAAAAAAAGGTATGGCAATCTCTGGGAAGCAGAGGGAGGTGGATTTCTATGAGTGTGAGGCTAGCCTGGTCTACGGAGCAAGACCTTATTTCAAAACAAAACAAAACAAAACAAAACAAAACAAAACAAAACAAAACAAAACAAAACAAAACAAAACAAAGCAAAACAAAACAAAGAATATATTTGATGCTTACAAAAGAACAATATAAGTTGTTAAAAACAGTACCACAAACTTATGTGAAATAACTTCGACGCCTAGAGCATGACAGTACTGGATCTACTTGAGCCTTCTTCCTCATCTAACAAGAGTTAGCTCTAAACTGACCACTGTGTGTATTATTTTCTAACATTAAAGCATATTTATAGAATATATGACTTCATTATGCTTGTTAAAAATGATAATTTATTTACAAATGCATTTTATCTTTCCAGTTTATGCATATTCTGTAACCTTAGTTTGTGCAATTCCAGTGCCTTTAAATATCTTGTGAATATGTGATAATTTGTTCATCTGACCATGAACTTCTAGATTGTCTGTTGCTTATGGCAAACAGTGTAATGCTAATATATGTTCTAAGATTGGAATCCCTGAGCCAATTAGATTGGTAAGTGCTCAGTTTCACAGACTGTTTCCAAGTGATTCTGCAAAGTGACTGTACCAGCCCTCATTACCCTCAGGCTGTGAAGTCCCTCACTGGTCACACGGTCTCTAGACCATGTCAGTGTCTACTCAGTATGGTCACTAGTAGCCTATTTCTTTCTCATTAGCAAGTAGAACATCTTATTTCCTATTTGTAGAATGCATTCCCTTGTTTGTGAGATACTCATTCACAACGTTTGCCTATTTTCTATTAATTGTCTTTTTTTTTCTAACTGCTTTGTAGTTTATATGTTATATATTGTAGATTCCCCTTCATATTTAAAGTAACAGATAGTAATTGTTGATATTTATATAGAGGGTATTTTGATAATTTGGAGCATCTGTAGAATGTATAGTGGTCAAGTCAGGGTAGCTACCATTTTCTTCTACTTAAACCCTTGTTACTTCTTTGTGTTAACTAACACAGTTGAGATTCTTCTGCGAGCTCTTTATAATGTATAAATGGTGAATTTTAGTTGCCTTTATGAATGTACAGCATTCTTGATATGTACTTGTATTGTAGTAACTACCATCTCATTTCTTTTTCTGTCCTGCTTTCTACCCTCCCTAACTTGTAGGAGCCACTATTTTATTTTCTTGTATCAAAGTAACTCTTTTATTATAGTATCCACATGCAACTGAACATCCACATGTGATGGTTTTCCTTCTGTGATTGTGCTAATCTAATGTCTGACCTCTAGTTCTATCCATGTTGCTGTAAATGACAGGATTTTAGGGTTTTGTTTTGTTTTGTGCATGAATTACATTATTTCTCTTTTTTGTTTGTTTGTTTGTTTGTTTGTTTTTTCGAGACAGGGTTTCTTTGTGTAGCCCTGGCGGTCCTGGAACTCACTCTGTAGACCAGGCTGGCCTCGAACTCAGAAATCCACCTGCCTCTGCCTCCCAAGTGCTGGGATTACAGGTGTGTGCCACCACCTCCCGGCTCCATTATTTCTCTATACCATGTTTTTTATTCATCTGTTTAAATACCTCAGTTGATTTAACATTGTGGTATTCAGAATAGTGCTAAATAAGAGGAAGTGCCTCTCTTTTTCTATATTTTTGTTGTTTCTTTTGGAGGAGAGCATCCGAGGGCGTTCAGACCCCGTCTTGCTGTCTTAGGCTAGCATGAGCTCACTGTGCAGCTCTGGCTAAGCTCAAGTCCTCGGCCCTCCTGCCTGTGCCTTCTGAGTGTTCGGGTCATAGACCTCTGTCACCAGGTCCAGCTGAACTCTGATTAGTTATTTTATTTCATTTGAGGTACACCCAGTGGATGAATAGTTGGATCATAAGGTATTTCTAATTTTGGTTTATTGAGCAGCTCATGTGCTATTTTCTATAATGGCATTGCTGTCAACAGTATATAATAGTCTCTTTCTGGTTGGGAATGGAGCTCAGTGCTAGAGCACTAGCTCGGCGTGTGCTGCAGCCGTGGACAGTGCCCAGCATCGGGTTTATTTCTGTGGGTTTGTTGTTGTTGTTATCATTATTATTATCATTATTATTATAACCATTCTGACCTGAATGAAGAAGTATGATGGTTTTATTTGCATTTCATTGTAGTGATGCTAAATATTTCTGAGATACTTCTAGAACTTCTTTAGAAAAGGGTCATCTGATCATTTGTGAATTTTGTAACCAGCTTTTGAATTTTGTCAACAAAGTTTCAGTTTGTAGTCCAGGCTAGACTCAAAGTTGTTATCCCCACATCTGCCTCCAGAGTGCTGGGGGCAGAACCACCCAGTGCTAGAAATGGTCTCTCTTGACATGCATGTAGTCTGCAGTCTTCTTTCCTCTGTTATTCAGGAGAGGCTTAATTTAATGTGCCTTTGTTAGCTAAGCTTTGGGTTGTCTTTTTACATGTATAATCTGTCTCAGCCCCTTGAGTACTAGGATTCTAGGCAGGACCCACACCTAGCAGTGCTTTCAGTTCTTACAGAATATACAGAGAGAAAGTCCTATTCATGCATAAGTTTTAAATAATTTCCCTGTGCTTTCTTCTAGTAGGTTCCTATTTTCAGGTCTTACCTTTGGGCCTTTGGTTTATTTTGAGGAAATTTTGTACATGGTGAGAGAGGAGGACCTAGTATGAATGGGTAATCATTTTATAGCACCATTTATTGAGACTTTGTTCATTTGGTTTTCAACAATGAATGTTTTGGCACCTTTGTCAATAATCAAGTGGCTTAAGTGGGTGATTTATCCTGGGGTTTTCTGTTCTGCTCTGGTGTGTGTGTGTGTGTGTGTGTGTGTGTGTGTGTTTAATGCTCTTGGGATTTTATAGCTTTGTAGTATGTGTGGGTGATGAGGTATTAAAACATCTCAGTTTCTCTCCTTATCTTAAGGTAGATCATTTTAGCTATTCTGGGTCTTTTGTGCTCTCCTGAGAGTGTTAGGGTTGTGAATTTGTTTGTCTCTCTTGTCCTTGTGAAATGCCATGGGTATTTAGATGGAGATTATTTTGAATCTGTAGTTGTTCTGAATAGCTTCTATGTTTTGACCATTTCAGTCCTTTTAATTCTTGAACGTGGCCATGTTTATACTTTCTTGTGTCTTCCAGTCTTTCATTGGTATTTTGTCATTTTTACTGCAGAAATCATCTGGTTTCTTCATTAGTTTATTCCTTTTTGTTATTATTGTAAGAGGAATTGCTGTCTTAATTTTCTTGTCAGCAAACTTGTGAATATAAACATGCTCCTTATTTTGTATCTTGAGTTTGTGTTAGGTTTTAACATGTTTTTGCCAGATTCATACAATCTGTAAACAGGAGCAGTTTGGCTTGCCTCTTGCCTCCTCCCCACTTAGTGTCTGCTAACCACGCAGTGGTCTACAAGGAGTGAAAAGGAGCAAGCTCGGCGTTCCCTTTCTCTGTGGTGGCCACTGTGGGTTTGTCCCATACTGCCTCTTTGTTTTAAGGCATGTTCCTTCTAAACCTTCCAAACCTAATTTATTGAGATGTTTTCATAAATGGATGTTGAATTTTATCCAGTGTTTTCTTCTGAAATATGATTAATGCATGGTTTTTGTCCACCAGTTGGTGTGCTGTTTATTGATTTGCATATGTCTAATCATCTTTGCATCCCTAGGATAAATCCTACTTAATGTTATTAAGTTATTTTTGTTGTACTGTGACTAAAAAGCTTGACTTGCTGTCTTTATTTGCATAACCCTAAAATAATTCTTAACTTTATGAAATAGTTTTATTTTCCTAGTGAAAAAAAAAACAGTAATTTAAATGATTAACAAAGGATATTTAAAACTTGTATCTTGAAACAAAAATATTTTAGTAATAAATTCTGTTACTTGGTACACATTCTGAAATTTGGCAGTTCAGTGTGAAGCCTAACTCTCATTTCTAGATGGCTTAATGGTACAAATAACACCAGAGACCATGGATGGCTTACGGCTGGCTCTACGAGAGCAAAAGGACTTTAAAATTCAGTGTGGGAAAGTTGATGCAGTAGACCTGAGAGAACATGTGGACATCTGTTGGGTGGATTCCGAAGAGAAGAAGAACAAAGGGTAGGGACTTATTTGATGGAATGTAGAATTATGCCATTAATTGTATTCCAATTAATACAATATGCTTTTCTCAAACATGTAACTAATCAGACTCGTAAGTTTTCTTGGGCAGGAAGCTATAATGAACCATCAACTTGGGGAGGGTCTGATTTTAAAACATTAAGTAGTTTTGTCCAGGGCTAAGGAATGGCAAAACAGCTTTTCTGATACATGGTACACAATTTGTTGTATAAATAAGGGTTTCCTTTTGATTATTGAATTCTGTTCATTTCCTGTAATGTAAGTGAGACTTGATTAGTCAGTACAGGCCTTACCAATACCTCTGTTGCTCCTTCTATTCAGTTTCCCATAATCACTCTGTTTTGGAGATGGAGTAAGGGTCTAGGAGAAAGAAAATATAAGGTCTTTCCATGTAGCTTAAGCTGGACATGAACTCAGTATGTGGCCCAGGATGGCCTTAAACCTGAAATCCCCCTGCTTCAGCCTCCTGAGTGCTAGTGTTAAAGGCCTGTGCCAACCATGCCCAGTTTATGTGGTTCTGGGGATCAAACCCAGAGTGTCTGCATCATAGGCTGCACCCTGTCAAACCAGGGACATGTGTAACTCCAGAAATGGTTTTTACTGTGAGAGACTTTTCTGTTAACTGACTAAAGTCTAGTAAAGCTAAGTCTGAATTGGACATACAAAGGGGGTGTAATTTACTGCATAACGACTATGACACAATCAAGGGACCGTGATAGCTGATTATTTTATATACATTTCAGATATTTGTTACAACTTTAGATATAAAACTTTGACTTTATTATCCCATTTTCGAAATTTAATAATCAATTTCGTAGAAAACACCATGATACTAATTGTATTCTGCTTTATTACATAGTGTTATCAGTTCAGTAGATGGAATATCATTAGAAGGATTTCCAAGTGAAAAAATAAAACTGGAAACAGATTTTGAAACTGAAGAGAAGACTGTGAAATGCACTGAGGTATAGAAGAAGGTCTCCTTGCTTCATGTGCTGCATGTGTGTGCGTGTGTGTGTGTGTGTGTGTGTGTGTGTATGTATACTTGGAAATATTGCATACTCAGCCTGTGACTAGGTATATCTTATTATACCTTTCACTTTCCACAAAGAAGGGATTCCCCACCCAGAATCCTTCGCGTTCCAGATTTGAATTTGCATATATTTATTTCAAGCTCTCAACGTGACAGGGCTTCCTGACAGCTAATAGTTACTGACTTTTTTTGTGGGGTGGTTGTTGAGACAGGGTTTCTCTTTATAGTCCTAGAACTCACTCTGTAGACCAGGCTGGCCTCAAACTAACTCACAGAGATCCACTTGCTTCTGCCTTTTAAGTACTGGGATCAAAGATGTGCACCACCACACCTGGCTAAATTGGCATTTTTATATTGTTATTTTACTAGAAAAGATTTTATTGATATCAGCTTATAATCAGCACTCATGTGGGAAAACCATTTTGGCACATTCTCTGTTTTGAAATAAGGCACTATGCAGGTACTGACCTTAGCCTCCCAACCTGGAGACCATGTCCTCTCTGCAGCCACACGCCGGTTCTTCCATCAGCTCCGGGGTTCCTATGTGTAGACTGACATAGCAGCTACAGAGCATTGTCTCTGTCAGACCGGATTCCATATAGACATTCTTACAGTCTTACAGTCTTACAGTTGGCTCCGAATTGAATAAACAGGATTTCACTGACACAAGTCAACTCTGGGCAAAAATAGTCAGACCACTCCTATAGTCTGTAAATTTTTTTTTTATCATACATAGTCAGGCTATAGATAAAGAATACTCTCAACTGATGATTTCAAAGATCTAATGTTGGAATTTTATTAAAATTGAATGGAAAGCAGTAGTTGCCCTTTTTATTTGTTTTAATTCAGTTTGTTGTTTCTAATCACAATCATGATTTTTTTTCCTCATTTGACTGATTTTCAGGTGTTCTGCTTCCTAAAGGACCAAGATATATCTGTTGTCTCAAGTAGTTACCAGTTTGCAAAGGAGATTGCCACGGCTTGTAGTGCTGCCCTGTGTCCCCACCTGAGGACGCTAAAGAGTAACAGAATGAACAAAATTGGACTCAGAGTTTCCATTGACACTGATATGGTAAGACATACTTTTGTGATGTACTTTTGAAATTTATATTGATAACAAATATATTTGTATGTGGGGCATGTGTGCCATGGTGCATATGTGGAAGTCAAAAATAACTCATGGAAGTCGGTTTTCTCCTCCTGTCATTGATGTCTAGGGACTCAGCCCAGATTGTCAAGCTTGTCCACTGAGCCATCTTGCTGCTCCTGAAATCAAGATTTTTATCTAACCTTTTTTCTAAAAGGGAGCCTCCTGCTTTTTTTTTTTCTTTTGTTTTTGTGGTGCTGGTAATGGAACCCAAGGCCTTACTGCTAGACAGGTACTCAACCACTGAGCCACACGTCCATCCCCAGGACAGGACCTGCTGCACACGTGTGTTAGCTCTATTGATCTCTCAGTTAAGTCAGACTCTTCTGTAAAAGGTCAGAGAGTGGTTAGTTTTGGCAGTGTAGGCTGCAGGGCTTTCTCTCACAGTTCACCTTTCACAGTGGGAAGCTGCTCCTGTAACTGAATGAATATGGCTGTGAGCCAGTGAAACTGTTTTACACAACAGGTTGGCCTGTGGACCATAGTTTGCTGATCCTTTACTGTCCTGTGTGGTAGACAGGCTTTGAAATTTATTCTAATTAGATACATGACTCAAAACTCTAAAAGTATACAGATGTGCACACACCATTCCATTAGACGTTCTGTATAGTACGGACTGGTGGGCCACAGTGGAAATGCTTCCGAAAGAGCTACCCTTAGTTCCCAACTGACCTTCATCTCCAGACTCTCCTTAAATCTCCAATGGATTATATAACTGATACTATGTATTTCTTATATTTTAATGCATGTACAAGCAAGTGTATATATATATATATATGTATATATACATATATATATAATGAAATGTGTCATTTCTTCAAAATGTTTTATTTGCTGTACTTTTTTAATATACCAGAGATTGTATATTAGTACATATTCTTTTTAATGGTTGTTTAGTAGTCATAGTTGATTAAGTAAATGGATAATAACTAATTAATATTATTTGGTAAATTTGAAATTTAGTTTGTTGACAGTATTTTACTTTTTTGCATAAACTTGAGTATAACCATAAAACAAGTTTCTAGATGTACATTCAAGTATGCATTCAATGGCTATCAGCATACTGTCCCAAATATTCATGGAAGAGCTTGAACCCAGGTCTCTCACATGCATGGCAGATGTTTCATCTCAGAGCTCTTTTTTCTAGCCCTTCATTTTTTATTTCAAGGCAAGCTCTGAGCTTGAACTTACCCTACAGCCCAGGTGAACTTGTGTGTGATCTGCTTGCCTCGGCCTCCTGGACAGCTGGATTGTAACAGCTGCTGCCACCAAGCCTGCCCTCGCCAGCAGACCTTAGTCACACCTTTGTATTTAGCAACATTTAATCAAATCCAGGGCCTTGTATATGCTAGGCAAGTGTTCTACTACTATGCTATATCTCAAGCCAAACTGCAGTTTTGAACTTTGACAAGTGTGATAGGTGCAATAATGCCAAGGACCAGCCTTGACTTGGAGAGGGGTTTCTGAGAGAAGGAGTGTCTGGGAGCAGCGAACCAAATGACTTGAAGTCAAACCATGGGTTACAAGCTGGTGGCCTACGTTCTGCTTGAGACAGCTTTCCCCCTTTCTCTCTCCCTTTCTCTCTCTCCTTCCTTTCTCCCCCAACTCTGTTCTGCTCAATATAGCCTTCTCTTGCTATCCTAGAAATTCTCTAGATAGCCCTTTTAGATCAAAAGCCCTGTCTTTTATTTACATATCAATTCAGTCTTTACCCCAGGTTCCCCTTTGATTATCCTTGAAACCCAGGACTCCAGCCCCTTGATTCTTAGCATGTGCTAGCTAGCACTGACCCTAGACAGCTGGGAGGGACCCCTCCCTGAAATTACCATTCCTACCTAGCCTGGGCCTGGACCTAAATCCTTCTGTTCTAGGTTGACCTTGAATTCTGCCTTTGTAAGCATAAACAAAACACTTAGCTGGGTGGGATCTTGCCTAGAGATCACCACTCCCTAAATCTTTTGCCTCCTTCCTTACTATCTTTCTGACTAGCTGGCTCCTGGTGCTGATGCGGCTGTTCCTTTGGATCTGTGAGACTCCTTATACAACTCAGATTGCATCCTCATATTTTGCATAGTTGAGAAATTATATTTTTTAATCATGTTTTCAGCATTCTTTCCCACAGCCTTAAGGGGTGTGTGTGTGTGTGTGTGAATGAATGTGATCCCTTTTCGCTTTACATTTGTTCACTGTTGGTTATGAGTAAATACTAATGCAACTTGATCCTCCGAGTCACCGAACTTTCTTTCTCTCACTCAGCTCCATCCCTAAACCTGACCCTCTTAAAACTGTCTTAAAGTCACAGCATTTACTATTTTGCTGAGATATAGACAAACCCTCACCTCCTTATCTCTGATTATCCTGTCTGTCTATGATTATTCTGGAGTCATTAACCTTGGCAGAGAGGATCTTCCTCAAGGAAGGAGTATGAAAATATGTGCATAATTATACTAGGAGCCTTAGGTCTGTAGCAACCATCAACACATGCCCTGCTGGCTCTCTGATCCAGGGGCAGGAACATTTCCATCCCTTACCAGGCCTAGCATGCACCGTGGGGTGCTGAGTGTTGCCTTAATTTGCATCTCTACTTAACAGTGTTTATCCAATTAACAGTGATCTGCTCACATGGAAAAGCTATTTATCTTCCCCAGAATGTCTAGTGAATACTTGCTGGGTATATTTTGTAACTTTTGACATCAAATACAGATTTTCAAGGCAGATTCTTCATTAGAATTGGTTTTCTTTTTTTCTTTTCTTTTTTTTTTCCAAGACAGGGTTTCTCTGTTTAGCCCTGGCTGTCCTGGAACTCACTCTGTAGACCAGGCTGGCCTCGAACTCAGAAATCGGCCTGCCTCTGCCTCCCAAGTGCTGGGATTAAAGGCGTGCGCCACCACTGCCCGGCTAGAATTGGTTTTCTAAATAGGAGTTCACACTAGTTTGCTCCTGCAGTAAGATGTGTTCTACTCATGCTTCCTGCTGAAAAGAGTTTTGTTTTTCATTACTCATTGTAAGACCCTTTCAAGGAAACTCATCATGAGTATTGGTTGAGTAAGCCAACCAATTCTCATCATTAAGTGTATAAATGTAATGTTGAATCTTAACGCTGAATAGTATCGCAGGGCTTATGAGGTGGCTCAGTAGGTAAAGTCCGAGCTGCACAAGCATGGACCTGAGTTTGGACCCCAGCACCTGTGACCTGACTGCTGTGGGCACAGAAACAAGACCCTGGGGCTTGCTGTTTTCAGTGTAGCTGCAAACAGTGAGAGAGGGGCTGTAGAGATAAAATGGAGCCTTAGTGGAAACCTTAGTGACACCCAGAGTCAGACCTCTGCACTCAGCTTGTGCACACAACTGCATACACACATGGACACATGCACACACCTGCACAGACATCTCACACAAAACATAGTACTGCAACAGTCTGAAACACAGTAAGTTGATTTTTCAGTTCATTTTTAATTCAAATTAAGTTGCATTTATTATTTTTAAAAAGCTTCAGACCTCATTTACATATGTATTTAGTTGAAAGAAAATCTAAAATATAAAGCAATGACTATAATGTTATATTTATAATGTTATAATTTATATAGTAAAGAGATAAAAGAAATGGAAAGATATATTTTTGAAAATAACATTATTTTACTAATAGCCTTGAGCTGAATATTCAAAAATGCTACATATTTGTCTGTCAGACAACACAAGAGGGCTAATTTTCTAGGGTTACCTTTATCAAGATATCTTATTTTCCAGGTGGAATTTCAGGCCGGCTGTGAAGGCCAGCTCCTGCCTCAGCATTACCTGAATGATCTCGACAGTGCTCTGATACCTGTGATCCACGGCAGGACCTCCAGCTCTAGTCTGCCACTAGAAATAGAGTTAACATTTTTCATCTTAGAAAACCTTTCTGAGTGAAACAGTGTACTGTGCTGTATGTTGCAAACTGATCTGTTAAAACAAATCTTAGCACTAAAACAGAAATGCCACCAACACTAAATGTTTGATAATTAAAATATATAATTTTGCTTTTTAGGTAGAAATGATTTTTAAAAATCATTAGCACAATATTTAAGTACCTAAAAATGTAAGGAATCACCATTTTTATAGCTTTATGCTTATTATAAGAACTAAGAAGAAATATTTCTTCTAACTTAAAATTTATAGTATTTACTGTGTAACTTAAATGTTAAGCCAAAGTATCTGTACTTAGTTATACCTCTCTGTATGTGACTTTAATGAAGGAGATACCTGTTTTGTGTATATTCTAATGAGAATACTGGTTTTGAAGTCTGTTTAAAAATGTATTACAGTAACGAAGACCAGTTTCAAGATTCTAGACTTATAATTCTTTGAATAAAGCTGATAACTTATTTGTATAAATGGAATGGAGAACTACCTCCATGATTACATGTAAACTGATTAAAATTAGAATTTTGCTTTTATTTCTTCTTAAATTATATATACATATATATGCATATATATAAATATATCTTTTTTCTGATTAAAATAATTGCGGGTGCTTCAGGACTTTGTGCTTCTCTATTTAAGTCTGTTGTTTCCATAGCAACATATGATTTGGAATGTGTTTTATAAATCTTTGCTAATATATAAATAGGTCATATTTTTGTATTACAGTGCATTTTCTTTCTCCTTCCCTATAAAGTACATGCTGTATTTAACACTCTTCAGAGGACGACAGGCCAGATGACCCATGAAGTAGTCATCGTGTAGCAATATCTGAAGCCTGAAGCAGGTTTCTTCTATTCTCATGTAAATCCGTAGGAATTTCTTGATTGACATCAATGTATGTAGTATAAATTTCAACAAACTTATTACTTTTGCATATTTTAAATTCTTTCTATGCTAGTTATTTTTTATAATGGGAAATTTAACTTAAAGTTAAAGGCTGTGATAGAGCTTTCTTGTTTAATTCAAACAGAAAAAAACTGTGTCATTTAACTTATATAAGATGTAATCATTGTTTTGATACCTTTTTATTATGTGAAGTATATTTTTTGTATTAAAAACACTCATTGTATCTATCAAGAAAGCCACACTAAATAGCTCTGTATAAGAAGGATTATTTATAAAGCATTGAAACTTAATAGATCCAGTCACTTGAGTCTCCTCCGAATCACACTTGGACCAGCCAAAGACATATTTGAGGAGAGAATATCCACAAGTAATGTGAAATGTTACAGATAGTCAATAAAATGGCAACGTATGACTGACAAAGTTTAGTAAAATGATGGAATATAAAGATGATTGCATATCAAGCTCATTTTGTTGACATAAATTTGTTTCATTTTTCAGTATATTGTATGTTTTGTAGTATAACTGCACAATGTATGAATATTGAACTTACCAAATAGTGGAAGAGTCTTCTGTGGTAAAGTAACTTTGAATTTATTTTCATAGTGTCTACAACCAGTAAAAATTGGAATTCTAGTCTAAAACGTTAGAGTCACATTTTACAGAATCCTTTAGAGATGGGTTTTTCTGAATGCAGACACTTGTTTGATCACAGTCTTTCTTCACATTGCCACTTAATTTGAAATTTTAGTAAAGAAATCGGTTGGCTCTTTGTAGTCAGTCTACAATGATCTGTTTATGGTCTTAAGACTTTTAATGTAACTTAGTTTCTCTGCATTTTGAAATATGAGGTGGACTATAATCTTGCTTTATGCATCTATTGAACAAGCTATGTGCCTGTGTGTGCCTATTAAAAAGGACCATTATCAGGTCTCATCAGTTAAATAGGAAGTTCCTTTTTTTTGGATGTGTGGAACAGACAGTTAACATACAGGAACATTTTAAATGCTGCAGTGGAGGAACGACTCTGAGTGTGTGTGGGGAACTGACTGGAGGGTGCCCGTGTCCCCTCAGGAGGAGCTTGCTGCACAGTGGGCATCTGCAAGTCTGAAAACCAAGCATATTTATGATGAATAATAAAAATCATACTTTGACAGTTGTGTAGGTCCTGACAATCTAGGTTCCTGTGTTGTTTCACAGAAGTTTCTTTTCTTAAAAAAAAAAAAAAAAAGATTTATTTCATTTATATGAGTACACTGTAGCCATCTTCAGACATACCAGAAGAGGGCATCAGATCCCATTACAGATGGTTGTGAGCCACCATGTGGAACTGAACTCAGGACCTCTGGAAGAGTAAGCAGCCAGTGCTCTTAACCATTGAGCCATCTCTCCAGCCCCTAGAAGTTTCTTTCTTTTTTTTTTTTTTTCACTTTAAAAAAAATACATATTTAATGTATAACATTCCACAAAAAATGAAGTAATGTTATGAAAAATGAGACACTATTCCGTTCTTTAAACATAGATTAGGACCCAAGATGCATGCTAAAATATTCAGTTACTTTACTCTTTAAGTAAAAATAGTTACACAAAGCCACATTAAAAATAGCTTAAAAAGCCACAATTATAAATTTTACTGACTTTATCATTCATTTTGATTTATAATGACACCTGTACCCTTAAGAAATATAAGGATAAAATTGATTTCCAGAACTATCAGTATGTGTTTCCTACCTAAATTACTTTCTAGTGACATGAGATATAATGTTCAAGGGAAAGTGGCCACAGGTTATCAGGACTTAAAAACTATAATCAGCTCATTTATAAATTTTTTGTTTTTTGTTTTGGTTTTTTTTATTTAATTTTTATTTTCTATATTCTATGTTTACATTCCAAAGGCTTTCCCCTTTCCCAGTTCCCCTCCACCATATGTCCCATAATTCCTCTCCCCCCCCAGCTATTCCCCAATCATTCCCCCCCAGAAGTTTCTTAATAGAATAATTTTGATTCAAATGTTTAAAAGACTTTCTTGAAATGAAACAGAAACTTCTGACTCATTCTAGATTTAATATTTTGTTGAATGGCTTTAAAATGTTTGACTCAAGATATACACAATTCAGCAAAAAGAAACATGAAAATTTAGTGGTGTTGATTTTTTTTGTTCCTTTCTGCAATTAAGATGCTTTTTACCAGTAGCTGAGTAAAAAATGTTCAGACAGAAGCAGTGGAACCTTTATAGCCCTAAATATTGTGCAGACCCCACCTGCACAGATCTACCCTGTTCTTCCGCCACACACCCTCAACAGGTGTATTGTGTTGCCATCCCAAGATTCAGAGGTAACAGAGGCAGTGATCTTAGTCCTCTCCGTTTCCTGAGGTGCACAGCACATTGGGATTACCGTAGTTATGTTGTGTGAGAAAACACTCGAATCTCTCTCTCCTACCTGAAATGTTGTGTCCTGACAGCTCCGTCTCCCCAGTGGCTCCCTTTCCTCTACCAACTGCCCTTCAGCCCCAGCAACCACCATCAATGTTTGTCCAGATCATCAGCATTCTTAGGTCAGCACAGAAGTGAAATCATGCGGTGGTCTTCCTGGGCCTGTCCCCCTTCGCCTCACACCTGACGGTTTCATCCGTGTTACAAGTCATTGTGGGCCCGGGCTACATCTTGTCTGTCCGTCTGCTGGTGGACCGTAGGTTGGGCTTGCATCCTGCTTTTCTGAGTTAACACTGCAGTGAGCACAGGTGGGCACAGCTGCCCACCTGGCAGTGATCGATCCCCTTTACATACACAGTGACTTGTAGTTTTTCATTTTTCCTGGGTCACCCACACCATTTTCATACTGACATTTCTTACATAAAATGTAGCGTTGTGTAGTCATACTATATTACTTGGATTATGTAGCTTTATATTTAGGATCATAAAATTTCCATTGCTTCTGGCTGAACACGTTTTACACAGCAAATGGCAAAAAGCATCTTAATTGCAGAAAGGAACAACAAAAAAAAAAATCCATTAGAAATCTTGCCTGTATTCTTAGGAGTACTTTGATTATAAGGATTTCATTACTAACAAGACTGGGGGGTTACAACTTCCAGGGCGTGGGGTGTTGGAATGTCGAAGTCCTAACATCACATCATCTTGGGCTGTGTTTAGCTCCCTTAGTAGCCTCGCTTTGGAATGTGTTAACTGAGCCCACTACCAGCCTAAAACCTAGGAACCATCGGATAGCAGCTGAAACCTGCCCCCAGTGTGCTGTAAACTTCATGCCTCATATTTCTACCAAAGTATTTGAAAAATTCCGGGATATATAACTTAATTAAACAGCGAAAAACTCCACTAAACTGTTCAATATGTTTGGGGCAACTGATTTGGTGTTCTAGAACGATTATCATTCATACTTGATTCAGTAATAAACTCGAGGTGAGGGGTGTGTGATTTATGCTTTTTGTAAAGAAGCAGGTTTAAATGTGAAGATGCAGGTAGAAAACGAAAGACCATAAAGCAATGGGTCTATGTTTTCTGGCTGGGCTGGAGGAAATCCTGAAACTGGAGGCCTGCTTGAGGCTAAAATAATTGCCACTCAAGTCAGAGCGGCTTAAAATCTTACCCTCTGAAGGGCTGGGCGGGAACCACTTCCGTTTGCGCTGTCAGGTAATGTACTCTAGCTTTGCAGCCCGCAGTCCCCTAGGACGAGTGCTCAACAACAGAACTGGACCTCTGCATATAGGCAATGTGCCCCGAAATCCTCTTCCCCAAACCCACCACCCCTGCCCACTAGCCCCGCTTCTCTCCCGCCCACAAGCCCAGCAGTTGCAGTGCGCGTGCGCACCACTAGCATCTCTGGCGCTGAGGTTCCGGTCAGGTCGTCTGGCTTCCGCCACGCCGCGGAGATAACCCGGTGAGTGCTAGCGCTGTGCACCTGCGCAGACCACGGCGTCTGTCCGTCACCATGGCAGCATGTGCTGGGGGCCCGGGTAAGTGTGGAAGGATCAGCGGGCGCTGTCTAGTCCTTTCACTGTTCTGTTATTCGAGTTGTAACTGCCAGTGTCTGCGGGGTGTGGAGTGTTCAAGTGGTGGCTGATTTTACAGAAGCCGGAGAGTATCTTCGTGTGACAAAGGTAGAAACAATTCAGGGTAAATCGGTTGTTTAAATACAAAATGAAAATTCATTTTTGATATTAAAAGCTCAAAATGGTGGGTGGGAACTGGGAAAGGGGAAAGCCTTTGGAATGTAAACATAGAATATAGAAAAAAAAAAGAAAGAAAAAAAAAGCTCAAAATGGTTCAGTAAGGTCTATACTCCTTCCCAATCATTAACCCATTTCCCCCTCAGGCTTCTGCTGCATGGTCCGTCGTGGGTGGATCCTTCCAGGAAGGTCTTACAAACATACCACTTATACTACCGTTTGTTTGTTTGTTTTTACCTTCCACTTTAAAAAAATATTTTGAGTACACTGCTGCTGTTTTCAGACATACCACAAGGGAGCATCAGATCCCACCACAGATGGTTGAGAGCCACCATGTGCTTGCTGGGGAAGTGAACCCGTGACCTCCAGAAGAAGCAGTCAGTGCCCTTAGCCGCTAGGCCACCTCTTTAGCCCTCTGCCTTCTGCTTTTTAACACACACACACACACACACACACACATTAATTTTTTTGCATTAACCCTTTGATGATTTTAAACAATGCATTTTGATCAATTTATCTTTGCCTCTCCCCCAGATCTGACCATAACTATTGTTATTTTAGGGTCTTGGAGTGAAAATATACTGAAGTATTTTCTGAGGAACAGCCAGATCACGGCGGAAGACGGCGCTGAGGTTCTTTGGTACCACGCAGCCAACCACAAGTCCCAGATGCACGAGGCGCTGAACAGTGAGTGGCTTCTACGAAAAATATTTTCTTATTTCATTTTATTTTATTTTTAAAACACTCTTTGATATGTAATCCATACTAGCCTCAAACTTGTGATCCTCCTGCCTCAGCCTTCCAAGTGCTGGAATTCTAGACATGTGCTACCATACCTGACTTCTTCAATTTTCTTTGGGTAACATATTAATTGAGTACGTTTTTTGAAATCCAAGCAAAATGTCTTGAGCTGTGCTTTGGCTGGATTGGAAGCCTGCCTGCCAGAGTCAGTAGGGAGAGGAGTGCGCGATTCCCCAGGAGGGGAGGGTGGGTGCAGCTGTGTGGATGCGCTCACTGGAAAGCAGACTCGGCTCTGGAAGCAGACTCTGTTCCAGAATTTGGACCAGGGATGATTGCCGCAGTTAGAAATTATCAGGCTCATTTCGTTCTCAGCAAAGCTGAGCCATTTGTCCTAGCGTCAGGGTGATGTAAATAACAGCCTGACACTCATCTGCTAGACCGCTGCTTGCTTTCTTAGCGTACATGTGAGGGATGGGGGCTATTTTTTGGAGCCTTCAAACCGTCTTGGTGACCTGAAAACCCCGTACAAGCTAGCTTACGTCTTCATGTTCACCTGCCCTGGTGCTGCTAGTCTTTCTTTGCTGGCTCTCCGGTTCCCTGCATGCCGAGCACCTGCCGTCCTCACTCTGGCTGCTTTCTTTCTAGGAACATGCCTTTTGTGGTGCTGATGCTGACGCCAGGCCCTGAGCCTCCTGGGCGAGCTCCACCACTAAGCCCTGTCTCAGTGCTCCTTTTTTTTTGCCCTTTTCAGTTTTAATTTTTATTTTATGTGTATGAGTGTTTTGTTTACATGTATATCTGTGTACCATGAGTGTGCCTGGTGCCCAGAGGTCAAAACCAAATACTGAATTACAGACAGTTGTGAGCTGCCTTGTGAGTGCTTGGACAGCTCTAGCTCTTTGTCAGAGACTCCAGAGCTCTTAATTGCAGAACCCTCTCACCAGCTCAGCTGTTTATCTTTCATTAGATGTTCTCTGTAGTCTAGGCTGATTGGACCCTGTCTTTTACCTCAGCCTCCCAAGCATGGGAGTGCCGGAGCTGCATCCCAAGCCAGGCCTGGCTAACCTGCCACAACGCCTTTGGCACCAGTTGATTGCCATTTCTTAAAGACAAATGCCTATTCCTGCCGCGCCCCCCCCCCCCCGGCCCAGCCCCAGTGCATCTCCCGGCCCGCCTCACCTCTGCTATTCCTTTAGTGGGTGTGGTCCTGAGGGTGCCGTATTCTGGCACAGATCTCCGATGCATCCTTTTGTACACAAAGGAGCGCATTTTATCCACTCATCAGCTAATAAACCATTTGTGGTTACTACTTTGCTGTCTGGCCTGTGAACTGGCATATGGGAGGCCAGCAGCGCATGTGGGAAGAAAGAGGTCAGCAGACATGAGCAGACAAGGAGAGCGTTTATTGAAATATGCTGAGGAGAAGCAGTGGGTGAATCCCGGAGATATTACTGCCAAGTAGCACCTTTAAGGGACGCTCTCTGCTCAAATATACAATTTTTGTTACCAACAGATACTGAACAGACTTCCCTTCTCTCTCCGTGCGCACTTTGCCAGGTGCTGGAACAGGTTTGTAGGCAGGAAAGGCTGAGGGGCCGTGGGGTGTAAGGGTGACATGTAGGCCGCGGACAGTGCCTGGCATCCCGCCGTTGCCCTGCTTCTCTTCCTCACGTGGGCACTGGGGCGCCTCTCCTGTCGCTCTGTCCTTGTTCGCAGTAACGCAAGCTCTCTTGCTTGGGCAGGTGCTGCCCACATGATAGAGGCTGATGTCCTTCTTCCTAGTGACGGGTCCGAGCATGGCCAGCCAATCATGGCCCATCCTCCCGAGAC
Organism: Apodemus agrarius; assembly: GCA_964023405.1. Lineage (NCBI taxonomy): Eukaryota > Metazoa > Chordata > Mammalia > Rodentia > Muridae > Apodemus > Apodemus agrarius. Next base: position 64,278,318 of record OZ030020.1, read on the forward strand.
AAGCAGCGATAACACTCTGCAGGAATGGCTGGCTGAGGTCACGAAGAGCAACAAGGGCGTCAAGTTGGACTTCAAGAGGTACTCTCACAAACGTGTGTTGTATTGCTGCAGAATTCACATTCGGGGAGAACAGTAAAACACGCGTCTGTCTGTGACTACCGTCTTAGCGTTTTATTGTTGTGAAGAGCTAGCGTGACCACATCAGGTCTTTTTTGTTTTGTTTTTTGTTGTTGTTGTTGTTGTTGTTGGTGGTGGTGGTGGTGGTTTTTCAAGACAGGGTTTCTCTGTGTAGCCCTGGCTGTCCTGGAACTCACTCTGTAGACCAGGCTGGCCTCTGCCTCTCGAGTGCCGGGATTAAAGGCATGCACCACCGCTGCCCGGCTCAGATCAGCCATTATAAAGGACAACATTTAATTGAGGCTGGCTTACAGTTTCAGAGGTTTAGTCCATCACCATCATGGCAAGAAGCACAGCAGTGTGCAGGCAGACACGGTGCTGGAGAAGGGGCTGAGAGTTCTCCATCCAGATCCACAGACAACAACAGCAGACTGCCACACTGAGTATAGCTTGAGCACAGGAGACCTCAAAGCCCACCCCCACAGTGACGCACTTCCTCCAACAAGGCCACACCCACTCCAACAAAGCCATACCTCCTAATGCGCCACTCCCCATGGCACACATTCACACACATGAGTCTGTAGGGAGTGAACATATCTATTTAAACAACCACAACTACCTATTCTTATACTTTATCCAAACTGAAAAAAAGTTTTAGACCTTTATGTTTTTCTGGAATAGACAAAACAGCCCACTGATGGCTAAAATTGCTCCTTGAGGACCTTTAAGACTAAAGTCAGCTTTTATAAAGGAGTGCTTCACATGTAACTATTGAACCAGAGAATAGCAAATGACAGTGCCTTTCTCCACCAGTGCTCAGAAAGGAGAGGACGTAGCAGAGCCAGTCCCTGCGCATTCAATATCATCATGTTTTATGTTAGTAAAGAGGCTCATCTGAAGTCATCAGTAATCTAAGCGTCCTTCGGAATGCTGTTTGCAGGAACTGACCATGTGAGCAGGAGTGAGTATCATTCCCTCCAGTGTCTGTCACAGGGCATGTGCCTTTTATGGCGTTTGGCCATGGAGAAGCTACAATGTCTGGAATTGATGGGCTGCCGAATGGATCACCACAAGCTCTGGTGCCCGTGGCCATTCACACCTAGATTTGGTGGCCAGTTCACCCCATCTCTGAATCATACCTCAGTGTGAAGTCATGTCGGGCCGGAGGAAGCTCGGCAGTTATCAGAGGACCCCAGGTGGCTCCCAGCCCCCGTGTCAGGTAGCTCAAAGCAGTCATAACCAGCTCCAGGGGACCCAACACCCTCTGCCGGCCTCTGCAGATACCTGAACCCACACGACACACATACATAAATAGAAACCTTTGGTGAGCAGGATTTGAAAAGCTTGCAGCACTATTCAGATGGCCCTGACCATTCGTGGGTGAACGGATGCCCAGCCAACCTCCTCACTTGACCTTGATGCGTGGTAGACCTGGGTGTGTGGGAGTCTGGCCTGACAGGGTCTGAGTTACAGAATCATCTGGGGAACCAGAGAGTTTTGTGGGTGGTGAATTCTAGAAGGATTTTAATCCAGCAATGTGGCTTCTCTGGCTGAAATATAGACACCTCTTTAGCACACAGCCTTAATCCTTCTGGCTGGAATAAGGCACACCCTTAGTATACACCTTTGAGACCAAACAATGAAAGGTGAAGTTACTTTGCAGAAGGAAGCAGCCATGTTTGAAACTGACATCTAATTGAGAGGCAGACAAAGTGACAAATCAGAGAAAGATTTGGCAGACTAGGATATGTCCGACTCTCAGGAGAACAGAGAGCAGCACGGAGAAAGCAAAGGAGAGGGGCCAGTCCTACGGGAACAGTTGTACAGACACAGGTTGAGGAGAGAAAAGCTATACACAGGTGAAGACAGAACGTGCAAGAAGATCAGAATATATTGCCAACGTTAGTATGAAGCAAAGCAAAGCAATTCAGTTAGAAGGTAAAGGGAGCCAGTTTGAAGCAGTCTGCGTGGAGAGGAGTTTGAGCCAGAACAGCTGAGCTGACCAGCCAGAGTTGAGAAGGAGCTAGGAAGAGTGAGAGTATTCAGCAGGAAGCCCCCAAGGTAACAGAAGATACTTTTACAATGAGTGGATCGTCTGTTTAATTAACAGTCTTAGTCCCAGAGTAGCTAAGGGCTTCACCTGAGGAGCACAGCTGCGCTGTCTTCAGATCCCAGGACTCAGGGCCAGGGGCCAGGGCAGCCTTCTCTGTCCAGGAAAGACTAATCTGTAGCACTTGGCGTTTTCAGCCTTTGGACCCCTCCTCTTCCACATGTATGGTGTTTAGTGTTTGCTGTGGTTTGTGATACCACCTTTACTCCTCACAGATTAGCCTGTGCATTTGCAAGTTCTAGCTACTCATTTAGTGATTCAGGCTATTTTAGTGGCCCACGGAAGAATTATTCAGGCCACTAAAGAATTATTTCATAAGCTTTATGTTATTTTTAATTAAGTGTGTATGTATGTGTGAGTATGGATGCATAGACATACATAGGGTATCCTCAGAGGCAAGAAGAGGGCAGGGATTAAGAGAGTGTGCTGTTCTGCAGAAGGTAGAGGACATGTGCTAGTTACAATTCTAAGAGCTTTATATGTGCCTTACATATGATCCCCATACAAACCCCCAGAGGCAGGCTGTCACTGTTCTCACCGCCATATGAAGAAACGGAGGCTGAGGGGATGAACAGCCTGCTGGTGGTCAGATGGGTGGGGACGGAGAGCTGCCCACCAGGCTGGGCATGGAGAGCTCTCCCCTCCCCCTTTTTTCTGTCTGTGATTTTTGGAACAAATGAAGGCCCTTGTCTTCAGACACACCAGATGAGGGCAGCAGATCCCCATCACAGATGGTTGTGAGCCACCATGTGGTTGCTGGGATTTGAACTCAGGACCCCTGGAAGAGCAGTCAGTGCTCTTAACCGCTGAGCCATCTCTGCAGCCCCCAAACAGGGACCTTGTACATGCTGAGTAAGTGTGCTGTCACTGAGCTACATTCTCAGACTGAGAGTACACGTGCACACGTGCACATGCATGAAGACACTACAGAAGGCCTGTGGAGGTCAGAGGACAACTTGGGTTTCAGGCCAGCTTGCTGTCTGGGCAGTGTTGTGGTGAGATGGATCCGTTCACAAGCGTTGACCAGGGAGGAGCTAGGCAGGTGCCGGGGAGCCCTCACAGGCCTGCCCTCTCACCTAGTTGTTGCAGCCTCTCTGCCGTCTCCAAAGCAGTGCCACAAGCTGAGTCTCTCGAACAGCTCAGAGTCTGACCGGACGCTCGATGCTGTTGTATTTACTACAGCTTGGCAGTATTTTGTTGTTATTCTTGTCCATTTGTTTCTGTAGCTTTGTTTTTGTGAGCCAGGATCTTGAACTCATCACAGTGCCCCAACCCCCAGGCCCCTGGTGTTGGGATTACAGGCCTGTGCTACCTCTCTCTGGTCCTATGCTTTGAAGTCAGGTATTGTGGTGCACCTAGCTTTCTCTTTTTTGTTTTTGTTTTTGTTTTTATTTTTGTTTTTCGAGACAGAGCTTCTCCATGTGGACCTGCATGTCCTAGAAGTCACTTCATAGACCAGGCTGGCCTGAACTTCAGAGATCTACCTGTCTCTGCCTCCTGAGTGCTTTGCTCTATTTTCCCCGGATAATCTACTCATTTGGGGTCTTTTGTGGTTCCCTGTGGGTTTTAAAATTGAGGTTTTTAACAGGCATCAGTAGTAGTAGAGGTCGGAATGCATTACAGAGAAATAAAAACATCTAAATTCAAAGTCCTGCCTGAGGCTTACTTATTAATCCACTAAAATCCAGGACATCCATTTCAGGGACAGGACAGAGGATGTCAGCACGGTAAAGAGACTGGAGGCCGAGGCTGCACGCTCTGGCTCCAGCGCATGAGTTAATGAAATGTCTCTGTTACAGTAGGAGGGCGTGAGGGAAGGACAGACGGGCTTGCGGCCTCAGGAAGAGCTCATGGCTCTCCCATCCCCAGGGCTCTCAGCCCCTCTCACAGTCACACAGGAGCTGTTTGCCTGGGCAAACCTCGGTAAAGGGTCAGGAGCATTCCTCTGAGAGGTCGAAGCGGTGAGGTCCTCCAGTCAAGTTTGAGTGTGTGTGTGTGTGTGTGTGTGTGTGTGTGTGTGCGCGCGCGCGCGTGCTTATATTTGAGAACAGTAAGTCACACCACGTGCACACACATATACACACACAAAGTAAAAATGATGCTAAACTTACTGTTTTGTAAGCTGGGCATTCTGACACATGCCTTTAATCCCAGGACTTAAGACAGGCAGAAGCAGGATGATTTCTGAATTTGGGGCTAGCCTGTACTACATAGCAAGTTTCAGGCCAGCCAGAGGTACATAGTGAGACCCTGTCTCAAGAACCAACAGCCAAACAAATACAAACAGCAGCAGAGGCCTTTGCTGTTTGAGTCCTGTGGCTGTAATGGCTGTAGGGAGAGAAGACCACCCACTTTTCGAGTGGAGCTAAAGATCTTCTCACTGCACAGAAGTGTTCACAACACAGAAGGAAGCCGCGCTTGTGTTGGCTTTAGGAAATACATTTTTTAAATATATTTTTTATTTTATGTTCATTGCCATTTTGCCTGCAAGAATGTCTTTTGTGGTATCAGAAGCCCTGGGACTGGAATGACAGGGGCCGGCGAGCTGCCCTGTGTGTGCTGGGACTGACCGTGGCTCCTCTGGAGGAGCAGCTCGTGCTCTTACCCACTGAGCTTTCTCTCCAGCCCCAAGGATATGTGGTCTTAGGCTTTCTAGTCTTTTTAAGAAATGTGTTTATGTCTCCAAATTCTCTGAATCATGCATAAAGGAGAAGAGACTTTTTCTCCTGCAGCATTGTGAGTGTGGAGTCAGTCTTACCAAAGGCTGAGGTGGCAGGAGCCAGTCTCAGAACATGCCCCCCTGCAGCTGCTGCTTCCTGGGTGTGGCTGCCAAGCGAACATTTGTGTCTTCTCTGACATCACTTCACACTTAGTGACCCGAATGTGGCGGTCCGAAGCCCTTGTGTGGTCCATAGGGACTGGCATTATTCATATCCCTGTAGAATCTACAAGTTCCTTTCATGAAAATGAAGTATAAATACTTTGAGGTAGGGTGCATGTTAGTCTTCCCCTCTAGTCCCATATGAGTTCCTTTATTTGCCTTTGAGTTTGAGAACAGGAAGCCCTCGGTGTGGAGAGACTCACTGGCCACACTTTTTCAGTCTGGCAGCGGTCAGAGCGTCCATGCTGCTCCTGGACAGCGTGAAGCAGCACCTTCAGCGGCCCGTGTGGATCAATGCTGATATTCTTCCCGGGCCCAACGGGAGCAGCAACGTAGTAGATGCCAGAGCCTTCCTAGACACCGTGACGTCCTTCTTCCCAGACGTGACCTTCTCCTTGGGTTGGACAACAGGATGGCATCCCGAGAAAGTCAATGAAGGTGATAGCTCTAATCAATTTGCTTTGAGCAAATACCAAGTTGATCCTTGCGAATGTGTGAAATACTCTGGACTCGTTTCTTCGGTGGGGCACAGAGCAAACTCCCCTGTTAGCTCAAGCACACAGGAGCTTTTCAGGCAGGAGGAAGCCGTGGAAATGGGTTGAAGGCCACAGCTCTGTCCCTGCAGTTCATTGTTGTCCAGTGGTGTCTTGGGCTTTCTATTGCTGTGAAGAGACACCATGACCATGGCAACTCTTATAAAGGAACGCATTTAATCGGGGATGACTTACAATTCAGAGGTGTGGTCCGTTATTGTCGTTATTGTCATCGGCAGGAAACATTGCAGACAGGTAGACATGGTGCCGGAGAAGGAGCTGAGCTCTGCACCTTGATCTGTAGGCAGCATCAGGAAACCACAGCACTAGACCTAGCTTGAGCATGAGACCTTGAAGCCCGCCCCCACAGTGACATACTTCCTCCAACAAGGCCACACCCCCTCCACCCATGGCCACACCTCCTAATAGTGCCACTTACTGTTGACCAAGCATTCAAACACGAGTCTATGGGGGCCCTTCCTATTCAGACCACCACAGATAGCTTAATGATGGTCTGCTTGCTCAGCATGCCCAAGACCGTGGGCCCCACCCAGCACCATTAAATATATAATTTCAACTATTTTTTCCTTGCACTGTGATGTTTTAATTCACTCTGAACTCAATGGAAATTCTGTAGACCAGGAACTCATCTGTAAATTACTGATAGAGTTGTCTTTCCCTGGGTAATTTGGTTTTTTTAGTTCATTGACTTCCAAGGTTCCAGTCACAGATGCACCGTCCTTTCTTGCCACCTCAGGCTACAGTTGGTCGATGGTGAAAGAGATGGACTACATATGCAGCGAGCTGACCCAGCCGGTCACGTTCCCTGTGAGGGCAGCTTTGGTGAGGCAGTCGTGTTCTCAGTTGCTCTGGCTGTTGACGAAATCAAACAGGTATGAATTATCTGTAATAAGAATTACTTATTCTAATTAGCCCATATAAAAGACACACAATCCTGGTATTCCATTTACAAACTGTGTAAGTCCAGATTAAGCAGGTCGTGAGCTATTCTAACTTACATCCCAGCCACATGTCCCTTGTTACTTGCCGTATCTCCTGGTGGCATGCTTGTGGTCCATCTCCTCTCACGGCAGTCCCCTCCTCCCTTGGTCTCCTCTCTTCCTCCTCTCCCCCTCCTCTGGTTCCTTCTCAACCCATTCCCTCATTCTCAAGTCTTTCTCTCCCTACCGCCTGGCCGCAGTCTCTAGCCATTTATTAACCAACTAACTTTAAAGTGTGGTGCAGGGTTTACACAGCACCATGGTGTACAGCAGGCTCTCCTCGACTTAGGGGCCAGTGTTTAGCAACCAGACCAACCCCCAACAGTTATTACTGTACCAGTGTGAGGTGTGATAGCAACACCAGGCCAACCCCAAACAGTTATTACCGTACCAGTGTGAGGTGTAATAATAACACCAGACCAACCCCCAACAGTTATTACCGTACCAGTGTGAGGTGTAATAATAACACCAGACCAACCCCCAACAGTTATTACTGTACCAGTGTGAGGTGTAATAATAACACCAGACCAACCCCCAACAGTTATTACTGTACCAGTGTGAGGTGTAATAATAACACCAGACCAACCCCCAACAGTTATTACTGTACCAGTGTGAGGTGTGATAGCAACACCAGGCCAACCCCCAACAGTTATTACCGTACCAGTGTGAGGTGTGGAGAGAAGGACGTGAAAATCCAGAGTGTGCTGGTGTGTGTATGTCTGCAGTCCCAGCACTTAGGGAACAGAAGCAGGGGGATTAGGAATTCAAGGTCGACCTCAGCTACAGAGGGACTAGAGTCTAGCCTGGGGTACATGAGTCTCTGTCTAAAACAGGAAAAGAGCCATGACATAATAATTGTCAAGCGACAGTGGATGAAAGAGAAGGAATGAAAACTGATGAGGTCAGCAGAGATTCCCTTCCCAGCAGCCCTTAAGGGCATGGCCTGCCCCCCACAGTTTGCGCACGTGGTAATTCTGAGTGAATATTGTCACCTTTCTGTTGTAAGTACAAAAGGTTGTTTGTCTTTGAACCCTACCATTACAGAAATCTTTTTCACATAAAATTTAAATCATTTGATATTTGTCAAGAAATTGACTGGGGTTGGGGAGGTAATTTGGCAAGTACATGTGTCTGCCATGAAAGCTGATGACCTCATCATGCCCTGCAACCCATGTAAATATGGAAAGAGACAATTGACCCCACAGCGCTGTGACCTCCATACATGAGCCATGGTACGCGCACACACACACGGGCGCACACACACACACACACACACACACACTGGTACTAAGAATATAAAAACATTTTGGGGACTGGAGAGACGGCCCAGTGGTTAAGAGCATACACTGCTCTTGCGGAGGACCTGAGTTCAGTTCCCAGTGCCCATATCAGCTGACTCTCAGCTCTAGGGGATCACACCTCCGAGGGCATATGTACTCAACCTCACATGCCTACACATAGACATATACACATATACATACCAAAAAATAAAGCCTTAGGGCTGGAGAGATGGTTCAGCAGTTAAGAGCACTGACTATTCTTCCAGACGTCCTAAGTTCAAACCCCAGCAACCACATGGTGACTCAAAACCATCTGTGATAGGATCTGGTGCCCTCTTCTGGTGTGTCTGAAGAGAGCAATGATGTACTCATATACAATAAATAAAATAAATCTTTGAAAAACCTTAAAATAAATAAATTTAACTTAGCTGTACCATAGAGTAAATGTTGAAGTATACTCTAAAGGTGCAAATATTAAAACAGTTTGGGTAGTACTTTCTGGGGCCAGTAGAAAGCCCAGATATCACAGAACTTAGCGTGGGAATAAGCCAGCATCACAGCTGTCAAAGCAAATGTATTGACAGCTCGTTCAGAAGCAGTTAACTGCCTCGAAAAAGCTATGCTTACAGCCTTTCTTATTCTTTTTGGCAAATGTATTTCCATTGAAAACACTTGAATATTGTTAATGCAGGAAGAACAGACTAGGACAGCTTTTAAAAAAGGTTTATTTTATGTGTACAAGTGTTTTGACCTGTGTGTACAGTGTATAGTGCCTGCATGTCTGCTGTTCACAGAGGTCAGAAGAGGGTGTCAGACTCCCTGGAACTGGAGTTATACATGATTGTGGCTGCCATATGGGTGCTGGGAATTGAACCTGGGTCCTCTGCAAGAGCAGCAAGTGTTCTTAACCACTGAGCCATCTCTCTAGTCCTAAGATTGTTATTTTATTTTATTATTTTTTTAAATCTATTTTTTGCAGTCCAGTCATTATCCCCCTCTCAGTCTGCCCTCTGACTGTTCCACATCTCATACCTCCTTCCTCTATGCCCTGCCCCCGCTGTCTCCAAGAGGATGTTTCTACTCCCCCACCGCCACCCCACCAGACCTCCCCACTCCCTGGGGCCTCAAGTCTCTCCAGGGTTAGGTGCATCTTCTCCCACTTAGGCAGACCCAGCAGTCCTTTACTGTAGGCCTCATATCAGCTGGTGACTGCTTGTTGGTGGCTCAGTGTCTGAGAGCTCTCAGGGGTCCAGGTCAGTTGAGACTGCTGGTCTTCCTATGGGGTCGCCCTCCTCCTCAGCTTCTTCCAGCTTTTCCCTAATGCAACCACAGGGGTCCCCAGCTTCTGTTCCATTGGTTGCATGTAAGTATCTGCATCTGACTCAGCTGCTTGTTGGGCCTCTCTGAGGGCAGCCATACTAGGCTCCTGTCTATTGGCCTGCATGCAGCTGAACTCCTGGGAGGCCTTCAGACTGTGCGGTCTTGAGAGGACCAGACAAGCTAGAGATCAGCCTCAGCAGAAGGCGCAGGCCGGAAGGGAGATGCCAGTTTTATAGTGTGCAATGCTTTAGACAGTCTCTTGGGCGGGCGTGTCATCATTATTAACTCTTATTATCATCACTAACACTGCTTCTAGTTTTGTTTGTTTCCATTAGGGCCGAAGAATTACTCTGAAGTCAATTAGCATAGTATATTAATTTTTAAAGATTATTATTTAAATTATGGCACTAAATTAAATTGTAACAATTGGATTCTTATACAGAACTCTAGCTTTTGAAAATGTCTTCATTTGAGAATGTTTGAGAAGCATTCGCAATATAAGCAGGCTATTGGCATGGATGTGGAGGGCTTAGTGATCCTGTACAGAGCACCGTGAGGTCAGAGCCACAGCTGCAAGGAAACCCGCCAAGGCTGCACTGCATTCATGTGCGCTTTGCAGTATTTCCACTGATCTGTCATGATGGTTGGAAAGGGCATGTCTGATCTCCTGAAAAATTTGCAATTCACAGAGGCACCTGCTAATCCGAGAGCCTACAGTCAGAAATAAGCCTTCCAGACATAATCCTAACGGGCCTCAGGAAGTGCAGACCAGGAAGTGCCAGCAGCCACTGCTGGGCTGCTCTGTGTTTTGGAGTCTAAGAACTTTTAGAATTTTTTTTTCTCTTAAGCAGAAACTGCAGATCTCTTAAATATCTAGTGTTTAGTCTTTCACAATGAAAGTGATGGATTATATATAAACAATTTTTCTCCCTGTGGGGTTTTTTTTTTATTTATTTATATGTGAATACACTGTAGCTGTCTTCAGACACACCAGAAGAGGGCGTCAGATCCCATTGCAGATGGTTGCGAGCCACCATGTGGTTGCTGGGATTTGAACTCAGGACCTTCAGAAGAACAGTCAGTGTTCTTAACCTCTGAGCCATCTCTCCAGTCCCCCTCCCTGTGGTTTTAAACATGGCAGTCAGTCATTACCAAAAGCTATTTCAATGAGCTAGACAACTCTATACAGTAAGTTAGCAGTGATTTATAAAACTTGGGTCCCTTTTCATAGTAAACTGTGTCAAAAATACATAGAGATGATATTTTTAAGAACAGTGAGTGATTATTTTTCATCCTTTATTCTGAATCTGTATAAAGTACTAGAGAAAGGTCAATAGTTAGTTAATCCATGACCCATCTTTTCACAGTGAGGACAATGTTTGAGAAATAGATTTTAAAGTAATGAGTTCTAGTGACATAAACGGCATAAATTACCAACATTTAAAATGTTGTTCTCAAGTAGTATGTAGATAAGTTAGTATATAAACAATCTTTTAAAAATGATCAGAGGCCAGGCGTTGGTGGCGCACGCCTTTAATCCCAGCACTTGGGAGGCAGAGGCAGGCGGATTTCTGAGTTCGAGGCCAACCTGGTCTTCAGAGTGAGCTCCAGGACAGCCAGGACTACACAGAGAAACCCTGTCTCAAAAAACCAAAACCAAAACAAAACAAAACAAAACAAAACAAAACAAAACAAAACAAAAAGATCAGAGCCAGGCAGTGGTGGCACATGCCTTTAATCCCAGCACTTGGGAGGCAGAGGCAGGCGGATTTCTGAGTTCGAGGCCAGCCTGGTCTACAGAGTGAGTTTCAGGACAGCCAGGGCCATACAGAGAAACCCCCGTCTCGAAAAAACCAAATCCAAAAACCAAAAACAACAACAACAAAAAAAAATGATCAGGAAAAGTCAGGAGAATGGTATATCTTTTTTTTTTTTAAGATTTATTTATTTATTATATGTAAGTACAATGTAGCTGTCTTCAGTCACTCCAGAAGAGGGCATCAGATCTCATCACAGATGGTTGTGAGCCACCATGTGGTTGCTGGGATTTGAACTCAGGACCTTCAGAAGAGCAGTCGGTGCCATCTCTCCAGCCCCGAGAATGGTATATCTTAGATTGTCATTAGCAATATCAGTCGTTTTGACACTGTCTCATGGACGCTAAATTGCATTGTAGTTCACTATCTGTTCTCATTTATGGACTACATGTATTATTTTTATCAAGTTCTCTTAGCCTTTGCATGTACATATATGCATGTGATGCACATTCATGTATGTATGTGTGATTCATGTGTGTGCATGTATGTGCTATACTTGTGTGCATGTATATGTATGTGATACACACATGTGTATGTGTGATACATGTATGCGTATATGTGTACGATACAGGCACATGTATGTATGTGCAGTGCACATGTGTATTGTATATGATGCACACGTGTGTGATGCACACATGTGTATGATGCACACATATGTATGTATGTGATGTATGTATATGTGTGTGTTATGCACACGTGTGTATGTATGTGATGCATGCATGTATATGTGTGTTGCACACATGTGCATGGAAAATCTTTCCCCTAATGCAAATGCAGTATATAAAGTTGCCTGAGGCTTAGAAGACTATGGAAGCTAAACCTATTTTTAGAGATATGATACAGTTTTCTCCTTCAATTTATCCCCTAAGTATTTGTCACAGGAAATAGTTAAAAACAAGGAACTAAAAGAACACTAATCATTACCATGAAAAGACAATTTAGAATTCCTTTCAGTATCATTTCATTAATGAATAAAGACAAATATGTTTTTAGTTTAATACTTCACCTATTTTCAGTTGGCATTAAAATATACTTCACACACTGTGTGTGTGTGTGTGTGTGTGTGTGTGTGTGTGTATGGGAGGGGGTGCTGGGTATTTCAGCCATGCCAGGCAAAGCACTTTTCCAATGAACTCCAGTCTCAGACCCTGATTTTTCTCTTATGAAAAGTGTGTATAGCTTTTGGAAGGGCCACAACAAAAGTCTGACACAAAATAAGTACAATTACTTTTTAACTATGTGCCATGAGTGTCAGTGTTCTAGACACAAAATAAGTAAAATTAAACTGCAGACCAGTGGTTCTCCTTTAATGCGGTTCCTCGTGCTGTGATGACAAGCAGCCGTACAGTCCTTTCGTTGCTACTTCAGAGCTGTGATTTTGCTACTGTTATAAATTTTAATATAAATATCAGATGTGCAGGATATCTGGCATGCGCCCCCAGTGAAAGGATCACTCGACTCCCAAAGGGGACTTGACCCCCAGGTTGAGGGCCGCTGCTTTGGATATTACGCAGTGACTGTCACTGAACCAGCTAACTGAGCAGTCTTCATCCCAGAAGGATGTGGAGGTTATAAGAGCTTGTCATTGCCTCAGCTCTACTGGCCTCATACGGCTCGAGATAGGAAGAAGCAGGAAGTTTATTATTTATTTTAAGTTAGAGCAAAAGCCTTAAGATGTTTTAACTAAGCTGATAAAACAACAAAATCTGATCATGATTTTACCTTAAAAGACTAAAGCAGCTGGGCGGTGGTGGCGCACACCTGTAATCCCAACACTTGGGAGGCAGAGGCAGGTGGATCTCTGAGTTCGAGGCCAGCCTGGTCTACAGAGTGAGTTCCAGGACAGCCAGGGCTATACAGAGAAACTCTGTCTCAAAAAAACAAACAAACAAACAAACAAACAAAGACTAAAGCTTAGGTGCCGGGACCACCATCGGTGGAGCGCTGCCTCGCCTGGGTGAGGTCCTTAGCACAACTCACAGCTCCAAACAAACAGTAACAAAACCTCTATTGTATTTTGTTTATGATCTGTATTACTAATGAACGGGTGTTTTAAAAGATTTTTTTAAAACTGTGTGTGTGTGTGTGTGTGTGTGTGTGTGTGTGTGTCTGTCCACACAAGGGAACATGGGAGCATGCCCACATGAATACTGGTAGCTGCAGAGTGCGGACAAAGGTACCAGGATCCCTTAGAGCTGAAATTATACATGGCTGTGAGCAACCCCATGGGAACTGGGCCCTCTGCATCCTCTGGGCCCCCCGAGCCGTCACTTTAGCCCTAGAGGGAGTGTTTTGAATTAGTCCTTTGCTGCCGTTATACCCTGCATATATATAATGTATATGTAATGTTCATTTACTATGTATTGGAAGGTCTTTTTCCACATGTTTATGCCCAAACCTTCTAATACTTTTATCATTTTAAATGCCTTTCAGTTGATTTTCAAGTTTTCAAAGAAAAAAATAAAAGGATATTCTCTCTAAACAATATTTTCTCTCCCTTTTCAGCTACTATTTCTTTTCCCTATTTAAGGCATGCTGTTTAGTGTTTCCAGAACAAGGGTTCATAGCTAGGGGAACGCTAACTCTGAAACAGATAATGCCTGAGGACAGCTAGGTTCCCCAACCTTCTGTGTGTAGCAGGGATTCTAGGATGCATCTCGGGACAGAAGTCTTGAGTGTGTTCTGTACTGCACAGGACACCTCAGGAGAACAAGTCTCTCCCATGATGACACAATACCCATCTGGAGAACCTGAGGAAAGCGTCCAGTCATTGGTGGTCATGGGCATTGTTAGTGTGAACGCTTTTCAAATCCCGCGAAGATGTCATTCTAAATAAGCATCAAAATTCCAGTGGGTGCTCAGTCTGCCCACGTGCCTTTTTAGTTCCTACGGAAGCAGTCCTGGCCGGGTGGGGTGGCACACGACGTTAATCCTAGCAGCCAGCAGAGGCAGGTAGATCGCTATGAGTTTGAGGCCAGCCCGGTCTGTATAGCAAGCTCCATCCAGGATACCGCCTCCCCCCCCCACCCAAGTTATCTTCTTTTCCCTCTGTGCTTACTGATAGAATATGTATTGTGTTATTTCACAGTGTTTTACCACCCCATCGCTTCCCCATGTGGGTACAGCACACCAGTCCTGTGTGTGTGTCTCAGTGCCAATTCTGTGTTCACCTGCACGGTTTTCTCCCTCAGTCTTATATGTGAGAATCTTGTGCATTTCATAAAATGCCCTTTCTTATGTATTCAGAGATACTGAAAATAGCATTAAAATGGCCTGCATATGAAATGTTCTAAACCTGAGGCTTTGGGGAATGCTGAACTTGAATAACCTTTCTATTCACTGTTTAGAAATTGATTTGTTTCTGTTTCGATGGCTTTAGAAGTCAAGTTTCAAAAATTTTATTTTATTTTTTTTAGAAAATTGTTCATTTTGTCAATGTTTTTAAAGTTATTTAGCTACAACTGACTGAAGTAGTTTGTTACTCTCCGTTTCTTACAAGTTCTGTAGTTCCTTGGTGTATCCGAGCTTTCCCACCAGTTTCTTGGTTAGACGGTTTGCATGTATGGTATATGCATATGTACATCTCCACATGTGTACCCGTGTGCCTGCGCACGCACTCACAGGCCAGAGATCGTGTTGTATCTTCTGCAGGCATTTTCCACCATATTTTCTGAGACAAGGTCTCACTGAACCTGGTGCTCATGGAGTGGCCGGCCTGCTAACCACCCTCCCCTGCCCCATCCTGAGGCTGCGGAGCTGTGCTCATACGTCACACCCTTCCCCTGTGTCATCCCTACTCAGGTCCTACTGCCAGGACCGCCAGGACTACCTAGGGAAACCCCGTCTCAACAAACACACAGTTTCACCCACTGGGCTAGCTTACCTCCCCGCTCCTAGAGTAGATGATGAGTCTTTAAGTAGGATCTTGGATTGGATTTATTTTTCTGGCTTATGACTTAGTAACTCCTTCCTTTTCTTCCTTTTCACTTGTTGTTGGATGCCTACCCTGCTGGTCTCAGCTGGGCATCTGTTCTGATAACGCTCTGAGTGATGTTAATATAGATGTTGGAGGCCGCTGTCAGCCTCCGCCCTATGCTTGAACTGCATCCGGGTTTCCCGGAGCTTCCAGCATTGCTGATCTGAACTGCACTGCCGCCATGACGCTCTCCTTTAGTCTCAAACATTATTCGAAAGAAAAATTTTAGCCATCGAAGGGATAGCTTTTATCAGTCTCACTTTCATGGATACTTTTCTGCCTTTATTGTCACGTAAGGAGATAATGTCAGTATTCCTACTCGCTTAGATAGAAGACGATTTGGTGCTAAATCTGTTGACCTATTTCTAAGTGGCTTGCTCTGTTTTTATGCTATTTAGCATGTGGTTTTGATTGCTGTGGCTTTGTAATTTGACTTTAAATCAGAAATGTGCTTCCAATATTTTTCTTCTTTCTCAAGAGTCTTTAGATGTTCAAATCTCCTATGGATCCGTATAAACTTTAGGTTGATTTATTTCTATAAACATACCGTAGGCACTGTAGTGGTTTGAAGGAGAAGTGCCCCTCACAGGCTCAGGTACCTGAACACTGGTCTCCAGTTGGGGGTACTGTTGGGGGAGGTGTGGGGTGCAGCCAGGCAGGAGTGTGTCCCCGGAGGTGGGCACTGAGGTTGTAGAGCTCTACCAGCTTGTTTTCTGTGTCATGCTTATGGTAACGATGTGATCTCTCAGCTTCCTGTTCCTGTCACCACGCCTGCCCTTCGCTGCCATGTGTCCCCACCACGGACACTTGTTCCTCTGCTACTCTAAGCCAACAGGAACTCACTTTGCGTGAATCGCTTCTGGCCACGGTGTTTTATGATGGCAACAGAAAAGTGACTCAGTCCGAAGTCGGTGCCAAGAGTGGGCTGTTGACGAGAACCTGATCGCGCTTTTCCTGAGAGTCGTGGAAGACTGGAACTTTGGACGGAAAAGTGGCTGAGCACAGTGCACAGGGCTGATAGCAGCCCAGGGGAGCCTGGAGCAGAGCTGTGGCAGGCAGTATGCACGGTGAGGAAGGCCCGCTCGAGACCTCAGACGACAGCGCCCGCCCACAGCGAGGTCTGAGCCGGCCTGCACACCGGTCCTGGGACGCTCAGCAGCGGCTCCGGCTGCTTTCTGTCTCTCCTATAAGAACTTGCTTGAGGCTAAATTAAAAAGTAAAGGAGGGATTTCTTTAGTGGAAGACATTTCAAGACTGCATAATGTTGATTCTGCGCTATGGTTATTGTTGGTAACACTTCAGCAAGTATACAGTGAAAAGAGCAAGTGGGGGCAAAAAGAAATACAAATGTACCATTTGAAGAGAAAAAGAGCACAAATTTAATGTTATAACCCAAGTATGTCCCAGAACACAGACTGTAGCTGTTATGGAATTTGGCACTATTGAGGAGAGGTGGCCTGCTCTGCACTGGAATAAACCTCAGGGAAGGACCTTGCAAGCTTCCAACTTACGGAAGGGAGCCTAAGGCATTTTCTGCTCCTAGAAAGCAACTGAATATAAGAGATGCTGCTGGTGTGATTCAAGGGGCCAGAGTCCATCTCAGACACAAAGCCAGATTTATCAGAATCCTCCCATGGTGCTGGCTTTAGAGGCAAGACAGTGAGGGGCTCGTGGATTCTTCCTCCGAGGTTTCTGATGTCTACTGAGGGCAGGCAGCACATGCATTGGAATCCATGCATGAAGGCCCAGAGAGGGCAAGAAGCTAGGAGAGGACTCGAACTGTGAAAGTGAGACCTGATCTGCAGCAAGAAACTAAGAGTTGCTGGCAATGCTAAACCCCTGAGACAGCTACCGGAAGGGCTACACGCTGGGAGTGGGATTAGCCCAAAAGATAGATGCCTGTTGCAGGGACAGAGGCATCTAAGCCCTTTAGGCCCAGATGTCAGACACAGAGTGCGGGCCTGCTGCTGGGACCCTGCTAGGCTTTGAGCTTTCTTAGGTCTGGTATTTCCTCACCGTGCTCCCTCATTCCTCCTCTTAATAATTGTAATGCATAGACTGCCCCACTGTATGTTGCAATACGTGACTTTTTTTTTTTTTAAATAGAGGGTTACAGTTAACAGATTGCCTCAAGTCTCAGAAGAAACTTTGGACTTTTAAATAGTGTTAAAAAATGTTAAAGACAACGGGAACTTTTGAAGGTGGACCAAATGACATGCCCGTGAGCCTGTGGAGGCCGGGGAAGAGAAGGTGGTGGTTTGAATGAGCAGTGTCCCTCATAGTCTGGGGCATTTGAGCGTGTGGCTCCCTGTTGGTGGTGCTGTTCAGGGAGGTTTAGGTGGTGCAGAGCTGCTGGAGGAAGCCTCTCACTTGGGGAGGCTTTGAGATTATGAATCCTTGCTCTGCTCTCAATTTATTCTCTGCTCTGTGCTTGTGGTTGAAATGTGAGCTCTTCCTGCTCCCGTTGGCCTGCCTGCCACCTGCTGCCATCCCTCCACACTGTGACGGGCTCTCGTCCCTCTGGATCATGAGCCAAAGCAAGCTCACCACTCTTGCTCATGGTGGTATATCCCAGCAACAGAACAATAACTATTACAGGTCCTTTGATAGGACCTCATTGGTTGCTTCAAGTAGGATGGATGGATAAACAGTGTTAATTTATACTTGTCATCTTCAATCTTCAGATATCACACTTCATGTGTTCAGTGTATTCCTATTTAATTCTCTGTGATGCTCTTGAATTGGAATTGTTTTCATATTTTCTTTTTTCTTATTTATTATTCGTATATAGAAATGCACTGGGTTTTGTGTTGTTTCACTATGTACCTTTACTATCTTAGTATTCTGTTGCTTAAAGAGATGCCATGCCCAAGGCAACTTATAAAAGAAAGCATTTAATTGGGAGCTTGCTTGCCGCTTTAGAGGGTAGGTCCATGGCCGTTAGGACAGGAAGCAGGCAGGCAGGCATGGTACTGGAGCAGTAGCTGAGCTCTTCGAAAGAGAAATTGGACCCAGCATGGTTTTTGAAACCTTAAAGCCCACTCTCCCACAAGAGAGTCTCCCAATAAGACCACACCTAATCTTTCCTAAATAGTTCCACCACCTGGGAAACCAAGCATTCAAATATCTGAGCCTCTGGAGTCTACTCTTATTTAAACCACCACATTTACTATTGCTTTGACAGTTTCATTTGTTTAAATTAGTGTATATTATTATAGATTCCATTGTGCTGTTCTGTGTATTCTCTTTATTTGTCTCTTTTCCTGCCGCCCTCCACCTCTCCTTTCCTGCCCCAAGTGGCTCTTATTCTGCTTTTATATCACATGTATTCAGTTAACTTCTTCCCCCTTCCTTCTAAACCTCTTACTCCCCTTGAAGGTCACCTTTTTACTTTTGTTGACTCTGCTCCCTTCACATATAATACTAAAATCTACTATCCTCAAACAGGAAAAAATATATGGTATTTGTCTGTTGCACGGCATTATCCCTGGAAGACATGCACAAATATCTGCTTACCCCAGATAGGGAATTGATGACCAACCAAAGTATTGATATCACCAAAGTCCAACTTGGTAAACTATTGAGTTTATTTGTGTTATTTGCAAGATTGTGGGTAAGAGTTTACTTACAGTTGCATGAATGACTCAGGTGTCTGCATTACAAAAAGGTTACCCCAACACAGTGATGATTCATGGAAACTGGAGTTCCAGAACTATCTATTTAACTGGCCAACAACTTTACAGATCAAAGTCTCCTCTCCTCAGCAGGCCTTACAGCTTACATGAGGAGGAGGAGGTCTTCTGAGTCTGGTAAATTTCAGGAACTTCCTGAGGTTTGTGAGTTGTTTACTTCCTGATTATTAAGTCATCTTCCTTTAGTACTTCCTAGGTCTTAAGGAGTTGTCCTGGGGATGGAATCTTTTAATTCAGAGAAAATTATCTTTCTGAGCTTGAGATACTTTATTAAAATGTATTTAAATTATTTATTTAAAAATTTCAGCTATGGCTGGGCGGTGGTGGTGCACGCCTGTAATCCCAACACTCTGGGAGGCAGAGGCAGGCAGATTTCTGAGTTCGAGGCCAGCCT
The DNA here is from genome assembly GCA_964023405.1 of Apodemus agrarius. Lineage (NCBI taxonomy): Eukaryota > Metazoa > Chordata > Mammalia > Rodentia > Muridae > Apodemus > Apodemus agrarius. The sequence goes on from OZ030020.1 coordinate 64,297,439, forward strand.
GGTCTACAGAGTGAGTTCCAGGACAGCCAAGGCTATACAGAGAAACCCTTTCTCAAAAAAACCAAATCCAAAAAACCAAAAAAAAAAAAAAAAAAAAATTCAGTTATATTTTCCAGCAAATGTGATATCATTTTTGTTTACGGCTGAATAAAATTCCACTGCATATATGTACCACATGTTCTTTTGCCATTTGTTGATGGAAGTTTGGAGATGATTCCATTCTTTACTGTTGTGAATAGTAGACAGTAGACATGAATGTGCAAGTATCTGTTTGATAGGATGTGGGATGGTTTGAGTGTATGTTCAGGACTGTCTATGATAGTGTTATCTACAGTATTTCGAGCAGCCTCTACACAAATCTCCTTACTGTCCTGAGTGTGACACCAACCAGTGTCCTCATGTCCTGAGTCTGACACCCACCAGTGTCCTCACTGTCCTGAGTCTGACACCCACCAGTGTCCTCATGTCCTGAGTCTGACACCCACCAGTGTCCTCACTGTCCTGAGTCTGACACCCACCAGTGTCCTCATGTCCTGAGTCTGACACCCACCAGTGTCCTCACTGTCCTGAGTCTGACACCCACCAGTGTTCTCACTGTCCTGAGTCTGACACCCACCAGTGTCCTCACTGTCCTGAGTCTGACACCCACCAGTGTCCTCCTCACTGTCCTGAGTCTGACACCCACCAGCGTCCTCATGTCCTGAGTCTGACCCACCAGTGTCCTTACTGTCCTGAGTCTGACACCCACCAGTGTTCTCACTGTCCTGAGTCTGACACCCACCAGTGTCCTCCTCACTGTCCTGAGTCTGACACCCACCAGTGTCCTCCTCACTGTCCTGAGTCTGACACCCACCAGCGTCCTCACTGTCCTGAGTCTGACACCCACCAGTGATTTTTCTTTTCTTGCATTCTCTCCAGAATTTATTGTTTTCTAGTGCTAATATAGAATCTCAAAACTTTTGTTTTCTTTTCTTTGGTGGCTAAAACATGGAGAGTTTTAAAAATATTATTGGCTGTTTGTATCCTTTTGAGAAATCTCTATTCAATTCATTAGCTCATTATTGACTATAAGATTTAGGGCTTGGATGTTTAGCTTTTGCAGTTCTTCCTGTTTTCTAAATGTTAGCTCTGAGTGCCGCTGGCACAGACCTCCTTCCCTCTGTGGGCTGTGTGCTCGCCCTGTTGGTGGTGTCTTGTGCTGTGCAGGAACTTTCTAATGGCATGTACTTCTGTTGTCAGTTCTCTGGTTGTTTCCCGTGTCCCGTGCTTCCCTCGGGCACTCTCAGAGGCAGCTTTCCCGTCAGAGCTACCTTAGCTGTCGTCCAGGGTTCTAGTGAACGGTGCTGTCGTTTTCATTCTCAACTAGAAGCTTTGAAAACTCCCTCTTCGCCGTATTCAGTGTCTCACTGTTCATTCGAAGTGTGTTTTAGGGGCTGTGGATGTTGGCAGAGCGCTTGCCTAGGATACAGAAGCCATGGATTTGGTCCTCAGAAGTAGCTAAGCAACAAAAGTGCACCATCCGGTCCGAGTGTGGCTTAGAGTGGCTTCCCTTGCCACTGACTTACTGTTCTAGTTCAGTACAGTATCTGACATTATTAGGAAGTATTTCAATTTCATTAAGGCTGGCTTTGTGGCCTATAGTTTAATCAATTTTAGAGAAGATATCATCTGCCACCAAGATGTCCTGGTTTCCTGTCAGTTGGGTGAGGCGTCCTGCAGCTCTCTCTCTTGATCTGTGGCACAAGTTAGACCTGATACTTCTTTGATATTTGGGGGAGGGTCTGGAGGACGCCCTAAGGAAGAGTGGGGTGCTGAGGTCCCCCACTGTTATGGTCAGGACCTATTCGACCTTGCATGCCCTTTAATGTTTTGCTGTGTGAAGCTGAGATTCCTAACATTCAGTGTATAAATGAATTTGTTGTTTTCTTCTCTGTGGGTAGTTCCTTCATGAACATGTGTGCTTCTCCATCTCCTGTGATGAGGCTGAGGACTGTTCTGCCATGTTATAAACACGTAGAACAGGTGAGAGGAGAGGATCCAAGGACCGGGTGTGACACACAGGGACACACAGGTGCCCCACAGTGCTGGCCACCCAGTTTCTTGCCTTCTGTTTCGGTTACATTGACATTCACGTTATAATAATTGGTTAAAAATCTACATTTCTGATTTAAATACCATCTGTGACTTTTTTCACAATATAAAAAATTTTAAAAATATACCCTGGGAATTGATTTAAATGAATCCAGTTTAAGATATCCTCTGAAAATCTTATTTATCCTATTTCAGTTTTAATAAAATGGAGAGCTATTTAATGAGGTAGAAATGACCTGGAAAAAATTCTTTTCTTAACCTAAATGATCATATCTGTGTCTTGTTGTAAGGTTCATTACCATGGAACCCAGATAAATTAATAGATCTTCTCTGAGGAAAAGATACATAGAGTTAAAAGCGAATGTTCACTTTTTTCTTTTCTGTGACCTATGCCATAGTTTAAAATTCTTCTCAGTGTGTCACGTGTCACTTCTGGGACCTAAGTCTGAAGCATCTCCTTCCCTTGGTTGTGTTTCTTTCGGCTAAAATCCCCTAAGGGCCAGAACTCGGTAAAGTGAGCCCGCACTCACCCTTGGTCAAGGTAGCAGCGGAAACACCCTAGAGTTCCCCCTGGATCCCCTCAGGTTTCTGGGGAAATAGGGGTGTGACTCCTGGAGAGTGCTTCCAGCCACAGCCACAGCCACAGCCAGGTCAGGAGAAAGGGAAACAGTAATACCCAGACTGCCGTTCATTTGCACGCGTGTAAAACTTAACATATACTCTTATTTTAAAAATTGTCTTCTTCCTTTTGTCCGTTTTACTTTTGTATTCTTTGTGTGGTGAGGGTCGCCCGCCTCCCAGTGTGCATGCAGAGCTTGAGGGCATTGCAGGAGCTGGTTCTCCTCCTCCCCCCCAGTGGGTCCCCAGGACTGAGCTCAGGCCACCAGGCCTGGCAGTGGTGCTGTAACTTAGGAGCCCGCTCACCAACCCATTTGCTCTTGTTAGTGACGTCTCTTGGCATTCCATCATTCCATGAGGAAAACCTCAAAGGCATAGTGGGGCTGTCATCAGTGACTGCGTGTCGGGAAGGGCAGTGATGCTTGATCACTCACACTCTCTTCCCATCATGCATTTCACTTCAGTCTGACCAGGCTATCGAGCAAACTCGGGTTTATAGTTGTAATTTTATTTGGGGGACAGAGTCTTTGATCAGAAGCAAAATCTTTCATCAGTTTCTTTTACAAAACAAGATTCATTTCCAGTGCTACAGTGTGAGTCTCTAGGCCACAGAACATCTTGTAATTGAAATATAGAAATTACATAATTTACGCGGCAGCAGTCGGAAGTGTTCCGTCGCCGATTGCTTTGCTGTCGCTGAAGGGCTGGAACAAGGCAGTGTGGTTGGACATGCTGTGGGCTGCGGGGACTCTCCATCCGTGCCTTATCTCTCTGGTTTACCTCTTCACTTCTGTTTTAATACAGGTACAGCTTAACTGTTTGGACTGGAAAAGATGACATTTATTCCACTGAAGATTTACTTTACATTCGAGACTACTTTAATAAAACCCAAGTTTTCTATGATATTTTGGAACCACAAAACCATGAATTTAAACAAGCCATTGGAATCTGAGTCATTCTTTAAGAATGAATATATATATATATATGTATATATACACATATATATATACATGTATATACACATATATGTATATATACATATATATGTATACACACACTCACATAATCTTCTCAATCACTTTCTCTTTGGTTTTATGATTCTTTGCTGCTTTGGTCCCAATCAATGGCTGTATTAATTGTAATTATTGCTTTATACTAAACTTATCTAATCAGAAATGCTTATTGGGTGCGTCCTCTGAACTTATAATGTCTCATGGCAGTACATGTCTGTACAAGACTTTACCAACGGCAATAAAATTGTTTTAAAATTATAGTGCAAATGTTCAAGCTGGGTGTGGTAGCACGTGCTTATAAAACCCCAGGACTTTTGGGGCTAAAACAGGAAGATCAAGAGTTCAAGGCCAGCCTGGGCTATATTGTGACATCCTGAGCTATGTTGTGATACCCTGTCCCAAAAGCAATTTTTATGACGTCTCTATAATCATCACACATTAATTTTGTAAAAAGACTTGAATTAATAAATGAACTACTTTTTGATGAAGTTAGAGGTACAGTATATTTGTCCAGAATGAAGTTCTCTCTCTCTAACCCTTAGAAGAGGAGTGTTTCTGCATGTGTTTGTGTGTTGTGTGCGTGTGTGTGTCTGTGCCGTGGTGAGTGTGTGGCGGTCAGAGGACAGTGTGGAGGTGGCTTCTCTCCTTCCACCACGCGCATCCTGGACCACACCCAGCTGTCAGCTTCCCAGCCTTACTGCTGAGCCATCTTTCTGTCCCAATAGTCTTAAAACAATAGTATGGAACGGTTAAGTGACATTCAGGTTGCTGCCACTCAGATGAAGGTGTTCTAAGAAGCAAAAGAACTTAAGTGGAAATTGTGAGATTTATTCTGCTGCAAAGTATGTTCTGAATGGTCACCTGTGCGGGGAACGACAGAGCTCATGACTTCACACACATGACATGAAGAGCACCCTTCATCTAAACACGAAAGCTGAGCCGAGGAGGCGTTCGCAGTGAGTCCAGAGGCTTCCTAACCCCGAGGAGGACAGGGCAGGAAACACTCACTCTAGAAGAAAATAGGCATAAATGGATTTTAACAAACGTTTCATTAAAGACCCCATTGAGAAGGCTCAGTAATTGAGAGCACTGGCTGCTTTTCCATAGGACTCGGTCTCACACTCCAGATCTACAGGATCTGAGGCCATCCTCTGGCCTCCACAGCTGCTGCACTCAGTGGTGCACAGGCTACATTCAGACAAAGCACCCGTACACACGAAATAAACATAAGTTCTCAGAAATAAAGTCAGAGACACCACTGAGGCATATCTGACAATGGACTGATGTTTCATGTAAACTGGTCGAAAACCAAAATCCTGAACTTAACAATGAGACAAAAACTAACAGATACATTACAAAATAAAATATTTATACACCAAAGCAGGTTTTTCTGGAATGATTCTGACAGGTATGACCTCTTATCCAGGAAAGGCCATTTAAGTCACAGTGAGATGCCAGTGTGGATGTCACAGAATGTGTGGCATTGTAAGGACTGACAGTTTGTGCAGGGCTAGGGGAGCATTCCTGCAGCATCCAGTAAAGATAATAACTCTGCCCAAGGACCCACCCATTCTACCCAGAAACGTAAAATCAAGGGAGTGCCTGTGCTCACAGAAAAAGACTGTGACAGAATGTTGGTGGTGGTTATATCCAGAGCCCCTAATTAGAAGCAACACACTTCCATCAGCAAGGAGACTGCTAAATATAATGGACCGACTACCCAGCCCGAAAGCAGTGTGAACCGCCTAATCACAGTCAGGATAATAGTAAACACCGCGCAGAGGGAACAGCACAGCCGAGCACACACTCTGTGGATCCATTTGTCCGAAGTCTAAGAGCACCCAGTAGAGGTCAGAATGATGGACGCTCATGGTAGGGTACTGCGTGGGCAGTGGGGTGATTTGGAGAAGTCATGAGAATGCCCATGGCTGTGCCAACGTGGGTGCTTGGATGTGTGTGTTGCAGGGAACTACTGAGAGTGTTTTACTGTGTTATAAGGTATACACATCAATCTTTGGTAGTATTTTCACCGACCTCCATATACAAAGCTGCCTACGTTGCTAACACACGGAGAAGCCAGCCCTTTGGGCTTTGTTAGTGTAGAAAGATACTGTGGGTGGCAGGCAGCTTTCCGGGACAGCCTTCTCTGCAGTTGTTCACGTGCACAGAAGAGTTCTGGAAAGAAGTTTTCAAACACAAAGTACTTGACTCCCCCGCATTCCCCAAGCCTAGGGTGTCAGTGTTGTTCGTCCCACGGCCTTGAGTTCCGCTTCCCAACTCCCAAGACCCTCCACTCTAGAGGAGCCACGGATAAGGAACTTGATCGTTCTAAAATTCGGAGTCTTTCAGATCTACAATTGGTTTTTTGTCACTTGAGAGTGGTGAAGCCACTCATTAGCCACTAGGATTTGATTTCTCCAGTGGGAAATTATTAAAAGTAATTGGGAACAGTTTATTGATTTGCTTGGCATCTTAGTTCTCTGGGCTTTTTACTCCCAGGAATCAGCATCTAGTGAACTCACAGAAAGGTTGCGTATCCCTCTCCTTATTGTTTTTGATGTGAGCCTGCCTGTGGGGAACTTTTAAGGTCCTGAGAGCCATGAGTCATACGTTCATGAACAAAGGCAAGAATAGTTAAAAAGAAAGATTCAGACGGGCCGATCTCTTCCTGCAGAAAATGAGATTGATCAGTCTGCCGGCCCAAGAAGGGCTTCTGTCGGGGTTTGACATAGACAGGCCCTCGGGGGGCGGGGTTCCTGTTCTAGTGGTCACATCCATGTCACTTTTCTACTTTGCCTGCCATCACTCTTTCTTCCTTCTACCCGTTTAGCCGGAAGCCGGGACCGCAGTTTGACCTGTCACCTGGTTTTTGGACGAAGCCCACAGTTTCCTGTGTCTCGGCGAAGAGAAGACGGAATAGACACACCTGATCTCCAAACATTTCACTGTGAGCCCCATGTGGAGACTCCATCCAGGCTGCGGGGAAGGCCCCAGACTGCTCAGAAGGATCCTGGAGATGCCGCGGAGGCGCTTGTGCTCTTCAGGGCTCGCAGCCCTTCTGGAAGCAGAGAAGGGCCGTGGTCAATTCGGACTGTTGGGAAAGCAGGGCGAGCCAGCCAGGAGACAAGAGAAGTGAGGGCCCAAGGCAGGGTGATAGGAGAGGGGCTCAGGAAAGGGGAGAGCTGTTCGCGGGGCCGCGGAGCCTTAGTTCCCCGTGCAGCAGAGGAAGCTTGCCTGGCCAACGCAGAGCCCGGCCAATGGCACAGGGCACGGAAGAAGCCAGCTGGAGCTTCCTTCTCGGGGGTCACTGATGCTGCACCACGCCAGTTTGGAGAGAAAACATGAAAATCCTCACTAATTTCTAGACCTAGTTTCCAGTCTAAGAAAGACATTCTTAGGTAACCCTGCTTTCTAAGGACTTCACCCCGTGTCAGCCCCACCCCCAGAATGAGGTTGACTCTACTACGTGTTTAAATTATTTCATAATCTTAGACAATAAAACTTCCTTCCCACACAGCCCAGTTACAGTGTGTGTGGAGAGGTGGCTGGCCAGTCTCCCGGCTCCTTTCCATTGCCTTTGTGTGCCTAGGCTTGCTGGAGAGCTCGCAGCATGATCTCTGGAGCCCGGCTGGGCTGCGGCTGGGCTTCATCGCTGCCGTCGACTAAGTCTCTCTCTCCCCCTCCCCCTCCCCCTCCCCTCCCCTCCCCCTCCCCGCCCCTCTCCCTCTCTCTCCTCCCTCCCCCTCCCTCCCTCCCTCCCTCCCTCCCCCCTCTCTCCCCCTCCCTCCCCTTGGAGTGAAAGAACATAACAGAAGTCCACATTTTTAATTAAGATATTTGTCTCTGAAAGTCTTGCTTCTTTGTCAGCCCAAGGGCTAAGGAAGAAAAAAGCCTCCAGGGGAGGCTCATGACAGAGCGCTCATCTAACGTGTGTCGGCCGCGCCCATTGCTGTGACAAAGCACTGTGAGTGAAGGCAGTTTGAGGAGAATTTATTTTGGCTCACATTCCAAAGGGGTAACCGGCTAGCCTGGTGGCGCAGAGGCATGGTAGCAGACAGCCTGAGCAGGAAGCTGAGTGTTCATGTCTTCAGTGGCAAGCATGAGGTAGACACAGCGAGCTGCTAACGTCAAAGCTCCCTGAGGTGACAGACTTCCACCAGCAAGACTACAGATCCGATCACCCAGCAAACAGTACCACCAACTAGGACTATGCCTATGGGGGTATGTCTCATTCCAACTGCCATAGCATGTGAAAGGTCCTGAGCTCAATCCCCAGCATTACACACACACACACACACACACACACACACACACACACACACGCACACTGAGCACGCATTCCTGTTCTCCTATTGTACACCAACCTTTTGGTACTCCGGCCTGCGGGGACTGTAGTAACTTACTGGCCATGGTAATTTAAGAGCTTTACCCAGCGAGGTCCTTCTGTTCCACCTCCTTCCTCCCGCTGATTTTGTAATCCTTAGACTGCTCCATCATGGCTGCCTGCTGTAGGATAGACTCACATCTGCACTGGCCGGAACGTTCCATCAGCTTCCGCTTCAGGGGAGCTTCCACAGTTAGTCCTTTATCTCAAGTTCTTGGCCCCAGTAAGGACCAGTTGCAGGAGCCAGCTGGTAAGTGTTTTTTTTTTTTTTTTTTTTCAATTTGAGAAAATTGATTTGGATTGAACTGTTTTCCTGGGCAATCAAAATCTGTGCCGTCCGACACTGAGAGGACACAAAGCAAAGCGGAAGGCTGCGTGCGACTGAAACCCACAATCTGCCTTCACCCTTCCCCGTTCAGTCTAGAGCACGTAGAGACAATCTCAAAGAAAGGCCAGTAGGTAAGACTTATTGAGTGTCTGATCCACAGCCATCCTTGTGTGTGTCCAGGAATGGCCTCTGCCTCCCTAGGACAAGCGTCCCCATGGACTGGCAGTCATTCCCCAGTGGGAATATTCTAGTGGCTTCTTTTCTAGTCATGTTTGATTGCACTTGTAGACTCTGGACTAAGTCATGCCTTCATCCATCTTTAGTATGTAAGGCCAGCCAGCCAGTCCCAACAGACTCTTCTTGAGCTAAATGTTACTATTTATTTATTTATTTATTTATTTATTTACTGTATGACTACACTATTGCTATCTTCAGATGCTCCAGAAGAGGGCATTGGATCCCATTACAGATGGTTGTGAGCCACCATGTGGTTGCTGGGAATTGAACTCAGGACCTCTGGAAGAGCAGTCAGTGCTCTTAACTGCTGAGCCATCTCTCCAGCCCCTAAATACTACTTCTTTTGCTTACACTTAACCATTTTTCAGACTCTTTATCATATTCTTCATCTTCTTGTACTGATTAGTTGTGAATCAATGTAACAAACCGCCTGCAGAGCCAGGGAGGAGAGGAGAGGAGGCTTTGTTTGGCGTCACGGTCTGGGAGGGTTTCAGTCCACCATGGGGCAGGATGCACGGCGGTGGGGCCACACGGCTGTGGCTGTCCCCTGTACAGCAGACAGGCTGTAGACAGTGACCCAGAACCGGGGCGTGCCAAGTGACTTCTCTGCCAGCCAGGCCCCACCTCAGAAAGGCCCCAGCGTCACAAAATGGTACCACAAGCCTAAAGAACAAGTGCTCAGAATGGGAGCCCATGGGTAGCATTTTCAATTCAAACCCCATCTCTTCTTGTGCATTCTGTTTAAATGTCATCTCCAGAATCAGGTCTTTCACAGTTGAGCAAGGGATGCTGGATCAGTAGTAGACACAGATTAATAGTCCAGTCACGCAATCCAGGCCGGTTGGCAGTTCCAGCACACACCCACTGCACTAAGCTAGTGATAAACTGGAGCTGACTATTTTCCTTGCCCTGAACCTGCTGCATTCCCAACTGTCTCTCACTGTGGACTTGATCCTGCGTCCCAGCATAGTGGACGCCTTCAGTGGGTTCTGTTATCCTCGGGGCATCCCTCCTAGCCTTCACTTCCCATTTCTTCCCTCTAATTGTAGATTTTTGGAGAAGGTTCACAGAGACAGCACGTCAGCTTGGGAGGCTGACAGGTGAGCCTACCATATTTGACAGATTTGCTGTGGTCTGGCTCTCCTAAGAACTTGAGCTTGTGGTCCAAACGCCAGCTGTGGGTGAATAAGATAAGAAACTATCAAAAAAAAAATCAAGTAACTAGTAGCCAGGAGTGGCAGTCCATGCCTGTTATCCCAGCAATCCTGAGGCTAAGGCTTGAGAGTTTTCAACTCTAGGCCAGCCTGAGCTATGTAGTGAAACCATATCTCAACAAAACAAAACAAAACAAAACAAAACAAAACAAAACTAAACAAAACAAAACAAAACAAAACAAAACAAAATAAATGTGATCTAAAGAATACTGGCACTAAGCAAGGCTATATAAACTTAATTATTAATCTACTAAGAATCATGGATTCCAATTGGACTAAGCTTTGTATTAAATTAGGTTTTAAGCCAAGCACAGAAATATTGTCTGTGCTCCGAGCTCCTTGGTAGTCTGAGGTAGGTGGATCAGTTGAGCCCAGAAGTTCTAGGTCATCCTGGAAAATGTAAGGAGACTCTACAGAGGGGGTGGGGGTGGGGGTGAGAGAGAATGAAAGATGGAGAAAGGGAGAAGGAGAGAGAAAGGGAGGAAGGGGGAGTTGGCTTTGAGAATCATTGCCAGGCATGGTTGACGGACCTTGCCTTTTTGGCTTCTGTTAATAGTTCTTGCTAACCGAAGTGTGTCAACCAGGATGTGGGCTTGTTCATAAAAGGGAGAGAAGGGTGAGGCTGGGGGCTGCAGGATTTGGGCAAGTTCCCCATGCAGCTGACAGCCAGGAATACAAACACTCTCATTTGACTTTATGAGTATCCATGTGTTCCTTGACGGAATTACCTTGCAACAATTGTAACACTTATTTGTATGTGAGGTATGTCAAGGTATGTATGTGTGTGCATGCACAAGTGTGTACATGTGTATGTGTGAGTGCATGTGCTTGTACATGCGTGTGCAAACCAGTGGTCAATCTCCTTTATTGTTCCCTATTTATTTTTTGAGACAAGGTCCCTCACTAAACCTGGAACTGGCTAGCCACCACCACCACCACCACCACCACCACCACCACCACCACCACCACCACCACCACCACCACCACCACCACCACCACCACCACCACCACCACCACCACCACCACCACCACCACCACCACCACCACCACCACACACCACCACCACCACCACCACCACACCACCACCACCACCACCACCACCACCACCACCACCACCACCACCACCACCACCACCACCACCACCACCACCACCACCCCACCACCCCCTGCGCTTGCCTCTGCATCCTGCCTCATAGCTGTGCTTAGCTTTTATGCGAAGCTGAAGATGTGAACTCATATCTCCGTGCTTTACCCATCCACCCATCTCTCCAGCCTCACTTTAATATGTCCATACAGGATCACTCCCCTTCCTCCTAACCCCCTTCTTCCCCAAATAGTCCCGCTTACATTTCCATATGGTGGTCATATTTAAATGTACATTCAAATCTGGATTCCCCATGGCAAAATATGTATATTTACCTAAGTCTCGCACGTTTTGCTTAACATGGTGACATCTGTTTCTGTTTGTTTCTCTGCAGATGAACTAACCTTGATCTTTAGGACTGACTGACTCACCTGTCCATGCCCAGGCTGGTGGGACAGTCGGCTACAGCTGACTGGCTTGCTATCTCTATCATTCCTAGAAACTTATCATCCTCAAAAATCACCTTCAAAATCCAATATCTCTGTTACAGGAATAGCAATTATTAGGGAACAGAGGGAGATTTGTAAAGGGCTCTGGGCTAGATGCCTGCTCTGTGCGTGTCCAACAAGGACACACTATGCAGGCGTCACCTCCTGCTCTGGGAGGCAATGTCAAGCTCATCTTAGTAACAAGGCTGCCTGTCCCCTCTTAATGACGAGTGCTTGGGTCTATATTAACTATTGTCTAGGAAATCCTTCTAAGAATGGTACCTGTAAAACCCCCAAGTTAAAGGTGACTTTTAAGTTAATGTTAAATCAAAACTCTATAGGAAATTCAAACATAAATGTAAAACACACACACACACACACACACACACACACAATTCCTGTAGGAAACATTGGAGACTCATCATGGGTGCCAGGGACACATTCCATTTAGTGCAGTAAGAAACCTGGTGGCGTAGCTTTATAACTGGACTCTAACAACCCAGGTATCTAAAGTGTGCTTAGGATTGCGAAAATTCTGGTGATAGTCAACAAAGTTTTAATCATGTAAAATTGTGTTTTTATGTTGGGAAAACAAGTGACTCTTATCTTTTTGTTATTTAACGTACATGTGTGGAACAATTTCTCTTGGAATTATGCTGAAATATTACTCGTACTTGAAGGAGAAATAAAACTTAGTCAAAATGATATTTTAAATCTTTATTGATACCATCTTGATAGCGAGTTACTTTATTTACATATTCTTCCAAACTCTCTCCTTCCCATGTGAGGTCAAGTACTTTTTGTGATATTAAAACTTGCGAAAGGAATTCAGCTACTTAGAAACATCAGTACAATTTTAATTTCTGAATAAAAAATATTTCTAATGTAATTAATAGTCTCTTCAAAACATTAAATGGAAAAACCTACGATATAGTTTTTTTTTAAATAAAAGCCACAAATAAATAATTTCTATGTACATTTCAAAATGCTTATATCAAATTACCAGGAAAGGCCTCATGCCACCTGTTGGGCAAAGAAACGAAGCTGCAGATGATGTCACTAGACTCACACCCTTGGGTTTCTAGCGCTTCGGTTACTCTTTGCTTCAGAACTGCCAGAGTGAAGAATTCTTTGAACACTATATTTTGAAGTCATGTAGGTAATATTGTCATTTTTTAAATATCTTATAGTAATGTATATTTTGTTACAAGTTATTCATAGACCCTAAAATACTAGATGATCCAGATGTCACACCAAGGACGTTATCTTTATATGTCTTTATATGACTGTCTAATAACTACATTATCAGAAATAAAGATATTGCTTAGTAGTGACCCTGTAATACACCTTATGATTAGGTTTCTACTTGGCTTTTGTAATTTTAGCTAAAACTAAACTAATCTATTAATCAGTGTTTCTTTTTTAAGATGAAGCAAGCGTTTAATTCCCATTGGTGTTCAACCCCAAACTTCTTCCCCAGCTCTGTTTTGGGCGTTTCTTTTGGGAAGACAAGAATAATGTGTATCAGGGTGAATCCTTTCTAATTTTTATATTATCTTGGTATTGGAAACCTATGGATAAAATACTAAAAAAATAACAGGAGTAATTCCATAAGATGACATGATTGGTAAGTTTGTTTGAAAGCAATGTGTATGGTGCAAAACAACAGGATTTGGTATTATGATTTGCTGCCTGGCCCTGATAGTTGGAGGATGGGGAGTCAGCCTGTTAGAGGACAGCCTTTGGTACCAGTCATCCTTGGTCCCTTGTTTGAGACAGGGTTTCTTTACTTGAGTGTAGGCAAACTATCTGAGCCATGCGCTTCTGGGGATTTTCCTGGCTCCGCCCATCTGCCCACAGGGAATGCTGGGATTAGATGCTTGCACTCTTCTGTGTAGGTGTCACATGCATTCTGGTGGCCATGGCCAATGAGCCATCTCCTCCGCCCCCCACAGCTGCCATTCTGATGCAGACTTAGCAGCTACTGTGAACACGGCTTGCTCTGTTTATCTAGTTTTCATGCTTTAAAAGTTTTAATTATGAGCTGGAGAGATGGCTCAGTGGTTAAGAGCACTGACTGCTCTTCCGAAGGTCCTGAGTTCAAATCCCAGCAACCACATGGTGGCTCACAACCATCTGTAATGGGATCTGATGCCCTCTTCTGGAGTGTCTGAAGACAGCTACAGTGTACTCACATATAATAAACAAATCTTTTTTTTTAAAAAAAAGTTTTAATTAGACTTTTACCTGCCTGAGTCAACATTTTTAAAGGATCCATTTATTCTTCCTTTGTAGTTTTGCTTTACTGATGTCAGTGTTGTCTTTGATGATTTTGGCAACATGAAAAACTATAACCTTGTTGACAAAAAGTGTCTACAAAATTACTACTTGAGAGCATTGTTTCATAATAGAACATGAAGCCAATCTGAAATGTTAAAAAGTGTTTCTAGCACAGGCAACTTTTTTTCTTGGTTATGTTTAGGTTAGATGAAAATATGTGGACCACAGGAAAGTTGATAAATATTGGACATTTTGAGAAAAACAGCTTTCATTTTGTTAGAATTCCCTCAGAAGCTATGTGTTAAGCTGTGCTCACAGTACCTAATACAAAGTACACTATATTTTTTTTTGCCTAGCTGCGATGCACTAGCTAAGACTTAAAAGGATATAGTTAGAATTTTTTTTTCTCTAAGTCTATGTTTTTTTGATACAGACATTTGAACATAATGTGTTTCCTAATGGTCTCTTAAAAATTTACTAATTGCTTAATTTGTTCTGTCTGCAGGGACTGCCTCCTTAAGAGCATCTTTTTGGTTTTAAATTCTTTCGGGAAAATAGGGGCCGTCGGCATAAGCACTTTTTGGCCACAAGAAAGCAGGCCGCACATCTTGTTGTTGACACCAATGTCTGTAATGGGCGGGTGGGGATTCACATGCAGGGGTGGCAGGAACCCAGGTCTGCTCTGTGCCAGACCCAGACCGTGATCTACCGGGAAAGCTCCAGAGCCACGCCTTTCCAACACTGCGTGATTCCTCCTGCTCAGGCCGCCCGCAGGGGCAGTCTCCGCTGATTCTTTGGACCCTGATAGTAAGGAAGGAGATGGCGCGAAGATCTTTTTCTTTGCAGCTTTGCCGTCTTCTAAGGTTGGAGGAGTGATACCCTCAGCGAGCTGAGAATCAGAGCTGTAGTGATTGGCCCCCGAGTTTCGCTTTTGAACTATACTCTTTAGAGTAGAGGCAAAAATCTGATTAGAGTCTGCGTCCTGGTCAGTGGGAATGTCCACGCATGTCTGGTTTCCTTCTGGAAACAAGGCATGGTAATTTATTTCATCATACGACATTTTCCTCGAGTTGACCTGGTCAAAGGCCCTGAGCAGGTGTGCAGTGTCTTTCACGTCGATGCTCTGGTGCCTCGTGATGAAGCGCTTAGACAGCGCCAGCGCGCTTGTTTTGTAGGCGAGTTCTTCCTCTGGAGTGATATCTTGGAGCTCCTCTTGCAAGGAGGCTACTCTGGCCTGGTGCTTTAAAGATGGGGTACTCTTGATCCAGGCTGGAGCCTGGGATAGCTTGGGCCCATTAGTGGCCATCACAGGCTTCCTCCGAGGAGAGTCTGGGTCCCAGGTGTTATCACTGCCTCCAGACAACTCCTTATCCTTGAAGCCAAAAAGTGTCAGGTCCGTCTCAGAAGAATATGAAAGTGGCAAGGAGGCTGTTTTGATGTCAATTTCCGAAGGCGTGGCCGGCGGATGGGTCCCATCCATGTCGGCCGGAGGCATGTTTAGGTACTGCTGGGTGGTGTGCCTCCCAGAGGGCGACTTGGCGGTGGTGATGATGATGACCTCTTTCCCTTTTGCCTGGCAAGCACTGAGGAGGACTTTCAGGGTATCTCTGTCTTCAGCATTTATAGCATAAACCAGAGCTGAGTAGCCAGAATGGTCCTGCAGGCTGAGATCTGCCCCACTCTGGAGGAGCAAGGAGACCACCTCGGGGCCGGCTCTTTCCAAGCACGCGTGCATCAGGGCACTTTTCCCGGATTTGTCCTGGATGTTGGGGTCAGCGCTGTTCTCTAGAAGGTATTTAACCATCTTGGCTCTCCCGACGCTCTGTTGGTCGACATGTTTGGTCTTACAAGCAATCATTAAAGGGGTTTCCCCACGGTCGTTGCTTTCGTTGATGTAGGCGCCACCTTCCAGCAAAAGTCTAGTGAGGCGAAGCCGGCTCTGATGCACTGCTTTGATCAAGGAATTTCCATCCGTTGAAACTTCTGAGCCTTCATCCATCTTTAAAAGTCAGAAATCAATACCTGGTTATCAAAAAAAAAAAAAAATTGATGGATTAGTCAGACTCAATGTCCAACTTGTATTCATCTTGTCATGTTGTCTATTTTTGAAATATGTATGAACGGGACATAGATGGGATTATGTTATTAACTGAAGCACAGCCAAATCATAAATTGCAAAAATAAAAGAAATTTCAGAGTAATAGTAACCTTTATGGAATTGTAAGTTAAAATGTTCCCTTAAATTCTTCCTTGAAGCAGGAACTCAAGTATTTTCCTAAATTTCACATGTAACAACAGTCTACTTATTTTCTGCTCTCGAAGGACATATTTTAAACATTCATATTAAGAAGCAAAGTTGGGCTGAAGAACTAGCTCAGCAGGTAGGAGAGATCTCTACGTAAGCATGAGGACCTGAGACTGACTCTCCCACCCCAGTGAAAAGCTGGGCCAGTCCGCGGGTGGCCACCTGGGCCCGTAACCCAATCATGATGGTCAGAGAGCCGGGCAGATTCCAGGGTCTCCCTGACCGCTGGTCCAGCTGCAAATGTGATTTAGGTTTCATGGGAGACCATGTCCGAAGGCTATAAGACAGAAAGCAATAACAGAGGCCTCCTTCCGTCTCCTCGTGTGATTGTACTAGTTAGTATGCATAGACCGCACACAGGTACACATGCACGCACACAAACCTAAATGAACAAATCTTATAGAAAATTATTATTATTTTAAGAAACTGGAGAGATGGCTCAGTCATTAAGAGCACTGGCTGCTCTTCCAGAGGGTCCAGAGTCAATTCCCAGCATCCTTGTTTTGCTCCAAACTGTGATGCCAGTTCCAGGGAATCCGCTGCCTGCTGTGTCCTCCTCAGGCTGCAGGCATGCAAGCAGTGCTCAGACATACACGCAGGCAAAACACACAAATGCATGTGCACATAAAATAAGATGTGAACAAAACTTTAAAAGGAGAAATGCAGGATTTGTAATCACTTTATCTTTACCATTGATACTAAAAATACATGTTGAATTTATTTAAATATCTCTGGTTCAGACTCCTTCAACAGAGAATTTCATGATGGGGGTAATAATCGTCACTTTATACTGAGCTAAGAGAAAATTTGTCTTTCAGTTGTGCTTACAGGAGGAGACAAAGATCAGATCAGTTTTATAAATGTGATATGTATAGCATGTAGATATAATCTGAATAATTCTTAGAAAAATATTGTTTCTCCTAGTCTCTGGATCTTTCCATTACTTAGAGTATATTTTATTATTTGTTGTAACTAAGCCCTCATGGGACACTCTCTCCCTAGTTCATACAGTGCATTGGCATTGCACCAATGAAAACTAGGAACATTTCTACACCAATGTGGCTGTTCATGTCTATACAATGCCAACACAGCGCAGTACACTGGCTAATCACTGAATTTTTAAATTTAAGACTATGACTTCCAGTTGATAGATCACTCCTGTAATCCTGGCATTTGAGATGTGCAGGCAGGAGGATCGCCATGAATTGGAGGCCAGTCTGGTCTACAGAGTATGTTTAAAACCAGTGTAGGAGCTAGAGAGTGCAGACCCTGTCTCAAAAACAGAAAGATAAAAAGGACTAGGATTTCGGGACTGGAATTTTCTGTTTGAAATAGGAGAGGTGATTAATAGAATAGTCCCTTACTAGAGGGGAAAGGACACAAAGAGATCAGAAGGCCAAGAGGGGAAAGGCAGAGAAGGCATGCACAGAAGTGAACTCAGTGTCGATATCTGTAAGTCCCTGATAGGTGCTGGGCAGAGCTGCAAAGACACCAGCCTGCCCTGAGGAGCTCACAGAGACTCGGGAGATGCTATAGAGAGCGGGTTATAGCGAGATTCATGAGACTTAAACAGCTTTAGTCATTTAGGAACAAATGAGGTTTTTCAGAAGTCAGACACCAGAGCTTCTTTTTGAAGACTGTAAGAATTTAGCAGGTTTAGCTAGGCACACGATTCAGTGGTAGAACATTTGCCTAGTACGTGAAAGGCCCCAGTTCTGTCCCCAGCACCAAAACAAACAAACAAACAAAATTAAGAAGCCATTAAGAAGGCTTCCTGGGTAAAGGTACTCACTGCAAGCCTGGTGACCCAGGTTCAAGTCCCAGAACCTACATAAGGGGGAAGAGCTAAGCAGCTCCAGACTGGTGTCCTCTGACCTCCACACACGCACCTCGGCATGTCTCCCTCCGCTCACACCACTCACACGTCACACACACAATAATAATAAGCCTAATCTGCAATTATCTATGATGACAGGCTCCATTTAAAGGGGCAGAACCAAGCTCAGGAAACATGGCTGCAGATGGCCAGGGTCGGGGCTTATACAGCAAAATGCACACAACTCATTTCGCTCCCTCCTGAAACCTCCCAAAACGAAAGATTTTTTTTAAAAAGACATACACTCATAAAGTCAGAGAGAAAACAGAGAATCCAGCAGCCTGGAAGCCCTAACACAGAGGAGCCAGGCAGAGAAGGCCAGGCGCTAACCCCAGGCCCAGCACAGACCCTTAAAAGCAGGGTGCTCCAGGACTGGGGTTCCACAATAACAAGGGGCAGGTCAAAAGACTCTAGGGAGCAGGCACAGCCTTTGCTGCTCTGGTGAGACCTACCAAGACCTGCCAGGGACAGCAGCAGACCGGGACAGCAGCAGACCGGGACAGCAGCAGAAAGCCTCCCACAGTCCCTGAGTCTGAGACTCCATCCCCAGGCAGCACCCCAATTCCATGTTCACTCAGATCCCTGAGCCAGGCTGGCATGTGAGAGCCTGGGACGTGTGGATAATGGTTGGTTCCTCCAACCCCAGGCCACCAGTGACAGGCCCCTGCTTCCACCCTGGGGTCACCTGGGGGTCTGTTCTCTGAAAATGGTAAAGACGCGGGGTCTTTGGACTGAAGACAAGGAAGCGATTGTCTGAAAAAGAGCTGAAGTCTATCCCACCCTCCACACCAGCTGCAGAGTGAGGGAGGACTCCGGACCCCTGGGGCCTACGTGCCTTAGAGAATACCACAAGATTTCACACAACACCAGGGTGGTCCACAATGAGACTCACAGGAGACAAGCATCACGCATGTGCTCCGGCCTTCTCACCTGTCCTTTCGTCCAGCCCTTCAGTCATGAGCCAATAGACAGGAAGATGAACGCTTCAAAAACTCAGTATCCTCAGGGGAGTAAGGAACGTCCTAAGCATGAGTGCAAGCAGGAGTCTGTGAAGAAGAATATTCAGAGACCATAAAATCTCAAAAGAACATGAAAGAGGTCCGCAAAGCTCAGGAGCAAATGGGATGGCGGTAGAGCTGAGACTCTCAAACACAGTGGAAAATAAAGGAAAAAAGACGGGCATCACAGCCCCTGCCTGCAATCCCAGACTCAGGAAGGAGAAGCAAGAGGGCCAGAAGTTCAAAGTCAGCCTCACAGTGAGACCGGATCGCACAAAACAAAAACAATTTGCAACGGTGGTGGGGGATGGGCAATGAATGGGGGTGGGGGTGGGAGTGGGAGTGGAGGTGGGGGTGCACAACCAGAAATCCAGTCTGGGAACTCCAGCATCCAAACAGTATTTCTAGCAAGAAAAAGAGGTAGACTAGTGTCCAAGTTAACATCAACTGTCAACTCCACAGCCTAGAGTCACATGAGAAGAAAGACCTGGTTTAGGAACTGCCTGGATCAGTCTGGCCTGCGGGTAAATGTCTTGCTTGGTGACTGATGCAGAACCCCGAGCCCACTGAAGACCACACCGTCGCTAAGCAGGTAATCCCGAGTGGATAAGAAAGCTAGGCTACCATGACCTGGACCATGAGGGAGTCCTGCCCTGACTTCCCGCAGCAGTGTAAACCAAAGCCTCTCTTCTCCAAGTTGCTCATGGTGCGAATACTTTATCAGCAAGGTAACTATCAAAGGGGGAGCTAGAGAAGCAATCCACAACAGAAGAGGGGGGAAGTCCCAGGTCTGGGGAATAGTTATCCAATCGAAAGGCATAAGCAGAGCATTGCACTGAGGGAAACAGCGCATGCCCGTAACACGGACCTGCGCACTTCCAGGTCACAGACCAGAAGACTCCACAGTCTTGATGGCAGGGGCCTTGGATTTGGGGCTAAGTCACATACCAAGGAATCAAAGATGAGTACAGATTCAGGTACATCGACAGTAGCGATGAGACACAATGCAGGAGTGTCAACATCTGAAGGAGAAATGACCCTCTGCTTAGGATTGATTCTATATTTAGCCAAACCTTCAGGCGAGAATTGGAACATAGTCTCAAGAATTAGCCGAAGGATGGGATCCACTGAGATCAAACGGTAAACAAGAAAAATAGAGCGATAGGATATGGCGGCTGAAGACCCTGGAAGAAAGGCGCCCCCAGCCCCCAGAGAATGCTACCAGCCTAGCAGGCTGACGCTGTGCACAGACATGCGCAGTGCGGTCACCCACCGCGGCCCGTCCGCCTGTCACCTGAGCACACAGCAGCCTGGCTTCGGTTCTTGTCTTTACTTGCTTTGTTTGAACTCATCCCTGCATCCCCCGCCTCTCCCCACCCAAGTCCTGTCCCCCCAAGTGGTGCTCGTTTTAGCTCCGCCCACTCACTCAGCCCCGATGTCCTGGGGCAGGTCCTGGTGGGCTTTGGGGGAGAAAGGCTAAACGAACAGCCCCACTCACTCCCTTTGGGTACTCGCTCACTGCTCTGCTCCATGTCCAGGCCATGTTATGGTGAGCCCCACGAGTCCCAGGACTCCTTCCTGACCCTGCCTGGAGGGCTTCCTCTAAGTGCTCATGAGTCCTGGGCCAGCTCATCTTCTGAGACTCTCACCACATACCATCAATATCCGTCTTCCTCCATCACCCGGCTCTGTGCTTGCTAGCTAGATGAAGGTCCTTTCCTTAGGAGTCCGTTCTAGACGGAGGACAGCTCTGACGAGCAGCCAAAGGGACAGTGGCTGCTGGCGGAGGAGAGACCGGTGTGATCTGGGAGGGTTACCAGAGGCCTCTCAAGTCCCAGTGAGCACCCCTCTTCTCAACAGGGTGTTGTACTTAGAGGCATCCACCTGTTTTTTTAAACTGTATTTCCACGCATTCTTCCATACAGACCACTCTCGGTACCGTAGGAGCCTCCATACAGCTGATCAACCTCTGCAGAGGTAGGCCATTCCTGTCACAGCACAGCACAGTTCTCATGGCATCATTAACAGTGTTTCTGGGCCAGGTGGTGGTGGCGCACGCCTGTAATCCCAGCACTTGGGAGGCAGAGGCAGGCGGATTTCTGAGTTTGAGGCCAGCCTGGTCTACAGAGTAAGTTCCAGGACAGCCCGGACTACACAGAGAAACCCTGTCTCGAAAAACCGGAAAAAAAAAGTGTTTCTGGTCGGCTGTTCTAAAGGCGTTGCCAGGAATAAGCCCATACAAGGCGGAACTCCAAACTGAACCATCTCCATTTTAATACCATTCCTGATGCACAGCATAGCACTCGTGGAACAGATGCATAGGCTGAAGGAAAGCAAATGCTTTGGTTTTTCTCTCCCTACCATCGGAGTCTAGGAAAGCTAGCCTACCATCAAAACATACCTGAGACGTGGCGTGCAGGGCTGACGGTGGCAGTGCAGATCCCAGCTCGCAGGTCTACGCTGGAAGCAAAGCGTCTGAAAGGTCACATGAGAACGCCACGGAAACGACTTCTTTGCAGTTTTCATATACAAATGGGTTTAATATGCAAAGAAATTAGGAGTCATTGGAACATAATAAAAAATACAGAAACCACTTAGTATCAAAGCCAAGAAAGTATACAGTAGCAACCACAAAAAACAAGTTTATAGAAATCCTTAGGCCAAAGACATGCTTGAGAAATAAATACTTTAATAAGAACAAGTTACCATGTTCTGACTTCTTGTTTGCTTGCTTGCTTGCTTGTTTATTTTTTATTTGAGATGAGCTCTCAGTATGCTGCCCTGGCTGTCCTAGAACACACAATGTAGATCAGGCTGGGTCTTGAACTCACAGAGATCTGACTACCTCTGCCCGCAAGGCCTATGCCACCACACTCTGCCCTGACTTTCAATATTACACTAGGACTCTTATTTAGTTGTTCTCATTCTTAAGTCTAAGAACCTTTAAGTGTGTGGAAAGATGGAAAGACTTTACACTACACTACACACACACACACACACACACACACACACACCACACCACACCACACCACACCACACCACACCACACAGCCCTTTTCTACAACAGTTATCCTGAGCTCTTATGTTCACAACTTTTCTCTCACCAAGGCCGGAGTCAGGAAGCTCTAAGACAGGGAACTGTCAATGAATCTGAAACTGAGAGGGCAGTGGCCTCTTCTCCATCCTTCAGAAATGGGGATGTTGTGGACCTCAGGGCCTCAGGGAGGTTGAGCTTGAGTATCAATCTATTATGTAGATGATGGCAGCAAAAAAAAAAAAAAAGTGTGTAGGAGGCTTACTTTCCACTGGAATAAATTCTGCTTGTAAATCACTGCTGTGTGTGGATGTCGGTGCATGCTCACTGGGGTGGGGCATGCCTGTATGTAGTCAGAGGTCGATCTCCAGTGTCCTCCAGGAGCTACCCACCTTGTTATTTAAGATAAGGCCCTGGAGGTCTCTGATAAGGCTAAGTTTAGCAGGCCAGAGAGCCCACGGATCCGGCTGTCCCTCCTTCTTCAGTTCTAAGATTACAAGTGTGCACCTTTTATGTGGTGCTGGAGACCAAACTCGGGTCCTCAGATTTGCATGGCAACTACTTCACCAAGCGAGCTGGCTCCCCAGCCCTTGAAATTATGTTGGTTGTTGAGACGGACCTGAATACCTGGGCAATCCTTCTGCCTCAGTCTCCAGAGTATCTACAACCAGAGTCATGTGCTTCCACACTGAGCTAAGATGGCCTCTTAGTCCACTTGAGTTTTAGTATTTCATAGGGCCTTCTGTTACTGCTGAAACTTCAATGTTTTTAGACGAGGATCTTCAGGCACACCACTCCCCAGAGGTTACGATCAGGCGTGTCACCGAAGAGTCACTGCCGTTACTAGAGCAGCCCTGTCTTTAGACCTTCGCCCTGTCTGGGGCATTCTTTAACCTTGTCAGATCAATCTGTAAACCACAAAACCTGACATTTGAATATGACTTTCTCTTTGTAGAGTGTCTGACGAAGACCCACTTCTCTTGCCTAGAATGGTCTTCACTCCCGTGAGAAGCAGGCTGAGAACCCAGAGCTGAGGCCATGTGCACATGCAGTCGGTCCATTTGCTATCCTGACACTTTCTCAGCGTCATCGTGTCCTCTGCACAGGTCACAGGTCAACTGGACCTGTGTCAGGTTCAGAGTCAGACAGACCCGGAGTTTGATCCTAATTTTCATATATGTTAGCTGTATGCTCTACTCAAGCCTTGGCCCCCTGGGGTATTGGCTTCATCATCTGTGGAGTGACAGTCTTATAATATGTATGCTGTGTGCCCATGGAAGTGAACTTAGACATCACTGGAAGGAAGATTTCCTATTGTGTCTCATACTTGATTCACTCTTCTTTTCAATAATTTTATCTCAGAATTTAACCTTCTCTTTTTATCGCATCCCAAATCCAAAGCCTTTTAAAATCACAGAGCTGGGCAGTTACTTTGAGAGCATGTGGACCTGCGTTTGACTCCCAGAACCCATACTAAGAGAAATATGGGCTTGGCGGTGCATGCCTGTAACCCACACTCAAGAAGTAGAAATAGATTGATCCTGGGCCTCACTGGGCCAGCAAGTTAGCCCTGCCTACCTGGTGGGTAAAAGACTTAAAAAAAAAAAAAAAAGGTAACATCTAGGAAAAATGTCTTAGTCGGCAAAGGACTTATTATGTAAGTGGGAGGACCAGAATTCAGATCCTCCACATCCACATAAATGTAGGGTGGATGTGATAGCCAGCTTCTAATCCCAGCACATGGAAAATGAAGACAGAACACACACACACACACACACACACACACACACACCCCACACATGCACGCACACGCACACGCACACACGCATGCACACATATGTATGTACCTATAAACCAACATTTGCTCACAAATGAGCAGTGTGCACAAATACATGCACACACACCATGCACACAAAACGCAAAACAGACAGTGCTTGAGAAATGAGACATAAGGGTGTCCTCTGGCTGCCACATACACAAAATTATGTGCACCTGCACACACATAAAAACAAACAAGTGTACACAAACTAAGAAAATAACTTTAAATTACAGATAGACTATTGGAAATGACTTTTTTACTCTATAAGTGATGGTTCATCAGATTGAGTGGAATATGGTAAAAATTTTACTAGATTTTCCTTATTAGGCAATCCTAATTACTAAAAAGTTGTATAAATCCCCCTCTCTGTTTTATTTCTTTCTTATGTTTTATTTTATGTGTATGAATATTTGCCCACATGTATGTCTGTTATTTTATGTATATAAATGTTCGACCACATGTATGCCTGTGCTGGTGCCCTCAGAGGCCAGAGTAAGGCATCAGATCCCCTAATCCTTGAACTAAGAGACATAGGTAGTTGTGGGGGTCAATGTGGGTGCTGGGAATTGAACTGGGTCCTTTGGAAGGGAAGCCAGTGCTCTTAGGAGTTGAGCCATCGCTCCAGCCTCATTCCTTGTTAAAAGTAGACGCCTTTAACTTTCGTTAGAATGCATCACTGTGTACTTCGTACTGTCTTTCTCTGCCTTTCCCTGCTGGTTAAGCTTCCACTTAAAATTTATTTACCTTTTTTTTTTTTTAAGACTTAAAGGTATATACTTCCAAGAACAAAGACAACTAGAGGAAAGGTGTTATTGAATGAGCAATTTCAAATAAGCTTTGGAGGGAGGGTTATCAATGCTACCATGTATACGGTATATATGACCCTTGACCTGTAGGCCCCAGCAGTCCCAGGCACCACGCAGAGTGGCAGTGAGGCACAGGGCAAAAGCCAGAGGTGGGTTGAAAGTCTGTGGACAGAGCATCTGGACTTCCAGACCCTGCCCCCACCCTACGTAGCTGACAACCAAAACCCCGAAGACTGGCCATATGAACAAACTGATTAGAAAGACTGGAGATAACAGAAGCAGCAGACAGAGGGAGAGCTTGCAGGCTGAGGCCAGGGCCCAGCTCAGACAGAGGCAAAGCATGGTGCCTTAGAATCAGGGGCCCTTGGGAAAAAAAGCTGTTGACAAACAGAGCAAACCACACCCACCCTCCCCCTCCCAGACACCCACTCCGAATGGAAATAGAAAGTTACCTGAAAACATCATTCCTAATTTCATACTTGGGTTTTGTCTCTTCTCTCGCTGGGTGAGGTTTCTGTCAGCCAGCTGTCAGCTCCTACCAAAAGAAATCAGAGCTATTCAGAGGCACATAAACACTGACGATTTGTTGCCTGCATCTCTCCCATTTGGAGTTGAGTGTTTTAATTCCTTGTTTAGAAATCCCTACAGTGTTCGGTTTATCACATTTCACCGACGACGAGTTTGTCAATGAGTCTGGAACGGATCCCACGCACGGCAACCCAGCTCCAGTCTGTTTGCAGGCAAGCCCACCCCTCGGTACTCATCTGGCTCAGTCCATATTTTGTATGGAGAGGAGGAGAGGTGATTGGACTCTCCCAAGGTCATCCCTTCTTTCTGCCAGCCCGGAGCACTGTCTTCCGTACTCCAGAGTACTGTATCTCAGTATCTCCTCCTTGCCTCTTAGATGAGACTTCCCACGGTCCGGCCCAGTTGGGGTACCTGATTAGTGTGGCGCCCAATGCTCTATCAGTCTGTGCTCTAAGTCTGGCATGCTTGGAAACCATCTTGGAGCGGATTTTTCCTGTTGCTTTTGTCCTCCCACTGTTCCCAGCTTTCTATTCATCAGGACAGGAGAGAGATTTTCCTTTGTGTTCCCTCTTATAAAACAGTTGTCTGGCTGTGGCGCTATCAAGTGGGTATATGACTCTAAGGCTCGGAACAGTCCTTTCTCTTGTCCTAGTTCCTGTCCTGATGCTGAAGGAAGAGGTGGCAGGGATCCTGGGCTCTCCAGAGTTACCAGGTTTGGGAGTATTGTTGCTAAGATGGGGTGGGGTGGGGCAACATTACAGTAGATGACTGGGAGTTCAGAAAACCGGGATGCATTTACTGCTTAGGAATTCAGTAAGTACTAGCTTCCAAATATGCATCACCCACTACAGGTCCTGCTTAGTGAGTGAGTCCCCTGGGCTGGTGGGACCTAACAGGGAGATACCAGGTTTCATGCACTAATGGCATCTCCATCTTTTAAAGTCCCAGAATCATGTAAGCCTTTTAAAAAGGATTCCTTACTCCTGTTTTGTTTCCTGGTTGCTTCCAAGCCCTGCATCTGCTCACACAGGGGTGCCTCCACCAGCATCCCCAAGTTGTTTGACAATTGATTTCCTTGCAGGACCCAAAGGACAAAGGTGCTGCCACAGCCCAGAGTATTCAGAGCCCCTGGGTCCAACAGAAGACTACAAGCCTGAGTTTGAGCCAACCAGGTCCAGAGGCTTGCAGCATTCTCTTCCCAATCAGTTCTTCAAAATCGTAGTCCCGATGGGTAGGCAGTCCAAGGCCAGACAGCAACTGGAATGCGGCCAGCCAGAGGTCAAAGCAAAATGTGTCTCTTCCCAGCAAGGAGAGAGCCAGTCCGAGCCAAGTAAAAGATGCACTGGCTGGCCAGGAATAGCCGGCCGGCTTCCTTAGGTCTCCAGTCTTCTAAGAAATATTCAGGAACTGCCCACGGGAAGGAGTTAGTTTATAAGGTTTGCTGTTTCCCTCACATAGCTACAAAGCTAGGATGTCTTTTAACTACCCATGAGCTCCTCCTTGGACTCTGGGACTGGGCTATGAGGTGCCTAGATCCCAGCTTCTCCTCAGAAGATTCCCTCCCTCCAGCAGAGACCGAGACGGGGGAGGGGATAAAGGTGGGGGGTAGAAATTGCAAACCTGCCCCTCTGAAGTGTCTGGGAAGCAGTGAGGCGCCAAGGTGACTGGATTTCCAGGCTGTTGAGTATGCAGGCGGCGTGTCTCCAAGGTCCCTTGCCTGGTTTCCTCAGATTCTCCCCAGTTCGGGAGAGAGCAAGTCCAAGGTGCTGTCGGAGAAGGGCAAAGGAAGGTGACTGGGGCGACAGCGCTGGGGCGCGGATGGGGGCGGGGTGCTCATTTCGTCGCCTCCACTCCAAGCCAGGGCAGGCAGCTGTCCACGCAAAAGGCTTGTGCCAGGAGGCCCTGGGCAGAGGTCCCCGCGTAGCCTAGCACGCGGCCCTCGCCGGGGAGATGGCGTGCCAGAGAGCGGGCAGCACTGGTCCTCCGCCCGGGCAGGCGCCGCGCTGCAGCCCGCTCTCCGCTGAAGGGGTCTGGATGCCCGGTACCAAGGATGTGCGCCCCGGGAGCCGCAGGGACCGGACTGCCTACCGGGCGACCCCGGTTTCTGCAGCCCGAGGTTGCAATCGGCTCCGCGGCGGCCCCAGCCCGCGCTCCGTACCTCCGCTGCCCGGCGGCCACGGGCACCTGCGGCCACGCGCTCCAGCCGGACCCCGCGACCCGCGCGCTCCACCGACCGACCGAGTGCGCGCCGCTCCCGCCGCGGGGCTCCCACCCCGCAGCCCTGGGCCCCGGGCCGCTCCTCCCTCGTCGCGAGGCCCGAAGGCGGCGGAATCCGCAGACCCGCGGGGTCCGAGCGCGAGCCGCCAACGGGAGCTGGGGAACCTGCGGGGACCCGGAGGCGCGCGGCGGGGCGCGGGCGAGCCGGAGTCTCCCGGGAGGCCCCTGAAGCCCGCTGGCCCTCGGTGGCCCGCAGTGGTCCGCGGTAGCAAGGTCTCGGTCCCCGCACTGGCAGCTGCGGTATCAAACGTGTGGCTGGTGCCCGTTCTCGGGGCGCACCGAGGCCACACGGCCTCGCGACCCTCGGTGCCTCAGTCTCGCGACTGTCACCGCATCCCAAAGTTTCCCCAAGTGCAGCGGGCGGACTGACCTGGGACGCGCTGTCGGATCGGCAGTGGTCCTTCACCTTCCCGGTCGGCTCCCGCTCGGACCCGCCGTCCGAGCTGGGTGACTGTCGACGATTCGGCGGCGATTGCGATCTCAGTCCCCCGGTCCGTGCCGCCGGGCCCCCGCCCCTGCCCTGCAGACACAGGCGGGCCGCGAAGCGCTGGAGCGGGAGCGGCGAGGCGCGCACCTCGCCAGACGCGGGGCTGGCGCTTCCGCTGGGAGTGACGCGCCCGCGCTCCGCCGCGCTGCAGGTGGGGGCGGCGGGCCAGTCCAGGCCCCGGGGCCAGAAGATGCTCTCCGAGGCTCCGCCTCCGCGCCTAAGCCCCGCCCCGTCTCCACTCCAGGCCACTGAGCTTTGACAGCTGCGACTGAGCAAATGGGCAGAAGCCCAGGGTGGACCAAGAAAGATGACCGTCCCCCGCCCCAGCCCACCCCTGGTGCCCTTGGTCCCGGTCTGCGTCCGCGGTCCCTTCCATTCCATATCCGTCTTGTTGGTCTGAGATTCAGCCTTCACAGGTTCCTTTCCCCATGATTCCTTCCCCCACTTCAGGTAAAGACAGAGCCTCACTGAAGAACTCAACGGTTGTGGGAGCAACCGTTTTGTTTTTATTTTATGAATTTATAATTTCATTATTCTCTAATTAAGGCTAAATGGAACAGCTAACAAAATTTCGCAAAATAAATTTGAGGCATTAAACTCCATGGAGACATGAAGAAAAAAAAAACGAAACTATGTAAACGAGATAGTTTCAGCTCTTCATATATATTGAAGGAGGCGTGAATTCAAGGCTAGCTTGGGCAACATACTTGCCTAAAAATAAGCTAGTCTGTAGTTTTTCCATCCCCAAAGGGGAAGATAATATACCCTTAGGCAGATTTCCTTTACTTAAATAAAATCCCCGTGAAATGGTTCCTTAAGTAAACATTGTCACATATTCACAGGGCATGTAGCATCAGAAGTGGGCTCTAGGAAGGTGGACTACCTGGGGTGGGTCACCCTTTGTTTACACACATTTGGAGAGTCCCAGAAAGGAGAAAGCACACTTTTATGAACGCATGGGTCTTCTCCCCATCTCTTTCTAACAGTTTTATTAGTGTATATGTAGCATATATATTAAAAGGTGTGGGCCACAAGTTCAACGATTTTTTTTTGTACAGCCTGAAGCATCATGCAGATCAACAACAGAACACATTACCAGCAACCGAAAAGGGAAAAGGTCCCCCTTGTTTCCGCACCTCAGGAGGACCCGTGGCTTCTGTCCGCACTGTTTTGCTGTTTGTGAGTTTTCTAGCATCACCGAGAATCTTTCTGTCCCCCCCATCCCCACCCCCACCCCCGTTGTTACACGTCAGAGGATTTGCTGTGTGTGGCTGTGCTTTTCTTGTTCTTTTAGGAGTGTAGTATCCCATTGCGGCTGTGTGTCTCAATCTGTTTTGCTTCTGGTAGGCATTTGGGCGATTCTCAGGCTTGGGAAAGTCCACAGACGCTGCTATGAACCCAGCGAGCCAACACGTGTTCAGCTGCTGCGGCTGTTACCGGACGTCAAAGTTGATCCAATTCTCACCACTACTTTACAAGTTCCTTATCATTGCTATCACAAACAAATCGCATTGATAGCTGATACTCACCATATTTAAATAGTGCGAATTTATTTACTTTATTTAATTTATAATCGTGGCAGTCAGAAATCCAAACAGCTTTAATGTTCCTGAATCAGCAGAGCTGTGGGGCTGTGCTGATCCTGGAGGGCTGTTCTGAGAGCTTCTGTTTCCCCGGCCGCTCCTGGCTTTCAGAGGCCTCCTGGAATTTCTTGAGTAGTAGTGGCCTCTTCCTCCATAATCCTATTCAGATGTCTCTGTCTCTGTTTCTGTCTGTCTCTATCTCTTCTTCTGTCTCTCTGTCTCTGTCTGTCTCTGTTTCTTTTCCCCTCACTCCTCTGCCCTGGCTTGTTTTTGTCTCCCTCTGATCTCCCTGCCTTACTCTCCTGATTACCTTTGTAATTGCACTGGGCTTATTTGAACAATCTGCCACCTCAAGATTCATAATTTAATCACACCTACAAAGTTCCTTTCCCCACATAGCATGACATGTTCATAGGCTCCAGAAAGGAGGCTCTGAGCTTCTTTGGCAGGCTGTCATTTGGTTTACCCCACCCACCGCTGAAGTATTGGAAGATGTCTGCTAGAGACAAGAGATGCCTGGGGGTGGGGGTGGGAATAATGAAGCTTGGGGGAGGGGCGTTCCTGTCGGCCTGGTCCTTACCAGGTCAGGAGAGGGGTCATTGCTCTCCTGAGAAGTCATTTCTGGCCACGATTGCTAGGAGCTTTCGTAGAATGAGCGTCCAGGCTGCTTTGGGCTAGAAGCACCAATGCTGAGAGAAAGGCTAGAGAAGGCAGACTGCTTCGTCTGATGTCTGGGATGCCGTGGTCTGGATGTTTCCCACAGTGGCGCACTGAGGTGTAATTGCAATATTTGAAGATGGGGCGTTTGGGAGGTGATGAGTCAGGCGCGCACGGCCCTTAGGATGGGGTCGCACCCTTGAGAAAGGGCGGGGGAGGGTAAGCTGGTGTCTGTGCATCCTCCACAGTTGAGGGGCAGCGCTCGTTCTCTCCAAAGGACGTGCGAGCAGCGCTGTCTGGACCGAGAGCAGCCCTGGCTGGATGCTGAGCTTTTAAACCTTCCCGTCTCCAGAATCCTGAGAGGCGCTTTTCAACTGTCCCCAGACTCCCCAGTCTGTGCTATTTTGGCTAGAGCAGTGTTAATAAACACTAATAAACACTGGGACACTGGGGCTGGGGACAGCAAGAGCACAGTGGCTAGCACGTTCCATGTGGCACTTGGGCAAAGTCACGTGGTGAGTGGAAAGTGCCCCTGTTCCAGGCTGCGTCCCTTTTAGTCCTTCGGCTCCTGGACACATGGAGGAATGTGAGGACTGAGTTACCATAGCAACCAAGGTGAGCTGTAAGGGCAGGAAGGGATGACCTCTGTCCTGCTGGTCCCTGAAGAGGGCCCCAAGACACAGAGCGTAAGTTTAGAGATGAAACCCGTGCAGCAGCCGCCTCTGAGAAGGAGATAGGGCGGATGTTTTGCCAGCAGGACCACCACGGCTCCAAGGTACTCTTAGGAGGGGAGCCCGGGACAGGAAGAGCTTTGTGACTTCCCTGTGTCCTCCGCGAGGGAAGGAGGGCTGAGGAGGTGCAGCAAGGCGCGGACTGAAAAGCTTATGGAAGGCGTCCTACCTTGAGGGTGACACAGTGGGGCATCGAAAATGCAAGACTCTGCGTTCGCGGTTTTATGCCGTTCACGACGTGTTCTAAGAAAAGTAAGGGTAGACACAGCTCTGACGAGCATACATCCCCTCAACCGACATTCTGTCGTCTAGAGATAAATTTTGGTCCGTTGACAGGAGGACTGTTAGAAGTTCGTGGTCAGCCTAGGTTACACCGCAATACCCTGTCTCATAACAGACCCCAAACCCCAAAAGCGAACAAACAAAACAAATGGGAGAAAAGCGCTAGCAAGATTAGCTATGAGATTTAACACTCCTTTCTAAAGGGTGTGCTTGAAGCCAGAGCCGGGGTGGGGCATGTATCTTGGTGATGAAGCGTCTACCTGGTGTGCATACGGCCCTGGCTTCCATGCACCACCCAGGCCTTCACTGCTTTTGTCCCCTGTCAAAGCCCCTCCTCCCCCCCCACCCCCCATAAGTCTGGTGTGGAAGCAGCGGACTTCTTTTCTAATCATATTTAGTAGTTTAGGCCTCATGTTCACAAAATGGCTGCTGAGCTTCCCGACGTCGTATCCGTAGTGCAGACAGATCGGGGCTAACATGAAGAAAATGAATGGCAATGGTGTGTCCTTTGTGTGATCAGAAAAGCAGTGTGTTTCCTGACTTCCTGCCTGACGTGAGCTTTCCACTCACAGGCTGAACTGGACCACAGGCTGCCTCTACCTTACACAGAAGCAAAACTCATTTTCTCTTCCCTGCCTGCCTTCCTTCTTCCCTTCCTTCCTTTACTTCTGTCAGTAAAAAACTGCAGCATAGAGTCTGTCTCTGGAACAATGGACCTCACCAGCTCATAGAGGCTCCGACACCACAGGGTTGCTTTGAATACCGATGAATTCATTTCCACAAAGCAGATTGGCACTATAGAAGTAGCTAGGTCCCCCAGCGAAGGGGAGGCTATCCCCACGCTTCCTCAGCGAGCATGGCTGCTCCGACGGTGTTTCTCCTTGGCAAGAGCATCCTTCAGTCTGATCGTCACTGTACCTGTGAGGATTTGGAGCCGAGTTGGGGCTTTTGGATGACAGAGCATGTCTCAGGGACCTGGGACTGATTCCCACGGTGGCTTGGTCTGGGGTTGAGCGACCTCTTTCGGGTGGTGCTAAGTCACCTGCAGGAGCAAGAACAGAGAGGAAACGGAGCTACAGCGTGCTTCCCAGCGTCCCTAATGCCAACCAGAGTGCCGAGCGGCTAAGGTTTGGCCCATAGATGACAGTGCTCGGGGAAATGTTGCACCTTTTCTCCTTTGCTCCTCTGACTTGGGAGATGGGGGAGGGCACTGAAGCTTCCCTGTGACAACGGCAGAGATGTCAGGAGGTCTGAGTCCTGGATGGCTTCATGGCGTGTGTGGAACTGAGCACCGCTCTGAAACCATCCCAGATTCAAAGGGGGAGAGAGCTTCATGTCCTCACAGGAGGCCTTTACATTCTGGAACTTTCCATTCTATCCCTTTATCTCAACTAATATAACCACATCCATAATTTAAAACAGTATCTTTAAAAGCACATTTGCTTATAACATGTGTGAAGTATTTCTGGAAAGATGCATAGAAATTGTAATTAGAGACTCTGTAGGGAGACGGCTTCTGAGAGGATGGAAGACGGTGAGGGAGGAAGCTTTTGTTTTCTTTTGTTTATACTCCATGTCCATTTAGACTCACCGAGGTTTGAACAGTGTAAATGTAATCCTTATTTCAGGAATGAAGATGCACTGTAATCTGGAGTGTTGATCTGGCTCCGTGGCGTCTTGGCCAGCAGTCAGCCTGCACGGCTCATCTCCTGATCTCCTACTCTCATGGCCCACAGGAGAAAGGAGGCAGGTCAGGCCGGGAGACGGGGCAGTAGCCTGGCGCCTGGCTGAATGAGACAGGGCTATGGTGCTGTGCCGAGCACAGCGTCTCGGGGGACCAGCACGTGGACAGCTCGCCTCCCAGCAGATTCCTGTGTCTGCTTGCAGGACATGGTCACTGCATGCAGATCAGTGTCCCTCCCATCTCCTGAGTATCCCGAGTTCCAAGATGGTATCTTTTAATGTAATGCCCTCTGAGCAATTCATCCTGAATTTTTGATTGTACAACACGGTATTCTGCAGTCGCCTGGCGAGGACTCAGTGCCTGTCCTCGAGACAGGAGTGCCTGTTCTTGCCCTTATGTCTTACGTCAAAATGAGTGATTTATTATTTTCCTATTCATGATTTTTCAAAAAGACTTCCACTTCAAGGTCAAGTGTATAATCTTCAGGTTTGTTTTCTCCTGAAGCACAAACTGGAGGTTCCTTATTTAACGTGGATGGGGGAGGCACGGTGAGATGGTGAGGAGTCCCACATCTGATGAATATTTGAAGTGATTATGTTATTCTTGCTCTTATGCAATGGCTTGTGTTATAAGCCTTGGACCCTGGGACTCCCCCTTGCTGGAGCACGCCACAGCAATTCCCTTCTTAGAAATCCTTGGACTCCGTTATCTTTCCCACGAATGTCAGTCAGGTGGATTGTTTGGTAAATTAGAAATCCAGAAAGATCCCCATTGCTTCAGAAGCCATCTCTTACTGATTTCCAGGTTGAGCCAATCAGGAGGCGACACATTGTGTATATTCTTTTATAAACTGATGACATCAAGGCAGACACAAACCGGGGAGCAGAGGGGTTGGATGGGAGGGACAAGGCACAAGAGGGACAGTGGCGGGATCCGGGAGCTGATGCTCCTAAGCATGAAAATGCTCTGGGTGACACTGTGTATAGTGAGACACTTGCGTGCCACTGGCATTACTCATCTGAATTATTCCTGAGGTCTTGGCTGCCCACCATGCTGGGTGGTGGCCCCGTAGGGCTCTACTATAGCCAGGCCAGGCCAGGCCTTCCTAGGATGACTTGACACAGTCGGACTAGACGCTGCTGATTCCTGGGCGTGTCCAGCATTTGACACGTCTCATACCTCCCAGATGTGTCATGAACTGTCCCCTATTCCAGAGGCTGCCCCTGCAGTGTGCCCATCTCTCTAAGGAACTTATCACTGCTAGTCCTGTGTTAGGCTGTGTGAGTCCATGCCATAGGAACTGGGGCTTTGCTGTCTCTGCCGTCTGGCCCATTGCTGGCACACGGTAAGTTCTTATGGCTACAAATTGCATCAAATATACAAACAGAATAAATAAATGAACCAAACATGGGGATTCTTCTGGGCAAAAATTAAAAAAAAAATGGCTCTCTGACAAAGATTAGCGAACTATAACCATCATGAGCCAAGGTTATCCCATGGACCAAATCCAGCCTAATTTTGTAAGGCCTGTCACTAAGCATACATTTGCATCTTTAAACAATTGGGGAAAAATAAAATAAGGAGAATATTGTTGGTGTCCAGGAGTCACCTCACCAACCACCGGAACACTGGTCTCACTCAGGCAGACAGGGACAGTTTACTGAGCACACGCCCAAGATCTAGTTGACCAGAGTCCAGAGTCGGGAACTGAGCCATGACATTGAGTTAAGATTCTACAGGGTTTTAAAGCTCCAGATCCACAAAAATCTATGTCAAGCTACTTCACCATTCAGGATCCAGGAGCAGGGGGCTTCCTTAGGGGCGTGTCTTTGTTGTACACTTGTCCTGCTCCACGGGTTGGTTATCCGACTGCGGCAGGGGATTTACCTTGTCTAATATTCATGTCCTAAGTTGTCTAACATTCATGTCTTAACTTACCAACCAGGACACCAGTTACCCACATACACGCCTCTTTCTGCCAAGTAGGATGTCAGTTCCCAGGGAAGGCTTGGGAGCTTAAACTTCAATAGACCACTACTCAAAATGGAAGTCTTATTCCACATAGTTTCTTATAGGGGTGCAGGTGTCTCTCCTCCCTTTTGTTGGGGTGCATCCCAGGAGCAGCTCATAAAAGCCAATGTCATAAAAGCTCATACACAGGTGCAGGAAGCGCTGTTGGGTGGTTAGTTTGGGTCCAAGTTTATTGTGGGTAACTCTACCGAACAGTTCTACTGACTTCTAACATGATTGGTTTCCAAGGGCACAGACCATAACAGAATATGTAATCAATCTTGGCATTTGACAGTCTCCTTATAATGGCAGGCTAGCAAGATAACAGTTACCTAGGCCTTAACATTCCACATAGGCCTTAATATTTTACTTAGGCCTCAACAATATGCCACATGAAATTACACAAAATTGAAATTTCAGTGACTACTAGTAAACTTTTACTTAAGCAGCCAATACCCATTAGTTTACATAATACTTACTGTTACTTTTGCACTATCATGCAGACTTGAGCAACAAATTCTGCTTCTTCTTTCTTCTTTATTTATTTGAGACTCCCTTCATAGCCCAGTGCTGAGCTCTCTGCTTCACTCTCCTCAGTGCTGAGATGACACGCAATCCACTTGTCCATCATCTGGATGCTTTGATGGTCTCGATACAGCACAGGGAAAGGCGGCAGCAGCAGAAGCAGCAACGAGATAGATGCACTCAGCAGCAAGGCGTGAAGGCAGGCAGGCCAAGCTGCTTCAACCCTGGACAGCTTCATATCGGGGCCCCTATCAGAAGATGCTGCCCAATCTTGAGAAAAGCTTCCCTCTCGGTTAATTCTTTCTGGCATGTCTCTTAGTTCATCCCAGAATCAATCAAACTGACAATCAGGATAAGCTTCCATACCTACACATATCTAAGTCCCAGTGCACTGTCATAGGAAAAGTAACACCAGCTTTGCTCAGAATTTTCACCCTGAATTGGGTACCAGGTAGAGCCAAAGGGCAGCCTGTACTCAGAAGGTGGTTTTTCTTCTGACGACTTATTCGTTCTAAGTATTCATTCTGTCATGCAGAGGAGCCGTGTAAATTAGTCCCCCCTCTTCTTCCCCCCCAGAGCAGGTCACAGCAACCAGAATTCCTCTTTCCCAAGACGATTAAGAGAAACTAGAACTCTGCCCTGCCAAACTGAGCTATTAAACCCAGGAAGGTCCCTTATTTCTCCTCCAAAGATGCTCACACCATACAGGTTCTGTCCTGTGCCCTGGAGGAAGGGAAAACACACAGCCCAGGAGCGATCTGAGCAGGCACTGCCAGCATCTCCGGAGTCCATTTCCGGTAGGTTTTACCATTTTCTTTCTTTTTCCATGTCCATGTCCATGTGCACATGTGTGTGCAAATGCGGGTGCATGGTCACATGTGTATCTGCTCATGTGGAGGCCCGGGGTTGATGTTAGGAGCTCTTCTCCATAAATCTACTCATTCACTGAGGCAGAGTCTCTCAAATTGCCAGAACATGGCAATATGGCAAATCTTGTTGGCCACCTTGCTTGGGGGACCTCCTGTTTCTGCCTTCTGAGGCTGAAATTATGAGTGGCCACCACACCCTGCTCCTGTGGTGGGTCCTGGGGATCCAAACTCCTGTTTCTACACTTGTGCTACAGACTCAGTCTGACCTGTATATCTAGTCCTTTTGCTACGTGGCTGTTGATGCTTCCAAACAGTTCCTGGAGAGATAATTTCTTTGGGGTCTCTTGGGTCGTCTTCTCTAACAGTGCTTGTGTCAGGTAAGACTGACTAAATAAATGTGCTGTTTGCACATTAAGCTGTCTTTCATTACAGGTCATCGCCTGTGAGTTTCTGCTAAGTGAGAAAAGCTAGCTTTCACCCTCCCGACACTGGAGCTGGAGCAGAGAAAAATACCACTCCATCCCAAGGCCCACACGTAATGAGATGCCTTCCCCAGACTCGTGGATTTTCAGGAAGCGATTCAAAGAGCAGAGGCGGTCAGAAACCACTCCAAGTTGGCTGGATGGAGCTGAGACCTCATGGACAGAGTGTCTGGGGCTGGAGCAGTGGAAGCCCGTACTCCATGATGACTGTGCCTCCGAGAGGAACCAGCTGACTGTGTGCCAGCAACCTGAGGGCTTTCTTCATGAGGCTAATTCTCTAGTCTGCCAAGGAATTTTTTTGAGGCATTGATATTTGTTCCAATAATTCCCCTCATCTCTCTCCCTCCCTCCCTTCCTCCCTCCCTTCTTCCATCCTTTCTTACCTTCCTTCATTCATTCTTTCCTTCATTCATTCCTTCTTTCCTTCCTTCCTTCCCTCCTTCCTTCCTTGCTATATAAATGATCCAGTGTTGGCTTCTTTACTAGGAGAACAGTAACTATTTCACACTCTATAGGCTAACATGAGTATGCTATGAGTATGATGTTGTGTGAAAAGAAAAGCTGATTCTGGCTTTGGTGCAGTTCTGGGTCACGGTTATGGTTGAGTGTGTGTGTGGTTTGATATGTGTCCCTCTCGGTCACAGTTATGGTTGAGTGTTTGTGTGGTTTGATATGTGTCCCTCTGGGTCACGGTTATGGTTGAGTGTGGGTGTGGTTTGATATGAGTCCCTCTGGGTCACGGTTATGGTTGAGTGTGGGTGTGGTTTGATATGTGTCCCTCTGGGTCACGGTTATGGTTGAGCATGTGTGTGGTTTGATATGTGTCCCTCTGGGTCACGGTTATGGTTGAGCATGTGTGTGGTTTGATATGTGTCCCTCTGGATCATGGTTATGGTTGAGTGTGTGTGTGTGGTTTGATATGTGTCCCTCTGGGTCACGGTTATGGTTGCGTGTGTGTGTGTGTGTGTGTGTGTGTGTGTGTGTGTGGTTTGATATGTGTCCCTCTGGGTCACAGTTATGGTTGAGCGTGGGTGTGGTTTGATATGTGTCCCTCTGGGTCACGGTTATGGTTGAGTGTGTGTGTGGTTTGATATGTGTCCCTCTGGATCATGGTTATGGTTGAGTGTGTGTGTGTGGTTTGATATGTGTCCCTCTGGGTCACGGCTATGGTTGAGTGTGTGTGTGTGGTTTGATATGAGTCCCTCTGGGTCACGGTTATGGTTGAGTGTGTGTGTGGTTTGATATTTGTTCCTCAGGCTCATGTGTGTGAACACCTGCTCACCACCTAGTGACACTGTTTTGGAAGAGTGTGGCACTTCCTAGAGGAAGTGAATCTCTGAGGAGGAGGTGCGAGGGGCGAGGGGCTCCCAGCTGACGAGCCCCCTCTGTTCCCTGACTGCTAAGGCCCTGTAACCAGTCACTGGACACTACAGCAGTCCTGACTGTCAGCAGTTCCTGTCTCCATGGTGAACTGTATCCTCTGAACCATGAGTTAGAATAAATCCTTCCTTGTTTCTTTCAGGTTTTTTTTTTTTTCACAGTGACAAGAAAAGAAACTAGAATAGCCAGGAAGGATTGATTTGGAACCTGCAGTTACTGCACGAGTCCAGGTGACAGGAAACCACGGGATTGCTTAGCACATCCAACTGCTAATCGTCCTTCTGTGGATCAAGGACTGACCAAGGACAGGCCATAGTCTCCAAGAATCAGGAAGCAAGGCAGTCATTTTTTTTTAATTCAAAGCATTGAAGGCAATCTTTCATTTTATAAGCAGGAACACTAGGCTTGCTAAATGATTCATGTCAAGGTTACAGCTAATCACTTGTAGGAACCAGAGTAGTTGGTAGGAAAAGGGAGGTGAGGGGCAAGAAAACTGTCTACTTAGTAGAAATGAAATCATGAAGTGTCTGGTCAGCCAGGCATGGTTGCACCGATCCGTATACAACCCCAGCTACCTGGGAGACTGAGGCAGCCTGGGAAATTTAGTGAGACCCTGCGTGATGGCAGTTCTTGCTTGTTAACTTGACTATATCTGGAATGAACTACAATCCAGAAACAGAGAGTAAGTACACCATCCAGATCTTGAGGCGGGATGACGCATGCCTCTGATCCGGTGATGAGTACATGCCTTTAATCCAGAGCTTGAGGCACATTCTTAATCTGGGCCGTAGCTTTTGCTGCAGGTCTATAGAAAGACAATGGAAGAAGAAAAGGTTTCTCGGTTCTTCGTCTGCTTGCCCTCGCCTTGCTACACACCCATTGGAGCCTGTGTCCTTGGGATTCCAGCTTATGCAGAAACCAGCTGAAATACCCGGCCTTGTGGGATGGAGTGACTATTAGATTCTTGGACTTTTTTTATTCATAGCTTTCCACATCTCATATATATGAGAGAGAAAGGAGAGGGAGAAGGAGAGAGGGAGGGAGGGAGGGAGGGAGGGAGGGAGAGAGAGAGAGACAGAGAGAGACAGAGAGAGAGAGACCATTCCATAAGTTCTATGACTCTAGAGAATCCTGACCAATACGGACTCTGTCTAGTTTGGCTTTTATTGCTGTGAAAAGACACCATGTCCAAGGCAACTCTTAAGAGAGAAAACATTTAGTTGGGCCTGGCTTACAGTTTCAGAGGTTCAATCCTTTGTTATCATGGCGGGAATCATGGCAGCATGCAGGCACATTTGACTCTAGAGGAGAGGCTGAGAGTTCTACATCCTGATCAGAAGGCAGTCAGGAGGAGACTGGATTTGCATCAAGAGTGGCTTGAACATTTAAGACTTCAAAGCCCTGCCTTCATGGTGACATACATCCTCTAATAAGGCCACACCTCCTAATAGTGCCACTCCCTATAGCCAAGCATTCAAACCTGAATCTATAGGGACCAAACCTACCCAAACCACCACACCTTGTCTCAAAATTTAAAAGGGACTGAAATATAACTCATCAATATAGCATTTTTCTAGTGTTCATGATGCCTTAGGTTTAATTCTTAGCTCCACAAAACAAAACAAAACAAAACAAAACAAAACAACAACAAACAACAAACAACTGAACAACAAGAAGACAGGAGGGCAAGGCAGCAAGAGAAACAGCCTGGGGTCAGAGCGCAGTTGGGAAGCAGGGTGGGGAAGATGGCCCAAGGCAGGAGAACTGGAATTCTTGTCTCCATGTGTGTGTGGATAAGAGCCTTAAAATTCAACTCCATCCGTGTGTGTGTGTGTGTGTGTGTGTGTGTGTGTGTGTGTGCTGTATGTGTTTTTGTGTACATGTGTGTGAAGGCACCTATACACATATGTGCATGTGTGTGAGGTCAGAAGTTGCTATCAGGTGTCTTCCTCAGTCAGTCTGTCTCTGTCTTTCTCTCCCCCTCCCTCCACCCCTCCCTCCTTGTCTTGACAGCGAGTCCAATGACTTGGCTAGGCTGTTGGGCCAGGGAGCTCCTGTCTCCCTGTGCTAGGATTTAAAGGGCCATACACGGCACATACATGCGTCTTCTCCCATGGGGGCGGGGTTTCTGAGCTCAGAACGTCTCGCTTGTACTTTCCTGAGCGAGCCACCACCCGTCAATCTTCTAACTCGGCAGGAGCATCTTGTTTTTCTAAAACTTGTGGGATCTTGGGAAACTTTGACCCTCTTCCTCTTCCTCTAATCAGGATGCAACTGGGCACATCATCAGAGAGAACCATGATCTGGCCATTAGATGAGGTCACTCCTTCAGTTTGAAATTTATACACATCTTGATAGTAGAGACATATGGTCCTCTCAAGAGGACTAACACAGTTATTTGGAAGGAGGTAATTCACTTATACATGAGAAGAGTTTGGTTGTTTGGTTGAAACTGCTTTCTTGGGAACCACCATGACTTTAATGCCATGGCACTACAGGCTGTGCTGACGCAGGGGTGTGCCATAGCCTACTGCCTTTCAGAGTTGACTTTTCTCCATCATTTTGTCTCCTGTTTGCTTTACCTTACATCATCTATAAGTTATATCTTGTGGAGAGAAATAGGTTATGCAGGCTCAGTTTCAGAGGTTGTGGCCATTGTCAATCAGCTCTGCAGCAAGGCGAGAACACCAGGGCAGGGCAGAGGCGTTTAGCAGAACAAAACCACTCACTTCATAGCTAGGACCTGAAAAGAAGTGGGGGGAAATCCAGTTCCCCTTCCCAGCACTGCCCCATGACCTGAAGCCTGCCGCTAGACCCCGCCACTCTGGGACTGAGACTTTAAATAGATAGGCCTTGGAGAGAGCGTTTATCTAAGCTGTGACACTCCCAGAAGACATCTTAGTTTGTATTAAAATTTACATTTCAGTCTAGAAAGATGGCTCAGCGGTTAAGAGCACTGACTGCTCTTCTGAAGGTCCTGAGTTCAAATCCCAGCAACCACATGGTGGCTCACAACAATCCATAATAAGATTTGATGCCCTCTTCTGGGATATCTGAAGACAGCTACAGTGTACTTACATATAATAAATAAATATTTTTTTAAAAAAAGTTTATATTGCGAGGAGGAGCAAAGGATCGTGAGTGTAAAGCAACCTTCAGTTAAATCAGAAGATTGTATGGGGAATGGGGGGCGGTGCCCACACAACAGAGAAGATGAGAAAAAAATCCAGTTCAAATTGAGAAGGGTTGTGATGGAGAAGGCCAGCTTCTTATTCCAGTGTTAAGGGTTCACATGGGCACCATTTCTACAAGGATGAGGTCATAGCGTCCCTGTAACAGTACATAGAAGAGAAAACAAGTTAAGAATGAGAATGGTGAGCCGGGAGGTGGTGGCGCACGCCTGTAATCCCAGCACTTGGGAGTCAGAGGGAGGCGGATTTCTGAGTTCGAGGCCAGCCTGGTTTACAGAGTGAGTTCCAGGACAGCCAGAGCTACACAGAGAAACCCTGTCTCAAAAAAAAAAAAAAAAAAAAAAAAAAAAAAAGAATGAGAATGGTAAGCTCATGGAGATGCGGTATTAACATGACTGTGGTAGCACAGGCCTTTTATATCAGCATTTGGGCGCAGAAGTGAGGCAGGGGGATGATCAGTTTGAGGCCAGTCTAGAATACCTACCATATCTGGCCTCAAAACAAAGAGAACATAATATTTATGAGTTGTGTTTTCAATACTTTGAAAGATTTGGAAAGCGTTCACATCATAGTATGATGGAAAGGTATAGTTATTGCAATATCCATTACTATAATAGTCAGCATGTGGTAATTAGCCACTGTATGATAGGGTAATTTGATGTTTTAAGGAATATGAAGAGGAACGTTTCACTTATTGGGGATTGGGGAAAATAAGAACTAGAAATTAACTAATTATATTATTATTATAATTAATTATATAATTAATTATATATAATTAATATAACTTGAGTTTCACAACCAGCACAAAGGAAATCATTCTGCGTATGAAATGCAAAAAGTGGATTATAAGGACTTCACGCTAATATAATATGGTACGTGTTTCTAACGTTTGTGGAAATAGCTCTGTGCTTCTTTGCAGAGCCAAAGCCCACCTTTTTGTTCCTCCCCACTCCCCTCCCCGCCCTGTGGGAGACCCCTTCTGACTTCCTCTGTTTTTGAAGCCTCTGGAGACTGGTGGTGAGAAGCCACATGGTACGCGGCTTTCAGAGCCTCTGTGTCACATAAAGCGAGGCTGGGCCTTGACCTGCCTGAGGAGGCAGCAAGGGACTAAAGGGCAGCCACACGGGCGCATGTCCATTAGAGCTAAGATTGTCCGTGCTCTGACGGAGCTGCGCCAGATCAACCCGGAACACCGGCATT
This sequence comes from Apodemus agrarius, assembly GCA_964023405.1. Lineage (NCBI taxonomy): Eukaryota > Metazoa > Chordata > Mammalia > Rodentia > Muridae > Apodemus > Apodemus agrarius. Next base: position 64,339,900 of record OZ030020.1, read on the forward strand.
TTCATTACGTGCAGCACAAGGAGGTAAGAGGTCTCTGTAGGGGATCAATCTCAGGGTACAGCTATCTGAGAGGAAGGAGCTGAGGTTTCTGCCCATGTTTGTACGTGGACCAGAAGGAGGCTTTGCCATCATCCCTCTGAGCCTCACCCCTGGGAAGGCTCTGCCAGTCCCCGTGGGTCTGAGGCAGCAGTCCTTGCACGGCCCTGCCCAATGTCAGTAGTACACTGCATTCCGAACATCATCTGTTTTGACACAGTCACTCAGCTTCTGCTTCCCACGTTCATGCGCAGTAAGGAAACACACAAAGTGAAGCTTAGAAAGAGGAAGAGGTTTGCAACAATCAAGTGATCTCTGGACGGCCATGCTGGCCGCCATTAAGTAGAAGCTTATCGGTGTGGGTGGAGCCACACGTTGTTTGGTTCTAGCCTTGGAAATGGACAGACAATCCTTCCTGGAATCCTTGAGTCCTTGAGTGCTCTGATTCCCTACGCACTCCCGTCTTTTCTTCTCTCTCCGCTTTTCTAACTCTTAAACTTCCTCGAAAACCTTGCTCACCCCCACCCACCCACCCCCGTCCCCAAGAACCTTTGTAGACCACCCTAACCCTGACTTACCAGCCTCTTGTGTGAGTTCGTGTATTACTTAGCATGGTAGCAGTGCTTGGTCACTAGTGGTATGTATTCCTTTCAGTGCCTCATCTTTTAAAGAGAATCCCTAGCTCTATGAATCTAGAATCATGTCTTCTACATCAGAACTTTTTAGTGGAACACTTTCCTCTGAACAAGACATGGCAACTTCTGTTTTGAAATGAGAGCTCTTCTGATTAATGGCATGCGACTCTTAAAGCTCGACCCACTAACGTTCCCTCCTGGAAGGGGAGGGGGGCTCACACAAGGCAGTGCACAAGGCCTCTTTCTCCTCAAGGACACAGAGGTTAACAACTGCGGAGCAAGCAAGCTGCTTCTTCGGCGGTATAGCTAGTAACTTGCGCATGCTCTTTTAAGTACCCACCCCACCCATGTTACTGTCAGAAAACACTATTAAACTTACAGTTTCACCAACTGGGCTTGAGTAGAATAATATCTTTGGTCTTTCAGTTCTCTGTCTGGGGTAAACAGGCAGTTGTTTATGTCCCCTGGAAGTCACACAGCAGCATCTCAGGATGAGCATCAAGTATCCATGACTGATTGACAGTCCCTGTTAAAGCTGGATCCGGAGAGTACCAAGACTCAGGAAAGAGATGATGGTCGATGTGTGATGGGGATGTGGGACACACTGTATTCTTAAAGAACTCAAGCACTAGCAGCTAATTGATTTGCAGAACCACATTCATGGTAGCAATGTGCACATTATCATAATTCCCAAACATGCATTCCGGTTTGGGGAGCTGTGGCTCATGTTGATAATCCTAGAACTCAGGGGAGCAGAGACATGAGCTCTGCCTGGATTACAGAGTGAGTTCTAAGCCAGTCTGGGTACTCCAGCAAGACCACTCTCAAGACAAAAAGGAAAGTCTGGGAGAATAGGGCTTAGCCATGGAGTGCTTGCCCAACACAAGATGCCTCCCTCAGCCTCCAGTGTGGTAACAACAGACCCCCAGAAGCCACAGCCTGCCTTTTCACACACACAAAAGCAAATGTGTTCTTCCAGCCTCACGATCCTGTCTGCATTTGATGAGCATGTGTATTTTTGGGGGAGGGAGGCCAAGGCCTTTCTACCTGTTCTTCTTTAAAGCACCCCACCCTCCTCCTCAGCTCAGCTGCTCTCTCTCCTAAGCATAAACTATCAACCTTTTGATCATAGCCTCTGAGTACAGATTTTAACTGGTGGGTTGAGTGCCTGGGACCACAAGCCCAGCTCAAGACAACTTAGGCCAGAAGGAGTGTTCTTGGTTCATAGTGAGTTTGAAGGACAGGACACAAATGGCCCTCTGGAGTGTCCATACCAAGTAATTCCACGTCCCCTCTCCATTTCTCATTCCCATGTTCCTTGGCATGATGACTCTTGAAAAGAAGAGGAGGAGGAAGAAGAGGAGGAAGAGGAGGAGAAGGAAGAGGAAGAGGAGGAGGAGGAGGAAGAGGAAGAGGGAGAAGAAGAAGAAGAAGAAGAAGAAGAAGAAGAAGAAGAAGAAGAACAAAAGAAGAAGAAGAAATCATGCAGAGAAGGGAGACACTTAGACACTTTCACATTTCTACTTCCTGATCCATCTTAAGTTCGCCTTTGCATTCCTGAAGATTCCTTTAGGGCTCCCAAAAGCAGTTCCTAAATTAATGTTGGCATGGGGTGGCTTCTATCACAGGATGTACACACACAAAAAAAAAATGAGGTGAGGCTTTGGGATGCAATTAGAGTAAAAAAGGACATCTGTTTCTTGATATCAGGAATGGTGCCTGAGGCTTGGGGGACACTGGGTTGGATCACGTGGCTCAGGAAGCTTTCACAAAGACCCTCTAGAATGGGGGAGATTGCAGAATGTGAACTTAACTGGTACCTGAGGAATCTTGTGCCATATTCCCTAAGCTCTCTCCAGTTTCCGCCAGTCTCCTTTGACCTAACAGCCCTTCTGAGAATGTACATCTTAAAGGGCTGGTTCCTCCTTCTCTGCTTTCCCCCACTCCCTCTGATGTTTTGCATCCTAGGATAACATCCCAAATAAGTTACCTACTTCCTGGTCTTGTTTTGGCCCTGTTTGGAGGGAACCTCAAGCTGATAGTCTTATTCTGCACAAGATAGGATGTTTTCCCATAAGGAACTAATGTGTTTACAGAGCATTTGGACAAATATTCTTGGAAATCAGTAAGATGAAAATAAAGCACTAGATTCTAGTTAATCCACACATGGAAAGCAGAGCTTTCGGTTGAAATGGATTTGACTGTGTTTTAGCTACAAGTCTTGTAGTTTTGATCACTCTAACCAGGAACATTCAATCATTCTAAAATTACTATTTTTCCTTCTATTTGGTTAATCTCTTATCTTACCGAGGCACCTTGTTCTCTGCTAGGCAGGAAGGGGGTGGTGAGGACACTTTGTGCCATATCCCTGGTGATCCCTAATTATATCTTGTCACTCAAATGGTGTTCTCTTCTACTCTACCCAGCCTAAGTGTCCCTTAACATTTTACATCTTCCTAATACTACATGGAACAGTTAGGTCTTTATAAAACTGTCTTGTAAAATGTCAGGCAGGCAAGTAAACAACATGAATTAAGGCTATGATTTTTTTTTTTTAAACTTGAGGCTAAGTATCTTAAAGGAAAGAAGTTCATGGTTAAATGGTAAAGCCATCGACAATATTAAGAAAAGCTGGGGCAAAGGAAAGCATCATCCATAGAAATTTAGTCCTTTTTGAGCTTTAGAAATTCATCATCGAAGTTTGGTAGTTCTATACAGTGTTCTGAAATTGTATGTAGTTGGTTGGTACTATGGCTTAAATGGTAGCCCCCCCCCATTATGCAGATTCTGCCTGGGAAAGGGAAGGTGTTAGTTTTTTCCATCCAAAATGTCTCCCAAGGCTCATGTCTTGAATTCCTAATCCTCAGTTGATAATGTTGTTTTAGGGGGTTCTGAAGACTTTGGCATAGGCGACCAGTCTGATGGGAATAGGTCACTGGGTTAGGCCTTTGAAAGTTATACTCAATACTTCTTAGTCTCTTTCTCTGCTTCTCGGCTCATTGGGGTGCAAAGGTCTTTGGCCACACATTCCTGCCACAATGCCTTTATTCCTCGATTGCTAGGATAAGATGAAACCCTGAGACAGTGAGCTAAGATAAAGGCTCAGTCGCTGCAGTCAGGCGTCATGTCACAGTGACACAAAATGACAGCTGCTGATGTTGCTGAAAGGTGAGTAAAGAGGGAGCTAGGACCCTGCGGGCTCTTTCTCCTCAGCGAGAGTCCAGATAAGAGAGGTTCTGATGGCGAGCCTGCTCACCTACTGCCCACCATGCCAGAGTGTATCAGGAAAGCCCTCATCCGAACAAACCAGGCTTCTGGGCTTAGCCTCTGAATGCAGGGACTGCATGTCTGCTCTTTATAAATTACTCAGGGCCCAGCATATAAAGGATGCAGACAGTTGACCTGGCCTTTACTAGGAAGAGTGACAGGGGAGATTGCTATCCTGTTCACCCTTGTCTGCTCACACCACTGCTTTCCAAGTCTCTTTAGATCAGGGGATCTCACCTGCCACACTTATAAAAGAAATAGCTACCTGAATTTCTTAAAATACTAAGCTCTCTTCAACAGTTTTATAATTTCCCTAAAACATTAATTGAAGAGTAATGTGTATCAGGAAAGCGGGATGTAATTTGTATTTCAGAGATCCATTTTCACATCAATGTTTTGATTTTTACTTCCTTCCAGACTCTACAATAACATGTGTTTTTCTTCAATGACAATGAAGATTTATCTTTTGAATATGTTTCTGTTGTGCTTTCAGTGATAGGACCTTTTATGATTTATATTCTTGTTTTATAATTCTAGGAATTTTTATTGTATCTCTTCTTGGTAATGTGTTTATTTTCATTTACCATTTTTAAAGGGTACTTTTCTATTTTGCATGTTAATATTTTAGATTAATCATATGCACAAAATGACTTTTCCTATGATTTATGGCTCTGGTGTTTATGTTTTTTTTAAACTTTTAGTAAGATGTCATCATATTTATCTTTCAACTTTATAAAGTATTTACTAGAATACTAGCAGCATATTTCTTAATTTCTAAGAACTCTTTCGTGACACCTAAATATCCCTTTTGTGTAGCATAATCTATCTACTCCTTTCACAGATACAAAGTTTTCTTTGATTTCTTTAAGAATATCATCAATAAAATCATACAGAAGCAGACCACATTCCTACAATCCTATAATCTAACTCAGGAGCTAGAGTCAGGGAGCTCTCAAATTTCAGGAAAACATGGGCTTCCTAGCAAGAACATGTATACACTTAATTGAAAAGGTTATCTCTTGATTTCATTATGTTTTAGTCCATATTTTCCGTGTCACAGTCTCAAAATCTCAAAACTATTGGAAGAAGGTCTCTGCAAAAATAAATAAATAAATAAAAAATTAACTATTATGTCTGGCATGGTGTGACTTCAAGGCCAACCTGATCAGCATAATGAGTTCTAAGTCCTGTCTCAAAAAAGTTTAAAGTAATAACTGAGTATTTAATTTTATGCACTGACTGGCTTGACTGGGTTCGTTTGCTCATCCTTGAGGCTGCACGGGGACCTGCAGTTGCTATGGTCTTTTGGTTGGTGATGAGCAGATCATCACGTTCCCAGACAATGGCTGACGAGCCAGCCCCACTAGGACGGTCTGAGAAGAAAACCCTTCAAAGTAAATTAAGAATCTATCAGTAAGCTGGGCGTGGTGGCGCATGCCTGTAATCCCAGCACTTGGGAGGTAGAGGCAGGCGGATTTCTGAGTTTGAGGCCAGCCTGGTCTACAGAGTGAGTTCAGGACAGCCAGGGCTACACAGAGAAACCCTGTCTCGAAAAACAAAAACAACAACAACAAAAAACAAAACAAAACAAAACAAAAAAAACAAAAAAAAAGTCTATCAGTAAATAAATCCCAAGCAGGTACTGGATGTCCTAATAGTTACATATACATCTTGACATATGACCTGATACAAAGATTTCCTCTAGCCAATTCCAAGCCAGTGTTTAAAAGCTAAAAGTGTTCAGGTTAGCCGGGCGGTGGTGGCACACGCCTGTAATCCCAGCACTTGGGAGGCAGAGGCAGGCGGATTTCTGAGTTCAAGGCCAGCCTGGTCTACAGAGTGAGTTCCAGGACAGCCAGGGCTACATAGAGAAACCCTGTATCAAAAAACCAAAAACCAAAAAAAAAAAAAAAAAAAAAGTGTTCAGGTTATTCACAAGGTCAAAAAACATCTGCATATATTCCATGACAACACTACTTCCCTAAAAAAGTAAATAAGATTTACTTATTTTATGTGCATAAATGTTTGCTTGTATGTATGTATGTATGTATGTATGTATACCATGTGTGTTCCTGGTGCCCATGGAGGCCAAAAGAGAGCATAGGATCCCCTAGAAATGGAGTCACAACTGGTTGCAAACTACGTTGTGGCCTTCTAAGATTATCTACTATGCCATATCAGAAGCAGCAAGCTGGGAAAAAGCTAGTTGGTAGCTGCTGGTGGTTTGAATGAGAATGACCCACTATAGGTTCATAGACAGTGACAGGAGGAGGTGTGGTCTTGGGGTAGGCATGGCCTTGTTGGAGGAAGTGTGTCATTGAGGGTGGGCTTTGAGATTTCAAATGCTCAAGCCAGGCCCAGTGTCACTCATTCTTCTTTCTGTCTGTCGATCTGGATGTAGAACTCTCCACCAGTGACTGCTCCAGCACAATGTCTATCTATGTGTGACACTATGTATGCTACCATGATGGAAATGGACTAAACCTCTGAACTGTAACCAGCCCTAATTAAATGCTTTTCTTTGTAAGAGTTGCTGTGGTCATGGTATCTCTTCACAGCTATAGAAACCCAAAGAGAGGAGTTACAAGAGGTTTTATTAGTACTAAGTGATACCTTACTTTTGTATAATTTCCCTGGAAGCCAGTTTGGAGACCATTTAACTAATGTCATGCAACATCCAGAGTGACCCAAGTGCTGTGGGGAACATCAGGAAAAAGTCTTGAAATGATTTCCAGTTGAAAAAGTTGTGGTCTGGTCTTTCATGCTTGAGGATTAGAGGCTGTGTGCGGAGCTGCCGAGTTTTCTGAAAGCCCACACTCACACTGACATTTGTTTTTATAATTCAGCAGTGGAAAAACTAGGAAACATTTACAGAGCAAAGGTTAAGGCTGAACTCCATGGGGGCAGTGTTTACAGAGCATAAATCTGTACTGTAAGAGATTTCTTATTACACTCGTGTACAGCATCTGCTGTGTGTTTAAACCTCAATTTTAAAGAAGTGGATGCACTGAGGAAGGAAGAGAGAAGCTTCGCTGAGCTCACTTTTTGTTTTGCTTTTGTGTTTTTAGTTAGGTATTCACTGGGTAGCTCTAGCTGGCCTCAAACACAAGATCCTCCTGCATCAGCCTCTTTTGTGTTGGGATCATGATGTCACTGACAACTGGCCTTCGGAAAGCCTCCATCTCTCTCCTGACAGTTGCCAGCCCCAGAACATCCTCCAGCCCTGTTTTCATTTTGAATGTTTGCAGACACGAAGAAAAGCTTACAGAACAGTGTGATGGCATCTGTCTATGGTTGGTATTAGTTTCTCCAAAGTAACAGAACCAATAGTTTGACCCGAGACTTGATTGATGGCTGGATTTGAATTGGTTCATTGAGTCACAGAGTCTGTGACGTATGAAGACCACCACAGACAACTGCCAACCTGGAGAGCTCAGAGAACCCATGAGTTCTCTTTAGTTTGAGCTCAAAGACCTGAGAACTGGGAGCGAGTCAGAGCTCTCTCTCTGGCTGCCAGCTGGTTAAACAAGGCCCACTCACATTGGGATGGACAATTTGTTTTACCCAGCATTCTGAGCTACATGTTATTGTCATTCAAAAACAACCTTACACGGGTGCATAGAATATTTTAGTCTGAGAGTAGAGCGTCTTTGCACTGCTGCCATCATCATCATCATCATCATCATCATCATCATCATCATCATCATCATCATCATCATCATCATCATCACAGTTTTCCTTTTAGCCAATCTACCAGTCCAAGTGTTCTTTTCTAGGAGACCTGTTTATTCATACAATGTCTCTAATCCACAATGGAGACCAGCAAGAATATGATAAAGTGGAGCAAAGGGAGACCAGGGAGAAGTGTGTTTCACTTGTAACTAAAGGATTTAACAAACACTCCAAGGATAGATCCATGACTTCTACTTCTAGCTCTTCCCCCGTCTGTCTGTCTGTCTGTCCCTCTGTCTGTCTGTCTGTCTTTGGTCTTATGACTTTCACATTCAGCCCTGACTTGCTCTGTTTTGTCTTAAGAATGCTTGTTCTTATTCTACCTCACACCAGTCAGAATGGCTAAGATCAGGTGACAGCAGATGCTGGTGAGGATGTGGAGAAAGAAGAACACTCCTCCACTGCTGGTGGGGTTGCAAAATGGTACAACCACTCTGGAAATCAGTCTGGTGGTTCCTCAGAAAATTGCACATAATACTACCTGAAGACCCAGCTATACCGCTCCTGGGCATATACCCAGAATATGATCCATCATGTAATAAGGACACATGCTCCACTATGTTCATAGCAGCCTTATTTATAATAGCCAGAAGCTGAAAAGAACCCAGATGTCCTTCAACAGAAGAATAGATATAGAAAGTGTGGTACATTTACACAATGGAATACTACTTAGCTACTAAAAACAATTATTTCATGAAATTCTTAGGCAAATGGATGGAACTAGAAAATATCATCCTGAGTGAGGTAACCCAATCACAAAAGACCACACATGGTATGCACTCACTGATAAGTGGATATTAGCCCAGAAGCTCGAAATACCCAAAATACAATTCACAGACCACATGAAGCAAGACCAAAACGTGGATGCTTCAGTTCTTCTTAGAAGGAAGAACAAAAAACTCACAGGAGAAAATTCAGAGACAAAGTATGGAGTAGAAACTGAAGAAAAGGCCATCCAGAGACTGCCTCACCTGGGGATCCATCTCATACACAGTCACCAAACCCAGACACTACTGTGGATGCTGGGAAGTGCTTGCTGACAGGAGCCTGATATAGCTGTCTCCTGAGAGGCTCTGCCAGAGCCTGACAAGTACAGAGGCGGATGCTTGTAGCCAACCATTGGACCGATCATGGTATCCCAGATGGGGGAAGTAGAGAAAAGACTGAAGGAGCTGAAGGGGTTTGCAACCCATAGGAAGAACAACAATATCAACCAACCAGACCCCCCAGAGCTCCCAGAGACTAAACCATGAACCAAAGAGTACGCATGGAGGGACCCATGGCTCCAGCCGCATATGTAGCAGAGGATGGCCTTGTCAGGCGTCAATGGGAGGAGAGGACCTTGGTCCTGTGGAGGCTTGACGTCCCAGTGTAGGGGAATGCCAGGAGAGGGAGGTAGAGGTGGGTAGGTGGGAGAACACCCTCACAGAAGTAAGGGGAAGGGGGATGGGACGGGGGATTCCAGGGTTGGGGAACCAGGAAAGAGGATGACATTTGAAATGTAAATAAAGAAAATTTCCAATAAAAATTAAAAAAAAAGGAAATTTGATAGCCGGGTGTGGTGGCGCACGCCTGTAATCCCAGCACTTGGGAGGCAGAGGCAAGAGGGTTTCTGAGTTCGAGACCGCCCTGGTCTACAGAGTGAGTTCCAGGACAGCCAGGGCTACACAGAGAAACCCTGTCTCGAAAAACCAAAAAAAAAAAAAAAAAAAAAAAAGGAAATTTGAAAATGGTTACTTATGTAATTAATTGACTCCTTCAAGTCTTCATGAAACCCTCTGGGGCTTGCAAGTCTTTTAAGATTCTCTAAGCATTTTAAACTTCGCTTTTCTATATTCCTATTTAAGCTTCATGTTCTGGGGACCCTAGGGTGTACCTTTCCGTTTCCCAGAGCCCAGCATCAGTCTCTTCGATTTCTGCGTTTGCATTTCAGCTTCTTCTCCGCAGCCCCAGTCTTTCCTGACTCTACTTTCTTCTATGGGTTGAGCTTGACAAACTCCTTAGCTTCTGAGTTCACCCCAGCTGTAAGATCAGAAACTTCGTCTTATTTACCTCTGGACGTCTGGTGCCTATATGACTTATGGTAAACGATCAATAGGTGCCCAGTCAGTGACAGAACAAGGTAAGGACGGCTGGGTAGGAAGGAGGGCCCTGTGTTCCCAGGCGTGTTTGACTCTGGCCTGTCAGATCCATCCTCGGAGCAGACACACACCACTTTTGCACACCTCTGTGTCCTCAAGGCTGAGTGTCTGGGAAAATCAGAGCAATCGCTGCTTTTGTGTTAGCCGCTCTTGTAGAAAGCCATGGGCAGGGTGGCTGGGACCCGTATGTTATCCCCGAGAATGTCAACTACGAGAGAGAACATGAGGCGTTGGTAGTAAGATCCCACACATGCTTGGAGGCAGAAGGCTGGGGTGGCGATGGGCGTGTGGAGGACGCCTGGGAGATCGTAGCTGACCCCGCAGCACCCCTCCCCCACCTCAGCTCCTCGGGCTTCCCCTGGAGGTTCCAGTCTGGGCATCATCTGTCCTCTAACCCTGAAAGCCCATTTTGTTTGTTTGTTTCCTGTATTTGGAGGTTTTAAAACCCACACCGCTGTGGACCCGCGCTGCAAACCCATGCTTTCTGACCCTGCTGCTGTTTCCCACTGACTCAGGGCTGCGGACATTGTTTTTAATGTAGATTTCAGCAGAAAGCCATACATCCCTCCCATCCTGCAGCAAGTAACACATTTAATGTATTTTAATGACAATAAAGAAAGCTGTAATTGTGAATTGAGTGGGAAGAAACAGCCTGTGAGGCAAACCAAATCCCCTCTCAATTTAAGCTAAATCAGTAGGAGGGTCCCAAGATGCCAAAAAATAGGTCTTAATAGAGTGTTTATTTGCGCAGTCCTCTGTCTTCCCTGTTGGTCCTTCTACCCAAGTCCGCAGGAGTTGAGGCTATCCTCTCCCACCGTCCTCCCACCCCCTGATGTCACGTTTGCCAGGCAGGGCTGCAGAGAGAGAGAGACAGGTAGTCACAGGGCATGTAAGTTTCTGCACCTCAAGTCTCAAGGCTGCTAGGTTACCAGCATAATGGTTTCTATCTGCATGTGGCCTTTTGACATGCAAGCTAATGGATATATCCCAGGGACAAACTGTTCTCTGCCATGTGCTATTCTGCAGGTCTCCAAGCAGACAATTACTCCATTCCACTCAGAATGGCTCAAGGCCGGAGCTGAAGGCTGGCTTGCTTCAAAGCCTGGCTGTTTTCCTAAGCTCTCTCTCTCTCTCTCTCTCTCTCTCTCTCTCTCTCTCTCTCTCTCTCCCTTTTGCATTTGTGTTGAAAGGCAAACTACAAAACCACCTAAGCTCCCCTGCTGTCCCACCCCACACACCTCCCTGCGGGGGCTGCCAGAATTCTGGCTTCTGGAAGATCAAGCGATGCTTCCATGTGCCAAACAGGCAGGCTCAGTCCCAGCAGGGACAATGGCCGGCCCAGAGGGTTCGCCACCCGCACAGCTTCCACTTGGCAGCACACTACCTGGGGGTGAACTTACGAAATCCACTGCAAGAGCATACCTTGTAATCAGCATTTCCCAGAAATCACTCACAAGCCACACAGTCCATGGAAAGAAACAGACTCCGGCAAGCCACATTCTATGGATATCATTGTTCTAAGTCTGCAGAGCTGAAGGCCAGCCGTTTGAATCTGGCCAGATTTGATTTTTGAGAGAAATGCTTGATAAAGCTTCAAATACCCAGAAATCCAAGGGACCAATAAGAGCCAGATACCCTGACTGAGCCGGAATTTCAATGGCCTAGAAGGGACAGCCTTAAAAGTTAGGCTTCAGCTGGGCGTGGTGGCGCACGCCTGTAATGCCAGCACTCTGGGAGGCAGAGGCAGGCGGATTTCTGAGTTCGAGGCCAGCCTGGTCTACAGAGTGAGTTCCAGGACAGCCAGGGCTATACAGAGAAACCCTGTTTCGGGGGGGGGGGAAAGGGGGGGGGCTCTGGAGAGATGGCTCAGCAGTTAAGAGCACTGTCTGCTCTTCCGAAGGTCCTGAGTTCAAATCCCAGCAAGCACATGGTAGCTCACAACCATCCATAATGAGTTCTGATGCCCTCTTCTGGGGTGTCTGAAGAAAACAGCTACAGTGTACTTACATATAACAATAAATAAATCTTTAGCCGGGCGTGGTGGCGCACGCCTTTAATCCCAGCACTTGGGAGGCAGAGGCAGGCGGATTTCTGAGTTCGAGGCCAGTCTGGTCTACAAAGTGAGTTCCAGGACAGCCAGGGCTATACAGAGAAACCCTGTCTCAAAAAAAAGTTAGGCTTCACAGCCAGTGTGGTGGCACATGTCTCTAGTTCCAGCACTTGGGAGGCAGAGGCAGGCAGATTTCTGAGTTCGAGGCCAGTCTGGTCTACAAAGTGAGTTCCAGGACAGCCAGGGCTATACAGAGAAACCCTGTCTCAAAAAAAAGTTAGGTTTCACAGCCAGTGTGGTGGCACATGTCTCTAGTTCCAGCACTTGGGAGGCAGAGGCAGGCAGATTTCTGAGTTTGAGGCTAGCCTGTCTGGTCTACAAAGTAACAGAGAAGTCTACAGAGAAACTCCGCCTGGAGAAACAAAAGCAAACAAACAAGGAATCCGACTTTACTCTTCTTTGGTGATCCCTGCTTGAAAAAAAATCAGTGAAAAATAGAGAAAGGAGGTGACTATTAAGAGCCAGTTATAAACCAGAAACCTCCAGACTATGGTTGTCGTTCTATTAAGATAGAATGGAAGCAGAGCATCCAGACAGATCGGTCTTTACAAAATGTCCCCTGCAGGCTGGGGAATGCAGCTCAGTGGGTAGAGTGCTTGCTTAGGGTGCCTGGGGCCCTAGTTCATCTTCAGCTCTGCAAAAAGGGGTGTGGTGTCATGCACCTGTAATATTAACACCCGGGAGGTGGAGGTCTGAATAATATGAGTTTGAGGGGCCAGCCTGGGCTACATAGAAGACTATCAAAAACAAGACAAGCCCTTCCCTCTGTTGGTTTTGAGACAAGATGTTTCTACGAAGCCCTGACAGGCCTGGAATTCACTATGTAAGCCAGGCTGGCTTCGAACTCGCAGAGATCACCTGCTTCTGCCTCTCAAGTGCTAGAATCAAAGGCATGTACCTCTGTATTTGGATGTGTGTAGGTTTTACATCAGTTCCTGAGTGAGCTTCTAAGCTGCAGACCTTCCCTCACATTTCACATTTGCCAGGCTGCCCAACTATATGAGCTAATTCTTTAAAATACAAATGTTGGAAAAGTGGGTTGATCGGTTGCCTGAGAACGTTCCCAGAAGCGTGCTGGAGGCAGGCTTTAACCAGCTGGGGTCACGGGGTTCAGACTCAGTCTCATATCTCCAACAAAGACCTTCTAGGAGTAAGTTTTGAGGGCAGAATGTGGAGAAGTCAATAGTACTAATAGCCTACTAGGCAAAGACAGGCTGCCCAGTCTAAATAAAAGGGCTAACGAAGAACATACCCATAGCAGAATACCTTTTACAGAATATTACAGCATTGGCTATGAGAATATGGACTGTATAACCTGTAAACCCAAAGCCAATGTATAATGGCACACATTGGTTTGTTTGTGTGGCTTTTCCTTCCTTCCTTCCTTCCTTCCTTCCTTCCTTCCTTCCTTCCTACCTTCCTTCCTTTCTTCCTTCATTTCTTTTTCTTTTCTTGACTCAGTGCCTCACACTGTAGCCCAGGCTGTCTAGACTCCCTATGGGACATACGCTGGCTTAGAAAACACACACACACACACACACACACACACACACACACACAGAGAGAGAGAGAGAGAGAGAGAGAGAGAGAGAGAGAGATTTTAAAAACTTATTTTATTTGTAATCACATGAACACATTTGAGTTTGCATGGGGGTAGACATAAAATGTGGTTGCTGGAAGTGGTGCTTTTAACCGATGAGGCATCTTTCTAGCCCTTACATATATATTTATTTTAGTGATCTACACAATGAAATTATTTCTCTGTGCCAAGCACAAGAGTACTTGTTCTATGCTTTATAAAGGAGGTACCTCAATGTCTCATCTGCGCAGAAGTGCACACTAGACGTGGAATTCTTTCCCGAGAAGACAGAGATCTGCCTGTGCTCCTTACACCCATCAGAGAACACTTAGCACTAACTCCTTTGTACCTCCTGGTTTCAAATTCCTCTAGGGCCCTTGCTGCAAGCAAGATGAATTCCCAGATATCCAAACCTCTTAATCTCAGAACAAAGAGTCAAGAAACTGTA